>JAPPVO010000036.1:109936687-110309484 GCA_030407325.1 Camellia japonica
AGAGTTCTCCTCCCTTTCATTTATTTCCACTTTGTCCTTGCTCGGTTTACCAAAAAGTACAATTTTTAACGAAATACGAGCCTCGGAACATCGTAGAAAATTTTGGGAAAAATATTTTGAAAAAGAGGGTTTTAAGGTCTAAAATGATTTTTTGTCAAAATTGTTTTGGTCCAAAATGGGGTGTAAGGTTAGGATTTAGAGCTCCTCTTGCTGAAGAAATCGAACGTTTGTACAACTTAACTTTCATCATCGAGTGATCAACCTGTGGCGCTCAAGTCTTAAGGGCGGTCAAAAATGGGGTGTCTATAGTTGCCCCTCTTTGACAAAGCTCGAAGTCATGAAATGACGTGAGTGAATGTCAACGCCCGAAGACGACCCATTTTGACAAGGCCGTGAGACTTGGGCAAACAAACAAAATGCAGATGTAATTGGTTGAACCCAAAGGTTGCCTACGTATCCCTTTGCAAGGAATCAAACCAGCGTAGTTCAAGGGTAATGAAATCATGCAAATGATATACAATGTGAAAAATCATCAAACCACAAGCAGTGCAAAACACACAAATATCATAAAGGATTGGCGATGCAAGTCGAACTACGTTTTATATAGAAAAGGTGCCGGAGCACTCTAACCACAATTCTTGCGGAATAGGCGCATTCACATGCAAAATTATGTTTTTCGTAGAAAGAGAAAGAGTATAAGTAATTGAATGGTATGATATAAGTGATGAATGATCTGCTAGGGAAAAATAATGATCCTAAATGCTGAATGCAACAAGACAAAATACGATACAATTGATGCAGTGAATAAGGCATAAGCCGAACCACATTTTACTTAGAAAAGGTATGGACACAAAACAAACCACGTCTAACACATAAAATGTGCTGAAACCCTCAGATCACAATTCTTGCAGAATAGGCACGTACACATGTAGAGCTATGTTTTAACGTGAAAAGGTATGGGCACATGCCAAACCAAGCTTAACATGGAAAGGATGCAGGTGATAAAACAGATAATGCAGCAGATGAATAGGGTGACATACTCCAACCATGCTGGAATCGTAAAAGGAGGAAGAACAAATCCCAAACACGCTCAAATCGTGTGAGGAAAGGAAACACTCAAACCATACTGAAATCGTGAGAAGAGGACAAACAAATCCCAAACACGCTGAAATCGTGTGAGGAAAGAAACACTCAAACCACACTGAAATCGTGAGAAGAGGTCCTAAGAAAAGCCAATTAGGGGCTCATTCCACGCATCCTGAGAGAAATTCCAAACACGCTGAAATCATATGAGGAAAGGGTTACTCTAACTACGCTGTCCAAAGAAAAGCTGTCAAGAGCGCGTTAAACGCATCTTGAGATAAATTCCAAACATGCTGAAATCGTGTGAGGAAAGGGACACTCTAACCACGCTGAAATCGTGAGAAGAGGTCCAATGAAAAACCATCAGGAGAGTGTTCCACGCATCCTGAGATAAATTCCAAACACACTGAAATCGTGTGTGGAAAGGGACACTCTAACCACGCTGAAATCGTAAGAAGAAGTCCAAAGAAAAGCCGTTAGGAGCGTGTTCCATGTATCTTGAGATAAATTCCAAACACGCTTAAATCGTGTGAGGAAAGGGACACTCTAATCACGATGAAATCGTGAGAAGAGGTCCAAAGAAAAGCCATAAGGAGTGCGTTCCACGTATCCTGAGATAAATTCCACACACGCTAAAATCGTGTAAGGAAAGAAACACTCTAACCACGCTAAAACCGTGAGAAGAGGTCCAAAGAAAAGACGTCAAGGGCGCGTTCCACGCATCCTGAGATAGCCCCGGGGGACAACGATCCTAAATGCTGCTTAGCGTAAAAGGATAAATGATACAAGATAACAGAAGATGCAAATAAATGCAATAAGTGTGATGATATGATACATGTTACAAGCAATGTAGTGCATGATGTTTAGGGAAATGCAATAAACAAACAAAGCGGTGCTTTAGCAAGCACCTCATGGGGCGAGCGGCAATGAACCGCTTTACTCTAACGAGGATCTCCCCTTTGTGTTCTTCGAACTTTTACCTTCAACTCTCAGTTCAAAGGCCCTCAAATGCTGACAAGGCTTCTTCATATAGAAGCCATGGATGCCGTTTTTCTTCCTAATCAAATTCACAACTTTCCCTCTTCTCCAATGGGGTGGCAGACTAGGTTGGTTCAGTATCCAGAATTGAGGCGCACACATGCTATCTCAATCTATGGGGCTGCCATACCGATTTCAAGCCGAGGATACACCCCTGGGTATTTAAACCAGACTTTAGTCTCAAAAATTTCAAACCCTTGTATTCTAGGCATCGCCATTCGAACTCTAGTTTCCACCGTCGCAGTTGGTTTCCTAGGAACTCATTGTAAACACAACCAAGATGCCTCTAGTAGGAATGATACTTAGGGAGAGCACTTCTGACCGCCATTCTGGCTTGAAGCAAGCTTGAGCTTGAGCTTGAGGTAGAGGTACACTCATACTTAGGAGCATTGACAAGGCTTGAAATGGTGCATCTGGAATGCAATCTCGAAATTTTCTGAAGTTGAAACACACTAAGATGCTCCAAATTTTCTCTCTTTTCTTTTGCTTTGCAGTCCGGAACCTATATAGCTTCAGATAGGTCCTTGTTCTATTGTTCTCACAATGACCTGGGTTGAACCCTACGGTTTATGAAAGAAAGAATCCTGTTTTGTACAAATGTAAAGAATGACACAGCACTCTGAACACAAAATGATTTATTTTTGAAATTGAGATTAAGAATAAGTTTTTGACTGAGTATTGAGCCTACAACTAAACACAATCAAAACGACTCAACGAAGGGAAAGACAAGGTAAAAACAACACCATTGTTGACACTTATTGAAATCAAAATGACTCAAAACAAGAATCGAGACAAACAAAAACAACAAACACAACACTCGGATATGTTCCAATGGCGAGAGACCTCTCGGTTCACAGGGAGCCTGTTTCTCCGAGTATTGTTTCCCATCCTTTCTCATCTGTGATTCTCATATCACTCTGGCACTCAATCTCTTTTTCTTTGAAAAGCCCTTTCCTCACTTTTTCTCTCAGCGTACATCTCTCTATTCTTACTCTTTCTTATTTTTTATCCCTTCCCTGGGTGGTTGATGGATAAGCAGGAAGTTGTGGGCTCTTGCCCCTAGTATTCTACTAGATTCTACTTCTTTCGCTCACGACTAGTGAGCTTTCCCACAGAGGGGTTATGATGCGACTAGATGCGTAGCAAATCTGCAACTGACATCGGTTGACGATGCCCTTGGCTTAACTTGATTGAGATGAACTATAATATGTCTCACTGGCCAGGTATACAATTGATTGGTCTCATACATTGTGTTTTCTACGTCTCCATTCCGGGTCAGACGCCAATTTGGGTTTGATCAAACCTGTCTAGATGAGGGGGTCGAATACCCTACTCCATTTCCAGTTCATGCTTCGCACTTGACTTGGTACCTCGCTACTTAGAGGATGATAGAGTCTTTTGGCCTCTGCTGTTAGCTTCAGTTGCGCCCTTTCTAGCTAGTGCATTAATAACAGGGAAAAGACAAAAAACCTGACTCAACTGTGCCCCTAGTTCATTATTTTGACCATTTTTTTGCTTTTGGCTTTCTGCTAAAACAATTTTGACCAACATGAGAGTTTGATTAACAGGCTTATTCAACTTTCTGATTTGAAATCATGTAAATCAGGTTGTGAGCACTGAAAATTTTCCTTTTTTAGGTCCAAGAAATGGTCCAGTTTTGGGAAAATGGAATAATTTTCAAGAAAACTAGTTAACCTCACTAAAAATCTTCAAAATTGTTTTTGCAAATGGCCATTGCTCAACCAACACAGAATCTACTCTTGAGATGCGCAATCTTAGATCTGAACTTGATTTGTCTTGCAACTGAATCTTGTAAAGGAATAGGACAACCGAATTTGAACGAAGACGAGCCAATTTGCACATGGATAAGATAGCTGAGTTTGAACAAGGATAAGCCAATCAACATGGATAAGCCAAGCAGGCTGAAAATGATTGGGGCCGAACTTCAGGATGAAGTTGCCTACGTATCCCAAAGATGGGAATCAGGCCGTACGTAGTTCCGGGTTTGAGGTTCACTCGGGTGTTGACACTCCCTTTTTATGCTCTAACTTTTGCCAAAACCGCCCTTTCGGGTTTTCAACCTTGCAAGCTCTATTTTTCTTTTCTTTTCATTTCTTCTTTCTTTTCTTTTCTTCTTTTTTTTTTTTCTTTCTTTCCATTTTTTCATTTTTGTTCTTTTTTTTTCTTTGCTTGAACTTTTGCCTGGATCGCCCTTCTGGGTTTTCGGCCCAGCGAGCCTCCTAAGGATAGAAAAGTTTAGCTTTGTCCATGTTGATTGGTCATAGGATCTCTAAGCCATCTGAATCTAGGAGAATGGCTGCTGTTCGTTGATGATATAGGAGCCCATCTAATCGGGTTTGAATTTGGCCCTACTGTTATGGATAAGAACTCGATTGTCCTTTCAGCAATAAATTTTCTTTTTTCAAATTTTGGGATTGGGTTTTCTTGCCAGTCTTCATTGGTTTGAGAGATGACCCAATTTTTGAATCTTTAAGCACATCTGACATTTTTGCCCCTAGTTCAAGGGCTACTTCTGATCTAACTTTGCAATCTTCCTTTGATGACATCTAACCTTCTTGATCTGACTTTCTTGCCCCTAGTTCAAGGGTTGCTTCCGATCCGGCCATACAAGCCTTATATTGTGATTAATCGTTGAACATTCTGAATCAAAGTTCAAGGTTTGAAAGCAAAGTGGTCGAGTCCAGGACTGGGAGTGATCCTATGTTGTACAAGCTCAAGATCAATTCCAAGCATGTCTTCGTAGGACCACGCAAAACATTTTTGAAATCTTTTAAGAAAGCGACTAGTCGCTTGCGCTGAAGACAATGTAGAACCAATTTGGACTAAGCCAGGATCCTTCTTAGTACTCACATTAACAAACATGATCTCATTCATTAAGGGCTTAGCATGCCTCTCTTTCTCTCAGTTGATCAAATTTTTGCAAATCCCAAGGAATTCCTCCCTCTTTGTTTTCATCATAGTGTTAGAAAAGTTTTGAAAAACTTAGGTCAATGCAATGATTTCAAGGCATAGAAAAGTAGGTGAAAATCTCTGTCGTTTTATTCAGAACTTTTGGCTCAAACTGGCTCAATGGCAGAAACAGACGCAAAAGAAAGAGTGTAAAAGACAAACACAAAACAAGATAGTGATGTCCGATGTAACATCCTCGAAATCGCCCGACTCTAACACAACATGACTGACTCGATACAACAAGACAGACTCAATACAAAACAACAAAACTGACTCAATACCCAAGTCAGAAAGTACAATAAACAACATTTTCAAATTGCTCAAAACAGTGCGTGCCATCCACCTTATCTGGAGTAAAATGAGCGCCATTAGCAGGTGGTTCATCCCCCGATCACAGAGTCACATTATCATCCAAGTTCAACGATCCAGTACCGATAGACTTTGCAGGACCTAGTGCGACGATGACCTCATTGTCAATCAGATCTTGAACTTCATGGTGAAGACGATAACAACCATTTAGTGTCATGATCGGTTTGTTGATTGAATGCACAGTACTTGGCAGCATTATGCCTGGTTGGAAGGGGATGCAGGAGAGGCTGAGGCTCAAGGGGTTTGAGATGGCCTTGTCCTATAAGGATTTGGAGAGCTTTGGACAAAGTTATGTAGAAGGGATTGAAGGTGCGGTTACCAGTTCTGATAGGCTTGACAGAGGGCTTGACAGGTGTTGACTGGGTTTGATGACCTCTTACGAGTGTAGAATTGGAGCTGAATGGGATGTTTCTGGTCAAGCATCCCTTTTTATGGCTTGCCCCTTGATTCGAAATGCCCCGAACTTGAGTGGCAAAAGTGTCATCCACAGTCTTTACAACAATTGCAAGCACTTGCTATTTGTTCAACCCTTCGACCATGAAAGCCTCAATAACCCATTGAAGATGTTCGTAAGGATTGATACTTGCCCCGACCTTGTTCTTACCACTTGCCTCCACTTTGCCAAGGGATTGGGTCGCTATATCAGAGCGGAGCCCAGTTGTTGTCGACATGTCATTGCCCAGACCTGAGATAGCATTAGGTTAGCCATTTTTAATTGCAGCTCACCCTAAGATTGGGGAACCTGTTAGCGTGAAATTTCTGGCATGTGATGTAGTCAATGATGGAGCCAAAACCCCAAAGGCTAAATCTGCCACTGTTCTCTGAAGATCTTCAATCATGCTCATCAGCTCAGAAGTAGTGGGTTCATGGGTTTGAGATGATTGGGGTTCGAGTGCATCCATCATCCACAAGTCCGTGCTTTCTGGAATGAACACCTCAGGCTTGGGTAAATGGGCTGGGGTGATGTATATGCTGGGATTGTAGGTGGATGGCAGTGTATGGATTAGATTGAGATGTGGAGGTAATAGGTTAGGAGTAGCCTGAGGTCCTTTTGGTGGAGCCATGATCTCTTCGTCAATAAGATCCTGAATCTTATGACGGAGATGGATGCAACGGTTTGTATCATGACCGTGCTGTTGATGATAGGCACAGTATTTAGCTGGGTCATATCTTGATGGAAGAGGATTTGGAAGGGGGCGGGATTCTAGGAGTTCTAAGTACCTTTTTTCTCGCAGCATTTTAAAAGTTTGAGAGAGACTCATGTAAAAAGGATGGAAATTTCAGGCTTGGGGCCGAGTCAAAGTGGTTGGTTTTTTGGCCACTGAGGGGAGTGGTGACACTGTTTACTTCTAAGCATTTCGCAGCTGTGCTACCATTAGTAGTAGCATTAGAACTGCAAACAACATTCTTCTTCAAAGGCTCATTATCTTCCACAAAGATCCCTCGTTTGATGGTATCCTCGATTTGAAACCCAATTTCATAAAGCTCTAGAAAGGTGAACATAGGTAGAACGATCGTCTTCTGCAGTAACTTGCCATGCAGATTCTGAGCAATCATCCTGATTTGATCTTTTTCGGAAGGCCTTGTAGTCATCATCGAGGCCTTCGCTCTCCATCTCGTCACGAACTCTGAGAAACCTTCCTTTAGCTCTTGGCGGGTGGCTTCGAGATCACGAATTGTGACATCGATCTGTGTGTTGTAGGAGTATTAAGCAATAAAGGCCTCAGCTATCTCTTCCCAATTCTATTTCACAGAGTCCTTCAATTGCACATACCAGATTACGGCTATCCCAAACATGGTTCAGCCGAAGAGAGACAACTTCTGGGCTGGGGTCAAACCCATTGGCCTCAGGATATCAGAAAACAGGTGGAAGTGCACCATTAGGTCTCTAGAGCTGTTGAAGCAGTTGATATACGGCATTTCAAACCGCTTCGGTAAGGTAACTGCAAATTCAGTATACCCGTCCTCTAAATCCGGGATGGAGTTCATTCCTTGTGCTCGTTTGAATAACTTCTCCAGTTTATTGACCTTAAGTGCAATTGGGTCAATCTCAAATTCAAACGGAGCTTCGGTTTGATAGACAGGAGCTTTAGAGGCCTGTGTTGGGATTGGCTCCGCCGGATTGCCCTGAGTCTCTTGGACATTAGCAGTATGGGTAGTGGCTCCGAGTGTCGGGTTACCTGTGGGAGGTGCATGCGATGCAGAAGTCGCGGCCGGCTGTGGCTGTTATTGTTGTAGCCGAGTTATCACTTCGGCCTGATGAGTCGTGACTTCAGCCTGACGAACTGTGTCTTACTGCAGTGCCTCAACTGTCTGTTGCAGATGCTGTATCAATTCTTCCACACTGGCTGGGGGATACTGAGCCATGGGAATGGGTTATTGATCTCGTGCTGAGCTGAATGTAAACAACTGTTCCCAGACCAGACTAGACCTGGGTGAACTGAGGGGTGACTGCTGTAGAAATTGTACTGGTGAATTCTGCCTGAACCTTCTTCGTTTTGTAACCAGTGGGAGTGAGGTAAACACAGGTTACTTCTGAACAATTTCTGACCTGACAAAGTTTATCGACACAAGTCCAGAGTACTTGGGGATATTGGAGCCTTTTGAAGCTATACTTCCAGAACTACCTTGCAAAAGAGAAAACAGACAGCATCTCAACCCAATTTCACTCTAACGGATATGATCACAACTAAATGACTGTGATCTCTACTGAATTCTACCCCAAAACAGATATCAACTTGGTAGCTGATATGCACATCCCTGTACAGTTTCACTGTAAAGCACATATCAGTTAAGTGAGAGTCAAAACACCCTTACGATGGGGTAGTGTTACCCTGTCCTAGTTTTGTCACGAGTTAGGGTTTTCACTATGCATAACAAGGTGTTTCACACAATTCTACATTTGGGTAAGCAACCTGTCCTAGTTTTGAACAGTCTCTATGGTTTCCGATATGCAACTAGGTTGATTAGTCAAAAAAGGTACCTCAACAAGACTACTTAATATGCCTATCACAGCTAACACCGAGAAGTGAAAGGAGGATCAAACGGTACAGTGGTAGTCCAGATCCAAGGGTTGTGTTCCCATCGTGGCAAAGCCTGCAACCGGTCACCCTTTTGGCAAGCTTTTCCAAGCAAGCCTCCAGCAAACCGTTCAAGAATAGCAGATGGCAAATACTGTGACTTAGGCACACCGATGCAAATACAAATGCAAATAAACATATGAGTGTAGATAAAATAACATATCATGAGTTCGAGTCAAGTTCTCTAAATCCCCAGCAGAGTTGCCAGAAACTGTAGCTCGGCTTTTTCGCGCCAACCCCTTCGGAAGGTTGAAAGATAGCCCTAGAGTTCAGACTCCCGTGATTCTGAATCTAATCTCACAAGTGCAATGTGAAATTGATAAACACCAAAGAGTCCGAATCTGGAAAATTGTTTTGAAAAATTGATTTTGAATCAAAAAGTGTCAAAATTGGACTGCTTTGCCAGATACAGAGTCGCCACCTAAATATTTTATTTTTGGAAAAATTTAGGAAACCAATGACTCTTGCCAGAAGGTCATGAATTGAGCATCCCCGCTCACCCGATCAAAGATCGGCTTCTACTAGTCATGATATGATTTTTATAAACATTATGTGCTCTTATTCCGGTTATTAAGCTAGCTTTACTATGTAATGTGCGCAAGCAATTATAGACTAGTTTGTTCAATTTGGAACAATTCAACTCATATTTGTTTGCGAAAATGGTTTGAATTTGCCATCTCAAGTGGGCTTAAAGTTTGCGGATATGCCACCAAACATAGTGGGCTTAAAACATGATTTGCCACTCAACAAAGCGGGCTTAAAACTTACATTCGTTGAATCGTTCCAATTCAAACAACAAGCCTTCATCCACAGGCATTTAAGCAGTTTAGCATTTAAGCAGGTAGCCTCATGGCAAGCATGCTAATCATAGCAACATTCACACTCATGCAAATATGCTAAAGCATAAAAACTCATCTAGTACTCCAAGCCAAAACAGAAACTAGTTAGAAAGATGCATGATCCTAACTATACAAGATGTATAATGCAACGCATGCGAAGAATGCAATTAATAGGCTCAGCTACTAAAATGACATATGAATTGATTTGATAACATGTGGTTTAAACACGTATTCAAAGAAGGTATTGAAATGGCAATACAGTTTGAATGATGCGCCGAGCCTCGGTGCATGCAATACGAATGAATGGATAAAAGCATAAGGTACGCTAATTAAAACATGTCCCTAATCTAACCATCAAAACCGGGTAAATAAAAGGGAGAAAGACGTGGGGTTGGAAAATATATACACATGCACGCACACTTATTACAACATTACGCCCTCACGAAGGAGGGTCCGAATGAATAAAGCTAGCTAGCTAACTAGGCTACTTAAGCTAACTAATTATTAGCAAACTCGAATTAATTAACTATTCTAGTTAACTAATTACAAAACGAAATCGAGTAACTAGTTAAACTAACTAATTAATTACAACTCTTAATTAGCTACAACTAATTAATTACAACACATATTTAAGCCAGATATTTAAAAGTTAAATAAGCTTGGAATGCAAGGGAGGCTCATGCACGTGCTCGATTTTCACCTGAAAAGCCACCGTTTTGCTGCTGCGAGCCTCTGTTTGCATATTTGAACACTGACAATGCTGCCCACTTCCAGAATACCTCTACTCCACCTTACCAACACACTGCCCAATTTTCATGGATGGCCGACAAGGGGCCGGTCAGCTACCAATGGTGGTTGGTTGGCTACTGGTGGTGGCTGTTGGCCACTAATAACCTGGACTTCCTTGCTGTAATAGAGAGAGCAAACAGAGCAAAACAGTGTATTTCTCAAGGGCTGTTTGTACTGTATGTCGCTCCTTATCATCGAAACAAACTCAAATGAGTGATACACTTACCTCTCAAACCATCAACCAAGCAATTTCATTGCATGATGGCCAAAGAGCCAAGTTGTACAAGTTCAATAAATGCACAAACAAGACCAAAATGACCATCACGCTATCATATATGATCAAGGGCAATGGAGACCTAGGAAACTTGACACATTTCATCACTTTGAGTATGAAATGTCCCAATTCTCCTTGTGTTCAATTAACGTCCGATTGAACACATCAAAACAAAACCAATTCCTTATCTTGCACACTTTTAGTTTTTACTTGTTTACTCATTTTAACTTACCAATCCATTCTTTAACCAATTAGTCCATTGGTGAGTGTCTTCTAAGGTGAAAGAATTGTCAACCAAGGGATAGTTTAAGGCATGAGATAAGCTTCATGCCGTTAGTAATGAACCCTCAAAGAAGGATTAAACCGTTAAGCATGAGTCTCAATCTCAAGCTTAAACAACCCTAAGGTTGAAACAACCCTCAAAGCAAATGAAAAAGTGAAAAAAATGAGGGAGATTGCAGAGATTATAAGTGCTGAAATTAGGTGAGAAAAAGCACTAAAACATGCAATCAACTAAAACCAATGGTGGTTAAAGCCTTAAAACACCAAGCTAGTGAAAGGACTTACACTACAACTATGCAATAAAAGACTCAAAAGATACCAAACAGCCAAAACAATGGCAAAATAGTTCAAAATAGAGTGTAAAACATGCTGGGCTTGAGCCACAAAAAGTTAAAACATTAAGCTAATACATGGGGCTAACTAGGCATGTAAACAAGACATAAGGAAGGGAGGCTTACCCCTCCAATTTTGGACTTCAAAATGAGTTTTTTACCACTGAAAAACCTCTGAAATTCAGTGGTTAAAAGGCCCAAAAAAGTTGGTTTGAAAGTGGTGAACAAAGGTACAAAAGCTTTACAAGCTAAGAAGTAAGAAAGGTGAACGACCCCTTAATTGAAAACGGCCTCAAACCACCACTTTTAGGCCACAAAAATAGAGTTTTTGACAGTTCAAAACCAGCCCCAAAACAGTTGAAAAAGATGGCAAAGCATGTGTGCAAAACGAGTATAAAAGGAGAGTGTTATACCTCTTGAAGGGAAGACACAAATTGGCCAACAATCCATGCCAAAAACCTACTCCTAGAGCTCAAAACAAGTCCCAAGCTACCTCATCCCAAAGATGATCAATTTGGTTAAGGAAGTGTATGCAAAAGTATGGTGTATCTAAGCTGTCATGCACAAAATTGCAAGAGAGAGAGAGAGAAATCTAGAGAGAGAAAAAGATAATTTGGTCCTAAATTTTCTTTCACAAACAAGAAGAGAGATCCTCATTATATAGAAAATATGAGTCTTGGGTTGAAAATATCTAAAAGGGACAGCTGGAGCATTTGGAGGACAACTGGACAAAATATCTGGGCTTTACACCAGTGGCCGGTCGTCCACTAGTGGTGGCCGATCGGCCACAGATGGTAATTGTCGGCCACAGAAAAATCTGCTTCCAAGGCCGACTTCAAATGGGCATATCTCAGTCATCCGGACTCCATTGCAGGTTATTCTTGAGTCTAAATTGAAGCCCCGGAAGTCTACTTTCCAATGGTGGTAGCCTCACATCTAAATTCTAAGTGTACTAAGAGATATGTCTATTTTAGTGAAGGTTGCTCAGTTTCTAGCTTAATCAGATTGATGCCTAACTTCACGCGGCCATTTCTGCCTCATTTGGACTCAACTTTAGGATATTCTTGAGTGTAAAATGAAGCCTTCGAAGTCCAATTTCCAATGGTGGTGGCCTCACAACTTAATTCCAAGTGTAGAAAAGGACAGGCCTGATTTAGTGAGGCTGCCCATTTTTCTCTCAACGGTTTCATACCCAACTTCTTCCCCAACTAGTTTTCTTCCCTCCCCTCCAATTTTATTCAACTCCAAACATCTGAATAAGATGTTTTAAAAGATTTTTGAAAGAGTTCACCTCCCTTTCATTTATTTCTACTTTGTCCTTGCTCGGTTTACTGAAAAGTGCAATTTTTAACGAAATGTGAGCCTCGGAACATCATAGAAACGTTTGGGAAAGATATTTTGAAAAAGAGGGTTTTAATGTCTAAAATGATTTTTGGTCAAAATCATTTTGGTCCAAAATGGGGTGTAAGGTTGGGATTTAGAGTTCCTCTTGTTGAAGAAATCGAACGTTTGTACAGTATAACTTTCATCATCGAGTGATCAACCTGTGGCGCTCAAATCTTAAGGGCGGTTAAAAATGGGGTGTCCACACACCTATTTATCATTATCTTGATCATAGAAGGATTCTCGCTCTATCAGAGGCTATGGAGCCACGACCGCTAGGGACTAGTGTCTAAAGCTCCCCGCTGACGTACATTACATCATAGACGAGGTTGGCTTTGGTTTATTCTGCTCTGGTCCTTTCCGCCACATAGCGAGTCGACCACTCCTTGGAGCATTGGTAGAGAGGTGGTGGGATACCACCAACTCCTTCCGCTTTTCTGCTGCTGGGGAGATAACGATGACTCCCTATGACTTCTCCATGCTCACTGGTAGAGGAGTAGGGTGTCACTCGATCCCTTATGATATGGACATAGGCGAGTGGGAGGCTGGGGGCATACCCACTGCTATACCGACCAGCCATGGTCCGATACAGTTGGTTTATGGAATAGTTCTGTGGGAGCAAGCCGCAGATACTAGAGGAGACTGATCAGTATGCCCAGGGTTTCTTGATGTTCCTGCTCGGCACCACCTTGTTTGCGAACAAGTGGAACATTGTAGGATTATATCTTCTGAGCGCCTTGGTGACACTGCCCCAGGTCCGGCTCTATGATTGGAGCGGCGTTGGCCTCGCCAAATTGTACGGCTATATGAGCTCCATGGCCCGCAGGAGAGGAGACAGGGTCGGATGCTATTGGTGAGTCTGAGAGGTACGCCGTGCAACTTTCACCTCTACTTCATATTTTTGTGTTTCCATTTATGTGCTTTCTGCTTTATACTTTCTATACACTGCATCTGTATTCTTTACACCTCTACACTGTGCTTTCTGCATCGCACATTTTGTATTTTCTGCATCTATACACTGTGTACTCACTGTTGCCTTCTGTTTTCTACATTCTGCATTCTCGATATCTGTACTTTCTATACATTGTACTACATATTCTGCTTTCTACATTCTTTGCATCCTCTGTATCTATACACTGTATACTCACTGTTGCCATTTCCTTGCAACTTTGGGTATACGCATATTTCCCGACTCTTGCTTCAGAGTCAGAGGTGGAGATGCCCCCCGTCGTACGCATATTTCCCGACTCTTGCTCCATATTCTCACCAGTATGATGGCAGATGGCTGCAGAGGACTCGAGAGACTTTCGTATTCTTTCACCGGTACTTTGACACGGTGACCGCCAATGAGGTAACCTAAACTCATAATTATTTTTGCTTTACTTCGGCTCTAATTCATACTTCGATATCTTACGGCAACTAACAATCTGTGCATTCTCTGTTTGCAGATCGCTTGGCAGCCTTGGGTGACGATGCTAGCTGGAGTTAGAGACCAGTATGCTGGAGCTTGGGGAGCTTCCCATTTTTGGCTTCTGCTGGAGGGCCCAATTTGCCGAGCCTAGTTTCTAGGCGAGCGGTTCGTGCGCCAGACCATGGGTTTGCCTGAGCCAGTAGTTCCATGGTGCCTCCTACATTTATGAGGACTACAGAGAGCCTCTCTTTCCAAGAGATGATTCAGTTCACCGGAGGCCTAGACACTAACTGTTTTCTTAGGGAGGGGGATTATTCGACATTCATCCAGACATACCTCATGCCTCCCTGACGAGTGCTCGTGTTCGTATAAGCAGAGCGGCAGGTCCTCTCATGGCAGGTGGGACTCGGGCGACGAGGGCCAGGATTGGAGGGGCCCCTTCCGCTGGGCAGGTCACCAATTGGCCAGAGCTTCTGACCGAGTTGACATGCTAATGGCATACTAGGGATCCTTACTAGGTCCCGATTGAGCCTGCAGCGGCCGGGCATGCACTTGTTGAGGTTCGAGGCCTAACACATGTATGGACCATTCTTTATTTTTGCATCCCATATTTCATTTTAGATATGTTCATTGTAGATACTGATCACCCAAATACATTTGCAGGCCTCCACAAAGTACACGGGGAGGGCCCTTGAGCTGATAGTCTCCTTGATGGGTATGGTGTGGAGGAGAAAGACGCTGTTCAGTCTTTACGGTATTCAAGTAATTTTCTCTATTTTCTGCCCGCATTTCAGTATTTTCCACGCTGTTGTACACATCATTCTTACTGAAGCACTGATACTCATACCACGGTATACATTTTGTCCCTTGTCACATCATATTGATATGCTGCACTAACACACCATACTGCATTTGCACTGTATCTAGCTCATTGTATTCCAACATTTTCATCATACTGCATTTGCAACTATACATTACATCTGATATGTCAATACTGTATCTTTTCAGGTTCCAACCGTATCGAGAGCACCAGCGGCGGTGACAGCGCCTGCACCATCAGCACCTTCTCCAGCAGCAGAAGGGAGGGAGAGACAGGCCCCAGCACGCGGTCGAGAGGAACATCATGGTCGAGGCGGAGGAGCCCTCCGGAGCTAGTGTTGAGTGACGACGATGCTAAGACCAGTGGCTCCGATGAGGCAATGAGTCCACAGTTTGAGTCCTCCGAGAGCCAAGATAAGGCTGACTTGAGATCTGAGAGTGGAGGTGATGCTGGGTCAGGCTCTGTAGCAGAGAGCGGCGATGACTCTGGTTCTAGCTTCGGTTCAGGGTCTGCATCAAACAGTGGCGCTGATGGAGACAGCTCTAAGTCTCCACCCAAGAAGAGAATGAAGAGGGCCTCTTGAGCCTGAGATAACTGGCGCTGGTTTATTTGTACTTTTGTTTAGTTTCTTTTTGCTAGTAGCATTAGCACGTGTATAGCCTTAGGAAGTTTTATTTTGCTTTAAAACTTGTACTTCTCTTTGTAAAAAGCCATGATCGAAATGAAAATTCAAAGTTTTATGAAAAATGTGTTGTCATTTTTGCATCATGAGCACCATATATGCATGAAACGAACAAGGAATTGGGAATGGCCAAGAGCACTTGATTAAAACAAGGTGTTTAATCGGGTAACAAACCAACCAGCAACCAAAATACAAAATGCAATATACAACTCGATAATCAAAACAACCACAACTCGATAAACAAAACCAAAAAATGGCTCAAAACAAGACCTTAAAATGCACAAAGTGCAGAACAAAACATATTCCTGCAGCATTTTTTAGCACACAGGTGGACGGTAGAATAGACAAGAAAGTTGTTGGCCTCATAAAGAACTTGTCGACTATCTGCTGACCATTGATAGAATTTACCGGCCACCAACAGTAGCCTGCAGGCCATAAAAGTGGACTGCTGGCCACAGTAATGGCCTGCCGGCCTCCAATGTGCAGAACCTCCAGATTGTTGACAGCTAGCTTCCACTCACTGCTTTATCTTCTACAAAAGCTTCAACTTCGTCATTTTTTCTCCAGAACTCATTCTATCTGCTGTTTTTGCCACAAATGGAGCCATTTCTTGCCCAATACCTCGCGGATTGCATTGCGATTTTGGAAGGCTTGAAAAAGGTGAATTTTTGGTGTTTCAGCTTAAATGCACTTTTTCCATTGAGTCAGACTCCACTTTGTTTTCCGTTCCTTCATGCCGCGGCTAGATGTTGGGACCCGATTATGCACGTCTTTAGCTTCGGGGGACAAGAAATGTGCCCGATAGTTGAAGAATTTCAGGCGCTAATAGAATCCCGGTGGGATGAGAATCGTTTTGGCCACGCCAAAGCTTTGGGACGGATGTGTGGGCTCACTATGCATGAGGCTTGATCTCTGGCCCACCACAGAGAACTAGACATTCCTAGTTTGATCCGTCGATTTTCCAACGCCGATGACCGTGACGATCGTCTTTGGCGGGGCTTTCGGCAACATTCCCTCTGCTTATGCAGCTAGCTCATTTCCTTCTTGCCCCTAGTTTTGGCAGATCTAGCATTCGCTTGATTGAAGTAGCGCAAGGCCTGAAAGAAGGCAAGAGTTGCATTGGCTTGGCACTAGCCAAAATTTTGATGGGCTTATATGCCTTCCATCGACGGGAGACTACCAAATTCGTGGGAAGTCCATTACTTCTCCAGGTAATGTTTTCCACCTTTTCTAATATGTGTTTCTCACATCACTTGCCACTCATGCTCTGTTTTTTCTCTCAAAGACCATTTCTCACTTTTTTCGCAACATTCATCTCTTATTCTTTAATCTCTTTTTTCCTTCATCCCTCTCTAGGTGTGGCTTATGGATAAGCTGAAGGTAGTGGATTCTTGCCCTGAGTACTCAGCTTAAGGCTACTTCTTTCGCCACCAACTAGTGGATTTTTCGAATGAGGGGTAATGGTGCGAATGGATGTGCAACAGGTCTACTGCTGACATAGCTTAGCGTTGTCCCTGGCTTAGTCTGACCGAGATGGGCTACAGCATGGCTCGGCAGCTTGGCATTCAGTTGATTGGCTTGACACACTGTGTATTCTACTTCCCTTTTCGGTTCAGACGTCAGTTTGGTCACGATCAGATCTTTCCTGAAGAGGAGGTAGAGTACCCAGTTTCATTCCCTATCTGAGGTTCACATTTGGCTAGATACCTCACTGCTTGGAGGACGAGAGAGCTTCTGGCCCCTACCCCTAGTTTCAGTTGTGCCCTTTCTGGCAAGTACCTAACTTGTCTCGAGGATGAGGCACAAACTGGGCCCACTTTAGCATCAGAAGCTTCCACAAGCACGAGCGGGGGACACAGTAGCACCTGAATCATCTATGCCCCTAGTTTATGGCTTTAATCTTTACTTTTCAAGTTTTATGAATGTAATAAAAAGCAACTTGATTTGTATCGAAAGTTAGAGAACTTTGTATTGAAATCAATGAAATTAAAGTTGTGAGCATTGAAAATTTTCCTTTTGGTCCAAAAATAGTCTAAGCTGTAAAAGGCAAATTTGAACAAAAATCAACTTTTATTAAAACTTTTCAAAACCATTTTTGATAAGGATCACCACTTAACACGCACATAATCTATTCTCGAGATGTACAACCCCGAATCCAAAAGATCACAGATTGCCCCTTGATTGAATAAGACTGCTCAGTACTGTAACCAATTCTTCTTCCAGAGTAAGGATCACAACCGAACTTTCAGATAAAGAACAGACAAAGATGACCTGATCAGATACATGGACTGGACAGTTGAGTTGGAGGTGTTTATGGCCGAACTTTAGAATGAAGTTACCTACGTATCCCGAAGATGGGAATTAGGCCTTACATAGTTCGGTTCGGGTTCACTCAAGTATTAACTCTCTCCATTTGCGCTCTAACTTTTGCTAAGGCCGCCCTTTAGGGTTTTCAACCTTGCGAGCTCAATTTTTCTTTATTTCTAATTTTTTGTACTCTAACTTTTGCCTAGGTCGCCCTTCCAGGTTTTTTGCCTAGCAAGCCTCTCAGGGATAATATTTCTTCAACTTGTCCATGTTGATCGGTTGGGAAAATTCTAGGCCATCTAGGTCTATAAGAATAACAGCTCCACCTGACCAGATAGTTTTGATGATGTAAGAACCAATCCAATTAGGTCTGAACTTGCCCCTAGGGTCATGAATGGGAGCTCGGTTATCTTTCAGCACCAAATCCCCCTCTTTGAGATTCCGGGACTTAACCTTCTTGTTAAAAACCCTAGTAATTCTGTGTTGATAACCCTGAACATGGTATAATTCTTTCAGCCTTCTCTCATCAAACAACATCAGTTCTTCAAACCTGTTCTGCTGCCAGTCCGCCTCTACTATTTGACACTCAGCCATAACTCGCAGGGACAGGACTTCTATTTCGATTAGCAAAATAGCTTCAATCCCATAGACAAGAGAATAAGGAGTTGCCTCTGTAGACATCCGGATTGAAGTTCTATAGCCCCAGAGTGCGAATGACAATTTGTCTGGCTAGTCCCTGTAGATCTCAACCATCTTCTGCAAAATATGCTTGATGTTCTTGTTGGCGGCCTCAATAGCTTTGTTGGTTTGTGGCCAGTATGTAGATAACTTATGGAAAGCCACATTGTATTTCTCCAACAAGTCTATCACTTCTTTCTTGAAATGGGAGCCATTATCTGAAATGATCTCGTTTAGGACTCCATATCGGCAAATGATATTATTTTGGATAAATTTAGCCACATACGTTGCTTTCAACACTACATAACACTGAGCTTCCACCCACTTCGTGAAGTAATCAATTACCACCAAGATGTATTCATGCCCATTTGACCCTTTCGGTGTGACTATGCCAATGATGTCGATTCTCCAGACTGAGAAAGGCCATGGTGAAGTCATGTTGTACAGCTTTGACGGCGGGATGTTTATGCAATTAGCATGAATTTGGCATTTGTGGCATCGCCGAACAAAACTGATACAATCCTCCTCCTTAGTAAACCAGTAGTAACCTTGATTGAGAATTTTTCGGGCTAACATTACTCCGTTCATGTGTGCTCCGCACTCTCCTCCATAGATGGCCTTCATTAGGCGATTTGATTCCTCTGCTTCGACACAGAACTTGTGCATTCCCAGATGACCTCTTTTGTACAGTTTACCTTTACATATGATAAATTGAACGGCCATCCGCCATATTGCTCTCTTATCTTTGGCATTTGTCCTTGGTGGATAGACCTCATTTTCCAAGAAGTTCCAAATATCATAGAACCAAGGGTTTTGATCTTATGCTTCATCTATTACGGCGATAGTCTCGTAGGCCAGTGTATGCCTCTGCTCAATAATGATCGGACGCATCCGGACTCCAAGCGGGATGTCTATCATGGATGATAGAGTTGACGAGGCATCATCGAACCTATTGTTCTCTCTTAATAGATGTGTGAAAGTTAGCTTTTCAAACCTAGGAATTAGAACGTCCAGGGTTTGGTGATAAATCTTCATCTTTTCTTTTTTGACCTTCCAGTCTCTATTTGTTTGAGACACAACTAGGTTCAAGTCTCCAATGACGTCCAACCTTTTTGCCCCTAGTTCCAGGGCGGCTTCCAAACCAACGATACATGCCTCATACTCTGCTTCGTTATTGGATACCTTGAACCGAAGTTTGAAGGCCAAAGGTATATGGGAATTGTCGGGTGCTATTAGCAACACACCTATCCCATAACCATACTGATTAGACGCTCCGTCAAAGTACATCAAGTCTTTTCCTCAACTTGTAGAATGGCTTCATCTAGGAACAGGTATTCTACCGCTTCATCTCCTTCCACTGGGTGATATGCCAGGAACTCCGCCACAGCTCTCCCCTTGACTGACTTGCGAATGACATACTTCAGATCAAATTTGGAGAGAAGAAGCAACCAACGAGCTAGCCTACCCGTAAGTGCTGGTTTTTTAAAGAGATATTTGATGGGATCTAATCTCGAAACCAGAATTATGGAGTGAGCAAACAAGTAGTGCCTCAACTTTCTGGTAACCCATACCAAGGCTAGGCAAGCTTTCTCCAACGGGGTGTAATGGGTCTCGTATTCCAGTATTTTCTAGCTCAAATAATAGATGGCTTTGTCCACCCTATCCTCAGATTCTTGAGCAAGCATGCATCCCATTGTTGTGTTCGTTACTAACAGATACAAAATCAAAGGCTTCCCTGGCTCTCACGGCGACAACACGAGTAGATTCTGAAGGTACTGCTTGATCTGCTCAAAAGCGAATTGACACCGATCATTCCATCAGAGTTTCTTTCCTTTCTTCAGAAGACCAAATAGTGGTTCATAAGTCAAGGTTAATTTAGAAATAAATCGTCTTATAAATTGCACTTTACCCAGAAAGCTTCACACTTCTTTTTCAGTCCTTGGTGATGGCATTTCTAGGATGGCCTTGATTTTGGAAAGTTCTACCTCGATGCCCCTCTGTGTGATCAAGAAACCCAGCATTTTCCCTACTGTCACGCCGAAAGTACACTTCTGCGGATTCAATCTCAGTCTGTATTCTCTGATCCGTTGAAAGAATTTCTTCAAGGCGGTGTAGTGGCCCTCTCTTTCTTTGGACTTGATAATCATGTCGTCCATGTACACCTCGACCTCTTTGTGGATCATATCATGTAGAATTGTGGTCACAACCCTTTCATAGGTAGGCCCAACATTCTTCAACCCAAACGGCATCACTCTGTAGCAGTAGGTTCCCCACGGCATAATGAAGAAAGTTTTCTCTCTATCCTCGGGCGCCATCAAAATCTGGTTATACCCAGAAAATCCATCCATGAATGAGACCAATGCATGACCTGCGGTGAAGTCTGCCAACTCATCAATGTGAGGTAGAGGAAAGTCGTCCTTCGGACTGGCTCTGTTCAAATCCCAAAAGTCAACACAGACTCTGATTCTGCCATCTTTCTTCGGCACAGGGACGATGTTGGCCAACCATGTTGGATACTCAGACACAAGCATTAACCTTACGTCTATCTGCTTGGTGATCTCCTCCTTAATTTTCAAAGCCAAATCTGGGCATATTCTTCGCAATTTCTGTTTGACGGGTCAGGCCTCGGGGTCAAGAGGGATTCGATGCTGTACAATCTCATGATCAATTCCAGGCATGTCTTCGTAGGACCATGCGAAAACATCTTTGAAATCTTTTAATAAAGCGACTAAGTGCTCGCGTTCCTCCGAAGACAACGTGGATCGATTTGGACCAAACGCGGATCCTTCTCAGTACCTACATTAAAAGCAATGATTTCATCAGCAAGGGGTTTTGCAAACCTCTTATCCTCTCGATTAATCAAATTTTTTAAAACCAGCGGAATTCCTTTCTCATCGTTTTCATTAAAATTTTGAAAGTCCTGATCAATGCAATAAACAAGCGACACGGAGAAATACTCAGAATCTATAGTGGCATTCTCATTCAAAAAGTCCAGCTCATCCAGCTCTTTGATTACAACCGACTCAAAAAAAAAGAAAAAGAAAAAGACGACCTGGACAAGACTTTCGCATCTAGGTTATCACCCCTAGGAATACCGGACTCAGACTCAGAAGAACCGAAATCTGATTCCGACTCCACATACTCTGTGGAATCAGATTCTGGGTCACTACCTGTAGACACCCCATTTTTGACCATCCTCAAGACTGGGACGTTGTCACTTGTGCATATGATGATTATGTTTGTTTGTGTTCGTTTTGAGTGCCCGAAGTCCTCGGCGAAACGCCCTGTCTTTGAGCTTTTAGACCTTGTCCTTTCTGTGCCTTGTTTTGGATCAAAACTTGGTGCTTGGAACCTTGTGGTGACCTGTCGGCCACCACCAGAGGCTGTCAGCCATGGCTTGTGCTTGTCGGCCATTGGTGTGGCTAGTCGGCCACCAGTCTCTTTTTCTAGATATTTGTTGATATTTGTTGCCAGCTGTACCAGCTGTTGGCACATTGAGCTGCATCTCCCTACACATGTACGATAGGATGTTTCTAAGCTCAAGGCATGTTTTTCTATATATAGGGGGCTCCCCCCCCCCCCCAAATTTTGGAGGGTTCAAAAATTCAGAGCAAAAATCTTTTTCTCTCTTACAATTTTGTGCTTAAGTGCTTGTTTTCTCTGCACATTTGCATACACATCCTAAATCAAATCCTCTTACCTCTAAGCTGAGGTTACTTGGGGTCTTCTTGGAGCACTTGAAGGTGGTTTTAGATTGGTTTTGTGCCTAGAATTGCCCTTTGCTTCAAGAGGTAGTTTACTTGCCTTGTTTACTTTGTTTTGCAAGCTTGTTTGACCATCTTTTCTTTCTGTTTTGGGGTTGGTTTTGAACTGTAAAAACTCTGTTTTTGTGGCCTAAAAGTGCTGGTTTGGGCCTCTTTTTTGGTTAGGGAGTGGTTCACCCTTCTTGCTTATTAGTTTGTAAAGCTTTTGTGCCTTTTTTCATCACTTTCAAATCAACTTTTTTGGGCCTTTTAACCACTGAATTTCAGAGATTTTTTAGTGGCAAAAAACTCATTTTGAAGTCCAAAATTAGAGGGATTAGCCTCCCCTCCTTGTGTCTTGTTTGCATGCCTAGTTAGCTTTACATGTTAGCATGCTTTTCTAGCTTAACATAGCTCAAGTCCAGCATGTTTTAGTCTCTGAAATAACCTGTTTTAGCTCTATTTTGGGCTGATTAGTTTGTTTGAGTCTTGTTTTGCATGGTTGTAGTGTAACCCCATATATTAGCTTATTGTTTTAGCTTTTTTTTGTGGCTTAAGTCCAGCATATTTTAGACTATATTTAGGGCGGTTTTGCCTCTATTTTTGGTTATTTGTATCATTTGAGTCTTGTATGACATGGTTGTAGTGTTAATTCCTTCACTAGCTTAGTGCTTTAAGGCTTTAACTATCATTGGCTTGAGTTGGTTGCAGGTTTTAGTGCTTTTTCCACTTCATTTCAGCACTTATAATCTCTGCAATCTCCCTCATTTCTTCACTTTTTGGTTTTTCTTTGAAAGTGGTTTCAAACCACTTGTTTGCCTAAGTGTAAAATGAGGTGCTACACCTAATGGTTTAATCCCTTAGGGGTTTATTACCAACAGTGTAATGCCTCTTTCATGCCCAAAGCAACTTGGGATTTGAACCCTCTTTCCATTAGAGGACACTCACCAATGGACTTAATGGATTAATGAATGATTTGGTAATTAAAATGAGTAAACAAAATCGGCAAGTAAAAGAGGCAAGATAAGCATTCTTTGTGTCGCATTGCATGTGTTCAAATCGGACATTAGTTTGAACACAAGGAAAATGGGACATTTCATACTCAAAAGTGATGAAATGTGCCACTTTCCTTGGTCTCCATTGCCCTTGATCATGCATGATAGGGTGATGGTCTTTTTGGTCTCATTTTGCATTTATTGAACTTGCACAATTGGTTTCACAAGCCATCATGCAATGAATTTACTTGATTGATGGTTTGTGAACCAAAGCTTGTCCCTCATTTGATTTCCCCATGAAAAGGAGAGGCAAAGTGTGCAAACAGCCCTTGAGAAATACACTGCCTTGCTATGTTTTGCTCTCTGTGAGGCCTTTTCTTTCAAACCATCCGAAAGGGGGTGCGAAAAAGGCGAGTCCACACTACCTGACTCAGAACTACTAGACAGGTAGCCCTCTTCCAGCTGCCAAACGAGGGATGATGCGTCAGATGCATCCAAAATGCTGCTAAAATGGTTCACACCCAATTGGTCCCCGATCATGGAGATGGCCAGGTTATCCCCCAAGCTCTCTAAGTCGATTAGAGGATCTAAAAGGAGACATGCCGGTGCTGCTCCTACACCCAGCTCGCTGCTGTCCGAGTCATTTTCTATGCTCGTTCAGCTTCAGTAATTGGCTCAGCCCTTTCCTCTGTATCATTGTCTTGCAATTGTAGGTCGAAGAAGATCTCAAAGTCGGGGACATGCTGTTTTACAGAATTCAACTAAGGCTCAGGACAGCCACAAAATGGGAAGTCCTCACCCTCCCGAACAAAATGACCATTCAGCGTTCCCCGGATCGACCTGTGAACAAGCTCATAGCGCTTCCCGGTCTGCTTAGCTTTGGCTCTGCCTGCCATCTCTTTTCCTTTCCTAACCCAATCTTCTTTGGTGGGCATATAGCCAAGACCAAAGACATGCGGATTATATGGCACATCGGCCAATGCTGTGATGCCTTTCCGGCCACTTCTACCCAACCCCATTCCTAGCATATGTTGCATGAAATAGATTAATTGGGCGTTGACATACAAACCCTCATCAGGTGCCAAGATGTTCTGGACTGCTCGAGCCTCAGCCAGAGTAAACCCTGAAATGAAAACATCCTCCTCGCCATGGTCGATCTGCAGCACAGGAGTAGTTACCTTTGGCAGAGGATGCATAGATGAATTTCCGAACATAATAGCTACTCTCTTCCCGTGAGAGTATTTCAATATTTGGTGGAGGGTAGATGAGATAGCTTTCACTTGATGCAACCAAGGTCTCTCTAGCAGTAGATTGAAAGTGGCCGGCACATCCAGGACATGGAACTCAACATCCTATTGCGCTAGGCCCACCTGAACTCGAATTTGTATTGTGCCCATCACCTCTTTGCTAGTATTATCGTACGCCCGAATCACCTGGGCTGTAGGCACGAAATCTGTTGGTTTCGGGCCAATGACATAAGTTGTACTAGATGGACAGACATTTATTACTGACCTGGTATCAACCAATACCACTGACACTCACTTTTCTCTACACTTGACTGATATGTACAGAGGTTTGTTATGTGCTGAGCCTTCTGATGGTAGTTCTTTGGTCCTGTTTGGTGTAGCTGTTAAAATAGATTATAGATTATGACTTTAATCAGAAGCTGTTAATCTGTTTAGTATAGTTGTTGGATTATAGATTTAAGTTGCTGAGTAGTGTTTGTTAAATAAGCTATGAAGTAGCTTTTTCAATTAACTTTTATTTTTTATTATTCACTATTTGTCTACATTTCTCATAAAAATTAATAATAATATTTTATAGTCCATTTGGGTCTTTTTCTATTTTTAAAAAATAAAAAAATAAAAAAATCTAAGAGTATAACCGTGAATTAACATGTCCACAGCAGAAGCTGATAATTAGAAGCAAAGGGTGAGCAGCTTCTCAGAATCAGCTTTTTTGACTTAAAATAAGTTGTTAGAATTAGAAGCTGTTTAAAATAAGTTTAACCAAATAGTCCAAAATAACTTTTTAAAGCCAGAAGCCATAAGTTGGCTCAAAAAAGCCCCACCAAACACCCCCATTTGTCTAAAAAGGTTAGGGTTGGCGTAGCGCCTCCTCTCGGAAAACCAGCCCCACAAGCTACTCAGGAGTCGTATCAATGGACAATTTGGCCTTGTCCATCACTAATAATACAGCTTGTCGATGCCCTCGAGAAGCCATGAGTAGACCCCAAATTAAAATATTGGCTTGAATTTTCTTTAGCTGTTTCAGCACCACCTCTTCTTCTAACTATTTTTCCTTCTGTTTCTCAACTTCTTTATCTTTCCCAGAGGCTTCCGCTTGGTCCAAGTGCGGGGGCTTGAAATACCGCTCACTCCTCATCGTATGGTCAATCTCTTCAAAGTACCAGGTGTTGTCTGGCAGGTCTTCTCTCCAATCTTCGTTGGTGTGAGCCAAAAACAGAACATCATCCTCCTACCATGCACCTCTAGCAGCCGACAAACAGTTGTCCAGCTCCGTTTTGATCATTCTCTTATTGGAAGTATCCCCCACAGGGTGTTGGGCTTTTCTAGCTTTCTGTTTATCTTGATCCCTTTCTTGCACAAACTGTTTCAACGCGGCTTCCTGTTCAGTATCCATGGTACTCACGGCGCCTAGTTCTTGAGCTAAATTCTTGATGCCAGTGCTCTCCGGCAATTTCCTCTTTTCCTCGGCCATTCCGACCACTGCAGCTGTTCTTGCTTCCTTTTCTTTAGGTTTTGGTTCAGTTCCTTCCTCTCTGTCAAGCTCATCACTAAGCCACCCGGAGTTATCTATCGACCTATTCAGATCAAACCAGTCAATCTGCACATCTCCTGATCCTGTTCGTCGTAGAATTGCAAATTGTCTAAATCTTTTTCCAACTCCGCTAGATCATCTAGACTTTGGCTTGGGCTATCTTTCAGAACCACACTAACCTCCCTTGTTGTTGGTAATGCCACTTTGGGCTTGGCTTGATCAATTGGCACAATGTAACAGCACGGGTTATATTCCCCCTCAGTCAAATCCTCAAAGCGCTCAGGCAATAGACTTGTACTTTCTTCCAAGACCAACCTCTCTTCGTCTACCATTGTCACCCCATCGGGTTCAGGTTAAAGTGTGAAAGTGTTCATCATGCATAAGTCCATGCTTTCAGAGATGAACACGACTGGTTTGGGTAGGTGGGAAGGGGTAATATATACGCTGTGGTTATATGGGATGGCCAATATATGTATTAGGTTTAAGTGCAAGAGTGAAGGAATTTGGTTATGGGTTGGGAAAGGGTTGATGGTTACATTTGGCTTTTGGGGTGGTGTTATCACCTTGTTGTCAATGAGATCTTGAATCTCATGATGTAGCCTGAAGCATTGGTCGGTGTCGTAACTGTGCTGCTGGTGAAATGCACAATATTTGGCTGGGTTGTGTTTAGGTGGGAGAGGATCGGCTAACAGGCGAGGCTCTAGTGGCTTAAGATGCCCCTTTTTGATCAGCACCCCGAGGGCTTTGAATAAAGGCATGTAGAGCGGGGTAAAGACCCTTTGAGATCGGGCCTGGTTGTTTGAGGTTTGTAGAGTTATAATGGCGAAAGGATTGGTGGTTTTGGTCGTAGTGGTGACTACATTCATATCAGATGGCCGTGCAGTTGTGCTTCCACTAGTGGTTTCATTGGAACTGCGTGTAAAAGGCCTCTTGGCCTCCTCATTTTCATCGGTTATCAACCCCTGTTTCATTGCATCTTCAATCTGAACTCCTATTTCGTGGAGCTCAGTGAATGTGAACAATGGCAAGACAATCATCTTCTGCAGTAATTTCCCTTGCAGATTGGGGACCACCATCCTGATTTGATCTTTCTCAGATGGCCTGGTAGTTATCATCGAAGCCTTGGCCCTTCACCTAGTTACAAAGTCTGAGAAGCCCTCCTTTGGCTGCTGACGGGTTGCTTCAAGATCACGGGTTGTGACCTCGATCTGGGTGTTGTAGGAGTACTGTGCAATAAAGGCCTCAGTCATTTCCTCTCAGTTTCGCTTTACTAAATCCTTCAGTTTTGCATACCAGATAGCCGCTATTCCTGACAAGGTCTAGCCAAAAAGCAACAGCTTTTGAAGTCTGGTAAGGCCCATTGGCCGCATGATATCAGAAAACAACCGCAAATGGACCATGGGATCCCTAGAGCCATCGAACCGGTCTATTGTGTGGCATTTTGAATCGGTCCGGCAAAGTTACTGCGGAGTCGGTATATCTATCTTCGATGTCGGGGATTGAGTTCACAGCCTATGCCCGTTTGAAAAGCTTCTCCAGCTTGTTGACCTTTAGTACAGTAGGGTCAACCTCGAATTCAAATGGAGGCTCGGTTTGGTACACTGGTGCCTCAGAGGCTTGCGGTGGGATGGGGTCTACCGGATTTCCCAGATTCTCTTGAACATTAGCAGTGATTCCGAGTGCTGGGATACCCACAGGAGGTGCATGGGAAGCAGAAGGCGCTGCCAGCTGTGGTTACTGTTGCTGCAACCTGTTTATCACTTCAGCTTGGTGTGCTGTAACTTCAGCTTGGCGGGCAGCATCTTGCTGCATGATTTCCACTGTTTGTTAGAGATGACGGATCAAGTCCTCCATAGTAGCTGTAGGGTACTGAGTCATCTGAATAGGCAAGTGATCTCTCGTTAACCTAGATGTAGAAGATAAAGCCTGACTGAATGCAGGTGATTGTTGAACTGGTGAGTTGTGCCTAACTCTCCTTCATCTCGTAACCGGTGGGAGCGAAGCAAACACTGGTTGTCCCCTAACAAGATCCCCAGATCTGTAAAGTCTCCTTACACGAGTCCAAAGTGCTTGGGGGGTAACCGAACTATCTGAAGCAATTGTGATAAACTACCTTGCAAAAAGAAATAAAACAAAAGGAAAACAAAAATCAGAAACTGCACAGCACCTCAGCTCAGATGTGAACAACACACCAATGTAATCATAAGCTGTAGAACTGCACTCAATACTGATTTCTGCCCCCAAAATCTAATACCCAAACTTGCAACTTTGCAACTGATACGTACATTCCTGTAGAGTTTCACTCTAAAAGCACATACCAATTAAATGAGAGCCAAAACACCCCTATGAAGGGGTAAGGTTACCCTGTCCTAGTTTCGCCAAGAACTAGGGTTCACTATTCAAGCAAGGTGGTTTCACACAATCTTATATTCGGGTGACAATCCTGTCCTAGTTTGGAACAATCTCTATGGCTTTCGATATGCAATTAGGCCAAATGGTCAAAAAGGATACCACAGCAAGACTACCTAATATACCTCTTGCGCCTGACACCGAAAAGTGAAAGGTGTATCAAACGATACAGCTGTAATCCAGATCCAAGGGTTGTGTTTCCATCATGGCAAAGCCCGTGACCGGTCAACCTTTTGGCAAGCTTTTCCAAGCAAGCCTCCGGCAAACCGTCCAAGAATAGCAAATGGCAAACATAGTGACTTAAGTGCACCAATGCAAATGCAAATGCAAAGGCAAAGGCAAAGAAACACATAAGTGTGGATAAAATGTCATATCATGAGTTCGAGTCAAGTTTTCTAAATTCCCTAGCTGAGTCGCTAGAAACTGTAGCTTGGCTTTTTCGCACCCTCTTTTGAAAGTTCGAAAGAAGCCTTACAGTTTGGACTCTTACGGTTTTGAATCTAATCTCACAAGTGCAATATGAAATTGATAAACACCAAAGAGTCCAAATCCGACAAATCGTTTGGAAAATTGATTTTGAATCAAAAATGCCAAAATTGGACTGCTTTGCCAAATACAGAGTCGCAACCTAAATATTTTATTTTGGAAAAATTTAGGAAACCCATGGCTCGTGCCAAAGGCCACGTGTCCATCATCACCAAAGTTGCCTCGCCTCGAGAACTTAAGTACGAGAGGGAAAGGTCATGAATTGAGCACCCCCGCTCGCCCGATCAAAGATCGGCCTCTACTAATCATGATATGATTTTTATCAACATTATATGCTCTTGTTCCGGTTTATTAGGCTAGCATTACTATGTGATGCGCACAAGCAAGTATAGACCAGTTTGCTCAAATTGGAACAATTTGATTTCAGGTTTGTTTTTCGAAAAAGCTTTGATTTTGCCACCTCAAGTAGGCTTAAAGTTCGCAAATTGCCACTTCACAAAGTGGGCTTAAACGTACATTCATTAAATTATTTCAATTCAAGCAACAAGCCTTCATCCACAGGCACTCAACAGTTATAGCAAGTAAGCATTTAGCCTCATGGCAAGCATGCTAGACATGGCAATCACTCACACTCATGCAAGTATGCTAAAGAACTAAAAACTCACCTAGTACTCCAAGCTAATAAAAAATCTAGTTAGAAAATGCATGTTCCTAACTATGCCAAATGTCTAATGTAACACGTGCAATATGCAATTACTAGGCTCGGCTACTAATATGGCATATGGATCAATTTAAATAGCATGTGGTATAAGCACGTATCCAAAGAAGTATTGAAATGACAATGCAATTTGAATGATGCGCCGAGCCTCGGTGCAATGCAAATGAATGGATGCAAGCGTAAGGTATGCTAATCGAAACGTGTCCCTAATCTAACCATCAAAAGCAAATAAATAAAAAGGAGAAAGACGTGGGGTTGGAAGACATACACATTATTATATTACGCTCTCACAGAGGATTGTCCGAATGAATAAACTAGCTAAGCTAAACTACTTTAACTAATTATTACAAAACTTGAATGAATAATAAACTACCTATCTAAGCTAATTAATTAAGAATTTAACTAGGCTAAGCTAATTAAATATTACAACACAAACCAATTAACTACAACTAATTAAGCTAATTAAATATTACAACACAAACTAATTAGCTACAACTAATTAATTACAAAAATAAATGTTAACTAGTCCCAAGAAGCGAGGGAGGCCCATGCATGCTTGGTTTCCACCCAAAGAACATCCGTTGTTCTCTCCCGAAAGTCTCTGTTGCACAACCCTTGAACTGATTTCCTTCTCCAGGTCAACTTTACTATGCTTCACAAACACATTGCTCAAAATTCATTGGTGGCCGGCAGGCCAGAAGTGGTGGTCGGTCGGCCACCATTGAAGGGTTGCCATCCAACACTGATGGCCTGCCGGCCAGTAACAGTGGCCGGTTGGCCACTAATGATCCACTATTCTTTGCTGCAGCAAAGAGCAAACAGGGCAAAGAGAGAGTATTCTCATAGGTTGTTTGTACTCTGTATCCCTCTTTATCGTCAAAACTAGCTCAAAGGAGTGATACACTTGGTTCTAAAACCATTAATCAAGCAATTTCATTGCATGATGGCCAAAGAACCAAGGTGTACAAGTTTAATAAATGCACAAATAAGACCAAAACCATTACCCTATCATGCATGATCAAGGGCAATGAAGACCTAGGAAAGTTGACACATTTCATCACTTTGAGTATGAAATGTCTCAATTTTCCTTGTATTCAAATTAATGTCCAATTTGAAGCACAGCAAGACACAACCAATTTCTTATCTTGCACAATTTTAGTTGCAACTTTTAATTACTAATTTTAGATTACCATTCCATTCCTTAACCAATTAAGTCCATTGGTGAGTAGTTCTCTAAAAGAGAAGGAAGTGTTAAACAAGGGGTGGTTTAAGGCAAGAGAGAGATATCATGCCGTTAGTAATGAACCCCCAAAAGAGAATTAAATCATTAAGCATGATCCTCAATCTCAAGCTTAAACAATCCTAAGGTTGAAACCACCCTCAAAGCAAATAAAAAAAGTCAAGAAATGAGGGAGATTGCAGATATTAAAATGCTGAAATTAGAAGAGAAAAGCACTAAAACATGGCAATCAACTCAAGCAAGTGGTGTCTAAAGGCCTAAAACACCAAGCTTGTGAGGATCATCACACTAGAGGCATGCAAAACAAGACTCAAATGCAACAACCAGTCAAAAACAGAGACAAAACAGTCTAAAATAAAGCCTAAAACATGCTGGAATTAAGCTACAAATGGCTAGAAAATACAACTAACATATGGAGCTAACTAGGCTAGCAAACAAGACACAAAGAGTGGAGGCTAACCCTTCCAATTTTAGACTTCAAAACATGATTTTTACTACTGAAAACACTCTGAAATTCAGTGCTCAAAAGCCCAAGAAAAGATAGTTTGAAGGTGAGAAACAAAAGTGGAAAAGCCTTATAAACAAGGAATAAAGAAGGGCGAAATACCCCCCTAACCTTAAATGGCCTAAAACACCAATTTCAGCCCACAAAAATAGAGTTTTTTACAGTTCAAAACAGCCCAAAAATAGTGGGAAAAAGATGGAACAACAAGTGTTCAAAACACGCTAAAAGAGGAAGTATTATACCTCTTGAAGCAAAGAACAATTTTAGGCACTAATTCAAGCCAAAATCACCTTCAAGAGCTCCAAGAAGGCTTCAAGTCACCTCAACTTAAAGATGGTCAACTTTGGTTAAGGAGATGTATGCAAAAGAGTAGTGTAAGTAGGCAAGTATGCACAAATTTGCAAGAGAGCGAGAGAGAAAAATGTAGAGAGAGAGAGAGAGAGAGAGAGAAAGATTTGTTCCAAAAATTCTAACCCTCAAAAATGAGGGAGGAGACCCCATATATATAGAAAAACATGCATTTGGCTGAGCTAAATCCCTCCATACACGTGTAGGGAGATAAAGCCCATTGTGCCAACAGCTGGAACAACTGTCAACAAAATATCTGAAAAAAGACACCGATGGTCGGTAGGCCACTAATGTGGTTGGTAGGCCACCAATGATGGCTAACAGGCCACACCATTGGCCGGCAAGGTACAATGGTGGCCGGCAAGGCACAATTGGTGGCCGGCAGCCCACCAGAGGAGGCCTGCAAGTCCCAAGGTTTTGAGATTTGAAGCACTAAAGTTTTGGTCTAAAATAAGGCGCAGAATGGATAAGGTTTAAAGGCTCAAAGGTAGGGCAGTCTGCCGAGAGCCTCGAGCACAAAAAAAAGAGCACATGCAATCATCGAGTGCACAAGCGATGACGTCCAAATCCTGAGAACGGTCAAAAATAGAGTATCTACAGATGGCGATGTATGGTGTACTATTGGGGCATTCGAGCAGTACAAGTATATAGATACTATGTATTTAAAAGATATGTACCATCTATAAGATTTTATAAAAATTATTTTGTTATTTTTTTTAGCAGAATAAGAGTGACAAGAATAAGAAATTTGAGCAGAACAGACATTATTACACATGACAGGCCGAATGCCTCATTATGTTATTGAAGAGCATGTTCAAAGGATATCATATGCATTTTACAATTTAAATTTTCATTGATTTGTCATTTATGCATTAATTAATGATAATGTAGGAGAAGAATAAGAATAATGTTACTCCTAGTCGTATTGAACTGTTTATCAAAACTCATACTAAGAAAGATAGAAAACCAATTAATGCTCCAACGGGTGAAATTTTGGTATGTTTCTTTTGATTTATATATACAAATTTTTAATAATATTCTTTGTGTGATATTATGGTATCTAAAGTCTTATTAATGTTGCTAACACTTGGTTTAATTTGTAGGATAAATAAAAAGATCTTAAGTCAACTTGTGAGAGGTCTAACTCACAATCTACAGTAGATGATAACCTAATTTTCATTGAAGTGATAGGACCCGAGCGACCCAAGTGTGTTCGCTGTATTGGCTTCGTAGTTACTCCAAACCAAGTATTTGAAGGCAACCACATGAGGGGACATGCGCCATTCCAATCTTCACCCCAATAAGATCAACAATTGGCAAAGGTGAATAAGAGGGTACGAAAGCTAGAGAGGGCCTTGCATGTTATGAGATTTACACTTGATGATACTGATGATGAAATGTGTAACACCCTCACTATTAAACCCATTAAATATAAAACAAGGCATGCATTATTAAAAGAAAAACATTATATTGTTTAAATCATCAGAGTATTATGAAATAAAACATCAAATAAATGCCCTACGGGCTTACATCTTGCCAAGCCAACACTTGGACACAATTTCATGAGTTCTAACTCAAAACAATAAAGCCCTGGGCTTGAATGTTTACATAATCAAATAAAACAACTAAACAAATAAAACAAGTCTTCAAGTCCAAATCCTCACAAGCTAAGTCTTGGAAGTAGTGAACCACCTGAACCTGAAAATGAAGTTCCCATATAGGTGAGCCACAGCCCAGTAGAGAAATACTAAACCAAGCATAAGAATTAACTAAAGCAGTAGCACCCGATACATGGTTAACACAAGATAATCAATTTACAATTCATCGACACAAATGCCTACGTTGTCTATGACACATGGTCTATGACACCTTTTACTTTCCATTTATACAGTCATGGCTCAGAACCTGGCCAAACAACTCAACAAGGATAACAAATCAGGTTAAATCTTTCTCATAACATAATAAACACACATGCTGGTGTTATACCAATCTCAATCAAATTCACTTCCTTACTTCCCAACTGATACACATGGTGGTGATGTATCATATCAACAACAAATAGAAATATTTCTATTATAATTATGCACACACATAAGTGATGCTACTGGAGTCCATCCCCTATCTCCTCCCAACAAGTCCGGTTTAGAGGTCCATCCCCTATCTTCCCCTAAACCGTGGAGTTCATCCCCTATCTCCTCCAAAACCAAATGCATATGCAACATAATCAATACTTGCCATATACAACACATAATTAATACACGAATGTTCTGTATTAACTCAACAGTCAAACAATTGACTCAATTTCAGTTATACCTAAGCCGCATGCAAGGTCTACAACAATCAATGGATCCTCCACCGATAGCCCAAAACAATTATTTCTAAGCAAGAAATAACTATAACAATAAATGTAATTTCAATATTCTCAAAGGTAGTATTTAAACTACCAAATACATCATTAAACCACTAAATTCCCCAATCTCATGAATTTAAGCCAATATCACAATCTTCCCTTAAATTAATTATATAAATTAATCTATGACAAAACCTTAAGGTTTCTCCCAAAATTACTAACCTACCCCCACATACCAAAATACCACACTTAGGATTAAAACGTATAAATGGAGTAGAAAATCCCTACCTCGAAGAAATAACTCAAAAAGGAGAAGATGAAGATGATGTCCAAAACTCCAACGTGCTCCAACTCCAAGAATGTTCAGATTAAAACGTAGCCCTCACTCTTATCTACTTTTTAATGAAGGAACTAGGGTAGAAAAACACTCTAAGAAGATCAAATCTGAGAGAGAAGATGAGTTGGGAGAGAGAGAACTCGGAACTTAGGGTTTAGAATCTGAAAAGAAGATGAAAAACTGCCTTAAAACGCTAAAACACGATTTTATGCTCAGCCGCCCCGCTCGAGCAGACAAACTCCCGCTCGAGCGGACACTCACAGACTCCCGCTCGAGCGGACAATCCCACGCTCGAGCGGCGGATGCACACTCCCAGCATCTCGACAAACCAGGTCCCCGCTCAAGCGTCAAATCCCCGCTCGAGCGGCACTCACACACTCCCGCTCGAGCGGCCCAACTCCCGCTCGAGCGTCCAACCCTGCACAAGAAATACTGGATGGGTTGTTTTTCCCGCTCGAGCGCCAAAACCCCCGCTCGAGCAGACAAGCAACAACAAGTCCCCGCTCGAGCGTCAAACTCCCCGCTCGAGCGGACAAGCCAAAATCTGGGCAACTAGTTTTGGTTCCTAAGCTCAACCAACCTGTTCCAAACCCGCCCAACACATCCTATAACTCCAAATAAGAAAATATAGGACGACAACAACCATTACACAAAGATAGAATCTACGGAACCTAAGTCCGGATACAAACATCGAATGGGAAAAGACCGGGGTCGCTATAAAATGGATGAGCTAGTGCACAATAATGAGGTAGTGCATTAATAATCTCAACATTTTAAACATATATGATGTTGTATATGGTTATGATATTTACTTTTTGTAAAAGCCTCCAGATACATCCAGTGCACACTATCAAGCCACCCATAATAGTCACCAAGATAATCAAGTCGAGCCATCAAGACTACCAAGTAATAATTTGATTGGAAATTAAATGGAGAGGAGAAGATAGAGAGAATTAAGAGGTTGGAGACCAGTTGTTCGTAGACATGGAAGGCAAGGCTCAGAGGGCTGGAGGGTTCAGTCTGCTGTCCATACCATCTTCGTGGATGACATCCCGGACTCGATGGATCCGAGGAGGTTGCATTCTCTATATTCAAATTTTGGAGTTGTTAGGGATGTCTTCATCTCCTTCAAGAGAAGAAAAATGTCTCGTACCAGGTTTGGTTTTGTTCGGTATGACTGTTTAGTGGCAGCAACCATGGCGATTCAAAAAACAGATGGGATGTGGTGTGATGATAAAGCTCTAAAGGTCAAGATGGCCCAATTTGGAAAGGAGGAGGTTGTGAAGCATAAGTCAGCACATCCAAATGTTAGTAGAAAAGGGAGAGGTAAGTCTATTGTCGTCCCAGTGCCACATAGAGGGAACATGTCTTATGCGCAGGTTCTCTGAGAAGGTGGGTCCACGTCAAAACCAACCATAACTGTCAGGGCACTGGAAGAAGGAAATGGCTGGTTATATGAGAGTGTAGTAGTCAGGTTGAAGGCCTCTTGCTCTGTAGCTGATTTTAAGAAGGAGTTGTTGATCAGGGGTTTGGGGGAGGTTAAATTTACAATAGGTGGAGGTAGAGATGTGATACTCTCCTTTAACTAAGTAAAGATGATGCAACAGGAAATTAATAGAATGGAAGGTTGGATTAAGGAGTGGAGTGACTCAGTAAAAGTTTGGAAACAAGGCATGCTCTTGGATTAAGAAAGAATTGTGTGGCTAAGCTGTTATGGGGTGCCCCCTAACTTATGGAGCTTCAACACTTTCAATAGTATAGGGAGGTAGTGGGGGCAGGTGATTGAGGTAGATGATGACACTTTGAAGTTAAAAAACTTGCAATGTGGTAATGTAAGGATAGCTACATCCTGTATGGAATCTATTAACGCGTCCATTATCTTAGATTGCAGAGGGGTTTTATACCTAGTCAAGATCTGTGAGGAACAGATTGTTATTTCTAAGGTAGTAGTGCAACAATGCAGTTGTCAATCTTCCTAATGGGAAAGAGCCAGCCAGAGTTCAAACAATGAGGCCGCTGATGAGGCTTCCGATTCAATTCTGGGCAACTTGTCGGTGGTGCAGGGGGACGATGAGGCTGCCAAGGTAGGAGTTGGTGATTAGAGAGCTGTTGTGGCAGTAGGGGAGCGTTCTGTGTCAGTGGATGATGGAAAGATAAACAGTGGGCAGAGTGTTTCTGTGGTGGAAGAGACAGTTAGTATGCTGGAGGTGGCATGTGGAGCACGTAAGGTCAGCCCCAAAGTCAATTTGGTGGGCTCTATGCAAGGTGTGAGTGGAGGCCATACAAATGTCAATGATGAATTATGCACGCCTGGTTTCATTAGAAGTGTGAGTGGTTCTGTTGGTAATGGGGCTGGTTTAAACCTTGAGGTGGTGTTAGGCAAAGCCCAAGCCCAATATGGGGGGAATATTTTTAATCAGGCCCAAGGCCTTGGTGATTCTAGATGTTCAGAAAGTCCAACTAATGTTGAGAATTATTTTTAGCCTATATGTGGGGTTACGGCCCAGCACCAATTACAAATTGAGTCAGTTAGTGGAGTGGGTTTGGGCAAGTCTGGGGAGTGTTCAAAACTCTCATCTCAAGTTAATAAAACCTACAGGAAACAGAAGAGTAAAGGTATGAGAAGGAGAGTCTGGAACAAGAAAGGGGGCCTTAAGCTTCATAACCGAATTGGTCCATCAGCACAAGTCAAGAAAGGAGCAATTCTTAGGTCTGCAGTGGCTGTTATTCGGCTGTCTATGGCAAGTGATTCCAGTCGTGGTAGATTGCTACTCAATGAGGCTAAAGCAACTTTACAGATAGGGCGAGTACTCGGGCTCAAATGTGAAGGCAAAGAAGAGGAGGTTGTGAGCAAGCTTATGGAATTGGAGTCCATGGATATAGACAAGGTGCACAAAAAGGGAAAGGGAGTAGTCAGTTAATTGACTTCTTCTAGGACATATAGGAGTGCTTTTTTTGTTAAATGAAGCTTTTATCATGGAATGTTAGGGGATTAGGTAGAACTGGTAAATGTAGGAAAATCAAGCAGGTGCTTAAGGAGAGGAAGATAGATATGGCTCTCTTGCAAGAGACCAAAAAAAAGGTTGTTAATTCAGAGCTGGTGCAAACTATTTGGGCTAGGGAAAAAATGGAGTTTGTGTCAGTTAATTCAATAGGGTCTGCTGGTAGGCTTCTCTGTATCTGGAATCCTGAAGTTTTTCAGCTCAAGAACTGATGTGCATTTGAGTTGTATAGGTATGGATGGATGCTGGGATCTGCAGATTTGGCCTTCTGTTGGCATCTTAAGGAATGTGATGCTGGTGTTCTGCTTTTCAGTTCTGTTTTTGACCCGTATTGGTGATCTGCTGAGATCTGAATTGGTGTTTTGCTGGTCTGCTATGTTTAGGTGCTAGGTTTGGTTGGTTGGTTGTTTTATTTTAGATGTTTGGCTGATGGTCTGAATTGGGTGGCCGTTCTGATGTTACTATGGTCTGTTTTTTCTGTTGGTCTCTCAAATTGGGGTGCTAACAAATGATAGGATGAGTTTTGTGGTGCCAACCTAGTTGGGATCATTTAGCTCATTGTGATGCTTTTGCACTTCTATTTTTCTTTATTGATATAATTTGTCTTGTACCTTATACTTATTTATTCCATCAATAAAGTTTCTTTTTTGCCGATCCAAAAAAAAAAAAAACTACCAAGTTCACAGTCACAACTAAATCAACAATCTGATCCAAACATTGAGGTAAATTTGAAATTTTACCTCATAACAAATGGGATTAACTTTACAAACATGTGTTAGTTACCAACACTTGGCATATAGGCTAATTTGCTCTTTATCTTAACAAGAATTTGTTGTTGAACTCAGCTGCATCCCAAGAAGGGAAAACAGTGTGTTTGTCACAATGATAAGGTAACAAATTCTTTTTGAAAAACTTATAGTTTAAGTTGATTTATATTTCTAATATATTTTAATGTTTATGTAATTCTTTATTTTTAGGTTTCTGGAACTTGAATATCAGCCTTTTGTTGGATTGGAGCCACATTTGCCATTGCCACGTTTTCTCTAAATAGTTGCACTTCTTTCTTAAGTACTCCTAATGTGCACGTTACTATAGATGTTTTGAGATATTATTATATATGTTTTATTTAGTCAAATTATGGATGAATTACATATATTTTGAGATACTATTTATGTTTTATATAGATGCATTATGGAAATTTTTTAATATTAGATGTTTTTTGTTTTTTAAATTTTGGAGGAGTTTTAAATGACAGTTCTTTGAAAATGTGAACAAGTTGATATTACAAATACAAGTTGATATTAAAAAATATTAAAAAAAGTATTCCCAACGTTTTAGATAAAAACACTACCAATAGAAAGTACCAATTTATCGGTGTTTAATTATAAATGCCTCAAAAAAGGCCACTTGTTCACAACGTTTAATCAAATAAACCCCAGTAAAGGTTTTGCTCTTGCAGGCATTTGTTAATCATTTACCAGAGTTTATTGGAACTCCCCTAATATTATTCCCGGCATTTGTGACAAAACACTGGGAACAAGCACCACCGGTCCCTCGTTACCAGCGACCCTATTGCCGGAGTTTAAAAATGTCAGTAACAAACGTCGTTATTTTACTCAATGTTTAGTAAACTCTGAAAATATTCGCTGCTAGCCATCCCATTTGCAGGCATTTTTAAGCGCCAAGAACAAAATGCCGTTATTTTAACTGACATTTATTAAACGCCGAGAACATTCCTGACACTGGTTTTAGGCCCCGTTTGGGGACTGACTAAATTAGCCAATTAGCCAAAAAGTTACTAAATTAGCCAAAAAGCCAATCACTCATACCAAAAAGTCAAAGATTCTCTTTTCTCTCTACTTTTTGCACATCTTTTCGTAATTAGCCAAAAAGTCATCCCAAACATGTAAGTTTTTTTTACCTACCTTTTTAGCCAAATAGCCAAAAAGTTACTAAATTAGCCTGTTCCCAAACGATAGTGGGATTTGGGACAAACACCGGCCAAAATGCCGAGAAGACTATTGCCGAGTTTTTTTTGTGAGAATTAAAATAATTTTAATTTAGAAAGAAGAATACCTCCTGCCATGATGTTCAAGCCTTTGAATCTTTATCCTTGAATGATCAAATCTTGAATGTATAAAGAAGCACACTAACATAACACTTTTACAGAACCATATGAGAAAAGTGAAAGGGACAGAGTTTCAAGCCTATTATATTTACAAAACAACGTCTGTGTTTGATGGCTATCACACGCATATATATAGATAGGCTTGGACCCATATCCAAGTGTAACTCCTTATAACTTCCCACCATCAGGGAAGTTGTAAAGTCTCATGAAACCACCATATGGAATGGTGAACAGACATTAGTAACCCATTAATCATTAAACCAATTAATTAGTCAATAAACCAATTAAATATATATAATAAATATAAATAAATAAATAAAAAAACAAACATATGGCATATATATAATATAAATAAATAAATAAAACATGTGGCATATGGGCCACTTTATGGATATTCTTACATTCTCCCACTTGGTACATATAACACACGTTGACTGTCGGTTAACTAACAAACTGATGATGGCCATTAAATAAAAATACCAAAACCTTAGAGGTATAATACATGAATCATGGCAGTTATACTTATCAATTAAGTATTTCCTTCCATGTATTACATTGTATCACACTCTCAACTTTATGTGGTGTCATTCTTTATGAATAACTTCTAATAAGTTATTTTGGGTCCAATGATCCCTATGGATCAATAGTCCCAATGGACTGCATAGCATCACAAATACTTTAGGTGCACAAAATGATGTTTTTCACTAATAATAATCAAAATGTCATGACAAAACAAAATAAAACAACAACTAGAAAAATTATTGAGCTAACTAATCAGTCCCATGCCCTCAATGTGTTTTGAAAACACCTTTACAGAAAGACCTTTGGTCATGGGATCTGCAATCATCATATCGGTACTAATATGCTCAATGCTGACTTCTTGCTTCTTAACACGGTCTCGAATAGCAAGATACTTTATGTCAATATGCTTACTTCGGCTACCACTTTTGTTGTTGTTAGAGAAGAAAACCGCAGCCGAATTATCACAGTAAACCTTTAATGGCCTAGAAATTGAATCCACAATTCGAAGCCTTGTGATAAATTTCCTTAACCAAATAGCCTGTGAGGTTGCTTCAAAGCAGGCTATAAACTCTGCTTCCATTGTTGACGATGCAATTATCGTCTCTTTGGCGCTCTTCCATGAAACAGCACTGCCTACTAGCAGATAGACATATCCTAAAGTGGATTTTCTGGAATCTTGACAACCCGCAAAATCCGAGTCTGAATATCCAACCACCTCAAGATAGTCAACATGCTTGTAAGTAAGCATGTAGTCCTTGGTTCCTTTTAAGTACCTCATGATTTTCTTTGCAGCCTTCCAATGTTTCATTCCTGGATTACTTTGGTATCTTCCAAGCATCCCAACTGCAAATGCAATGTCAGGTCGTGTACAAACCAGAGCATGCATTAAACTGCCTACGGTAGACGCATAGGGAATGCTAACCATTTGTTCCTTTTCCAAATCATTCTTTGAACATTGACTTAAACTGAATTTGTCACCTTTTAAAATGGGCGCTGCATTAGGAGTGCAATCACTCATCCTGAATTTCTCCAAAACTCTTTCAATGTAGGCTTTATGAGACAGTCCTAATGTCCTTTTGGACCTATCTCTGTGAATCTTTATGCCAATGACATAAGAGGCATATCCTTCATTTCAAAATTTTGAGAAAGAAATTGTTCAGTATCATGCAACAATCCTAAATCATTAGATGCAAGTAAAATGTCATCCACATATAGAACCAGAAAAATGTGTTTGCTCCCACTAACCTTAAGAAATATACAGTTGTCCACAACATTCTCCGTAAAACCATATGAAGTAATAACATTGTGGAACTTTAAATACCACTGTCGGGAAGCTTGTTTTAGTTCATATATGGATTTCTTGAGCTTGCAAACTAAGTGACTATCTTTATCAGAACAAAAACCTTCAGGTTGGTTCATGTATACTTCTTGCTCAAGATCCCCATTTAAAAATGTCATTTTCACATCCATTTGATGTAGCTCTAAATCAAAATGAGCTACTAATGCCATGATAATTCGAAATGAATCTTTCTTAGAAACCGGAGAGAATGTATTATGATAATCGATGCCTTCTCTTTGAGTAAAACCCTTGGCTACAAGTCTGGCCTTATATCGTTCGACATTACCATTTAAGTCTTTCTTGGTCTTATAGACCCATTTACAGCCAACAACTTTAACTCCTTCAAGCAACTCGACAATTTTCCAAACTTGATTCTTAGCCATAGATTCTAAATCTTCCTTCATGGCATCATACCATAATTTAGAATCATCCCTATTCATGGCATTGGAAAACGAAATAGGAGCATCTTTAGGTCCGATGTCAAAATCAGACTCCATTAAGTATACAAAATAATCACCAGAAATTGTTGACTTTCTAGCTCGTGAGGATCTGCTTAATTCTACAGTCTCAATTGGGACTTGAGCTACAGGCTCTATGTTGACTTGTTCCTCTTGTGGTGAAAGTTCTTGAATTTGTTCATTTCAAGAATATCGAGTTGATTATCTTAAAAGATAACCAATTCACCTATATTCATGGGTGTTGTATCTGGATCCCGTGATTCCTTCCACTCTATCTTTCGAGGGTAACTCCCACTAGGGTCAACTTCCTCAATAAACTTAGCATTTCTGGCTTCAACAATTCTAAGTGAATTTGAAGGGAAAAACTGTAACCTTTGGAGTTTTCTGCATAGCCTATAAAAAAACCACTAACTTTTCTGGGGTCCAATTTCTTTAAATGTGGGTTATACACCCTCACTTCAACTGGACAACCCCAAATGTGTAAGTGTCTTAAACTTGGCTTCCATCTTTTCCATAACTCAAACGGTGTTTTGGGAACAACTTTGGATGGAACTCTATTTAAGATATACACAGCGGTTTTCAAAGCTTCACTCCATAAATTTATAGACACATTAGAATAACTAAGCATGCTCCTTACCATATCCATAAGTGTTCGGTTCCTTCTTTCAGCAACACCATTTTGTTGTGGTATGCCAGGCATTGAATATTGTGCAATAATGCCTTCTTCCTTAAGGAACTTAGCAAATGGACCTAGTAATTATCCCAATTCTGTGTACCTCCCATAATATTCTCCACTCCTATCTGACCTCACAATTTTAATTTTCTTTTCTGTTTGTTTCTCTACCTCTGCTGTATAAACTTTAAAGGTATCAAGTGCCTCGGCCTTATCAAACAAGAGGTGGAGATACATGTATCGTGTGAAGTCATCAATAAATGAGATAAAATATCTTTGACCATTCAGACAAGGTGGAGTAAATGGTCCACAAATATCAGTGTGTATGATTCCAAGAATTTCCTCACTCCTTTTGGCACCTTTACTGGTCTTGTTGGTCTGCTTTCCCTTTATGCAGTCCACACAAATACCAAAGTTGGTAAAATCAAGAGTCGGAAGGACTTCATCATTAACCAATCTCTTTATTCTCTCAATGGAGATATGTCCCAATCTCCTATGCCAAAGAATAGAGGAGGACTCATCAATAATATTACGCTTAATGCCAATATCACCATGCAAGGTTAAAATATTTTGTTCAAAAACAGGATCCAAATTTAATTTGTACAAACCATTAATTAAAGTACCAAATCCTACAAAAAATAGAGTCTTTAAACAAACTAAAATTTGCACCAAAAAACTGAAATTCAAATCCAAACGGTACTAGTTTAGAAACAGAAATTAGGCCTGCGTTTGGTTGTGTTTTGTAAATGTGATTTGAGAGTATGAGTTGTATTTTGAGTTTGTGTGTTGTGGAATTATGATTTGAGTGTAGAAAATTTGTTTGGTAAAGAGTTTTGAAAAGAGTTTTGATTTGAGTGGGGAATTGTTGATGTGACATTTGATATGTGATACAGAAATTTACAACTCATAACTAAACATACAACTCAAAATTATTTTAAAGCACATAAAAAATTTTAAAAATTTCAAAAAATATTTTTTTCGATTATATAAATCAATTGCACAAAAAAAAAAAAAAAAAAAAATTTACTGTTCCGGACAGCCGGCCGGACGTCCCCTTAGCAAAAATTTTGAAAAAAAAAAAAAACAGAGCAAAAGAGCGGCTGAGACAGATTTGATACAGAGCTCTCAGCAGAGCTTTTGAAACGTGATTACAAAATCCTAAACAAACATCATATTGAAACACAGGTGTAGAATCACGTTTCAAAAGCACAACCAAACACAGAGTTTTTTTTTTGAAAAAAAAAAGGAATGTAAAATGCGTTTTCAAGATCCAAAACAAAGCCATTTTTTAAAACAAGTCTGAAAGTTCCAACAGCTTTGACGTGCGAACGCATCCCATTGCCCGAATAGATGCCTTGTTCACTTCCCGTCAGTTTCTTTAGGCTGAGGAAGCCTTGCATGGTATTAGCAATGTGAATTGTAGAACCCGAATCAATCCACCAATCATATTGATGAGTATTAACAAAATTAGATTCATAACACACAAGAGACATGAGATTACCTTTCTTCTCAATCTCTAAGGACTTAAGATGAGCTATAATGTCCTTCATTTCCATAATGTGCTCACGCACACTCCTAGAATTGTTATGCTTCATTCCTGATAGTTTGTTCATTAGGGTACTTGCCAATGCTTTGTCAGAACTAACAAATTGCTGTTCAATAGCCCTCATGTAGTTCTTGACCTTATCAGATGGTGGGATTGCGCCCCTAATGCTCTGGCCAATATGTGACTTTATGAGCATTAGGCTTAAGCGATTGGATCGCTCGCACTTATCATAAGCACTCTTTTCTACAGCGGAACTCTCGTCCATGGGTTCAGGAGGTTCATCCACACAGAGTGCCAGATCGAGGTCCATGCACCCTAATGTTAGAAGGATTTTGTCCTTCCAGTCCAAAAAATTATCACCGTTCAAGAATAGAATATGAGAAGACTCATTAGACAGTACAGAGGTAGAAATCACTTCAATTACCAAGAATATTATTAATGCTTTGAAACAATAACTATAGTTTGAATCAACCAATGTCAAATTCAGTAACAAATCTAAACCTTCCTGTGGGTAGAGGTCACTAAACTGTATTAGATTTGCTATTACTTTATAATAAGACTAATGGGTTCCGAAATATGTAAGGAAAAGAAAACTCATACCTGTGGGTTTAGAGTGTTCAATCCCTTTAATACCCAATCCATTATCTTATTCCAATTAAATTTCATAAATAATTACTTTCCTGTGGGACCAAGAAATTATTTATAAAACATAATTGCAATGTAAAAATGCCAAATTAATTTTTAACTTTATGTGATCAAAATACTGAGGATCACATCTTTATGTCTTAAGATGTTGTGGCTACTCTTAAAACAGAATAAAATTTTTAAATATGGCATAATTTATTAATGTGAGCAAATCCTTATAGTCACAACAAATACATAATCTTTCAATGCACATAATGTATAATACATAAAATCAGAGTAATATCACATAAAAAATCCCAAGACCAAACACATGTAATTCAACCTTATACTTGAATTTGCTTTAAAATTGGACCAAAATAAATTCCATAAACCCAACACATAGTGTATTCATACTCTTATTTCACATGAATTTTCAATGCATAAATAATTACTTTAATGCATGTAATATAATATTACATTGTTTTAGATAACATGCCAATGAATCTAAAAAATTATAAAAACTAAAAGAACATATTATAATTCACCATATGAGATTCAATTGAATTTGCTTACTATTTAAACATGCAACTATAATAAACAAAACATCCTTAACAGCATGTTAAAATTGCTTTATGAAAATTCTAGAAATAAATTCAAGTCTTTCATGCCTTTTAAAATTAACCAAATAAGCCCAAATAAAAGTATGATAATTTCTAGAATTTATGCAAAATAGGATGAAGCAGTTTGGTCTTTAATGTTTGTCAATGAATGAAAATTCGTACTTGATGACATACAGGAAGACTCCAAATAAAATAGATTCAGAATACGAACACTTCTAAATTCATGTAAACACTACTATTATAGAACAAGAACAAGATGAATTCAACTATTGCCTCTAATTAACAATTTATCTTTAATGGTAAAAATAATCTAACAAGTTTAGAAATTTTTTTTTTATTACACAACAAGATATGGAAATTTATGCATGAAGCCCATATGAATAAAACACACCCAAATATTTCAAATCATGACACTAAATCAATTGATTATGATTTCAATCTCTTGATATATAAGAAACGTGGGTCCGTTCATGTTATACAAAATTTAGATAAATTGCCAATAAAGTCAAGACAGAACAAAATCTGATTATTAATCAGAAACAAGCAAAACAACATAACAGAAGTAAGGCTCTGATACCAATTGTGAGAATTAAAATAATTTTAATTCAGAAAGAAGAATACCTCCTGTCATGATGTTCAAGCCTTTGAATCTTTATCCTTGAATGATAAAATCTTGAATGTATAAAGAAGCACACTAACAGAACACTTTTACAGAACCATATGGGAAAAGTGAAAGGTACAGAGTTTCAAGTCTATTCTATTCACAAAACAACGTCTGTGTTTGATGGCTATCACAGGCATATATATAGATAGGTTTGGACCCATATCCAAGTGTAACTCCTTATAACTTCCCACCATCAGGGAAGTTGTAAAGTCCCATGAAACCACCATATGGGATAGTGAACAGACATTAGTTACCCATTAGTCATTAAACCAATTAAATATATATAATAAATATATATAAATAAATAAATAAAACAAACATGTGGCATATGGGCCACTTTATGGATATTCTTACATTTTCTTGCTTTTATCAACATTTAAAAATGCCGAGAAAGCTCTGTTTTTTTGTAGTGAGCTCTCAATTTTTTTAGAGTTAATACCTAAGAGTTCTTCTCCTTTCTAGGTTTTTTTTTTTTATATATTTATTATTATTATTTTTTTTTTAATCCATTTGAACTTTGAATTAGTGGGCTTCTTTTCTTTTCTTTTTTTCCTTAATTTTTTTATTTTTTGAGGCATATGTTCGGTAATTGTGAAAATGTCTTCTTTCTTGTTGTACCCTAGCTTTTGTTTTGATAATTTGTTGCAGATTGGTAATCCATTGATGTTTATATAAGCTAACTCAAGATGGGTTTGATGTGAATCTTTAATTAGATGAACTTTCTCTACATATAATTAGATGAAGTGATTAATCATATTTTTGTTACTTCTCTGCATATAATTAGATGAAATTTTAACCATTATCTTAATTTGTTGATTCATGTGAATTTTACACTTCTAGCTTTTGTTACTTTGCATAAAGTACACCTCTAGATTTTTACGCTTTTCTGCATATAGATGAAGATCATATTACTATTATTTCTCTTCAAATGCACTATACTTTTTTCTTTTTCGTTTTCTGTTTTTTCTTTTTTCTTTTTTCTTTTTTTGATTTTTTTACCTTTTTTCTTATGTTAATCAATATGGGATCGCTTACAAACATCAAGATAATAATATGAAATTGAACAATCATCTATACATTTGCACATTCAATTATTACTTTTTTAATTACATGTTATCTATCTATATTAACACTACGGATTTCATTTTTTTACACAAAAACAAAAAGTGGTCTCTCACGTAAGAGACCAACGTCATCTGACAGAAGATGTACTAGGCAAACAGTACTTGAAGCATTGGAAATGAATATTCATATGGAGGATGATAAGCATGTCAGTGATGAAGTCGATGTGGAGAATGACCATGTAGAGGACGATGTTGGTGTGGAGACTGACCATGTGGAAGATGAGAATGACCATGTTATCTATTCTAACTTGTTGCCAATCATCTTCACCAAAATCAATCAATCTAGCTATTACCTTGAAACCACAATTACCATATGCTTGTTGACTGTGTCATACTGACTTGCATCACAAATACAGACCAATAAATATATCAAATAGTTAAAATTTTATAAACAACTATTAAAATATATTTTGTACATAGTTACAAGTTTTATTTAGTTTCATACATTATCTTTTCTTGCCTTCTTTTGTTGCACTTGCTTAACTGGTGCACTTGAGATGGTAACACCCGGTAAATAACTATCTTACCCAGACAATACAAACTCAAACGCAGATAGCTCGCATTTAGTAGATGTATCAATTTTTAACTGACCACGACCGTGACCTGAGCCCTTATCTCGCATGTCAGTCTTTAGTTTAGGTTCCACAAAAAATGTACTATCTAGACTAATTAACTCTCTTAACTTCTTTAGAAGGATCACTTGTTGCATCTTGTCAATCTCTTGGAATTTCTCAACAATAAAATCGACCTCTGCTTTGCAATCTAACTCCATAAAGGCACTTTTTGAAACTGAAAGCATATTTAATTTCCTCCAATGAGGATTCGTGCACGAGAGGGGAATCGATCGACCTTGTTGAATATATTAAGTTATCTCATGTGCACATGGCAATCCATGTATACGTTGCAAAATGTAGCCACATGCAGCAACGTCTATTCCCACACTATTCGATCTCTTTGTCTCTACAAAGATTTTTTCCAAACTACAATTTGAAATAAACCATGTAACTCAATGAACTCAATAGGTGTGTAGTTGTGTTGGACTACAATCAAACTCCATGGAAATGAGGCTTTAATGTTTGAATGTTGCAACTCTAACATGTTGTGTATTTTGGCCTAAGATGTCTTAAAACTTCCCTGACTTGATCCAAATTGCCTCTTCAATTTAGTATTAGAACTCTCGGCTCTACAAGTATGTATATTTTTGGTATTTAATATAAAAACCAAAAGATTATAGCAATTCATAAATGTAATGAGCACAATTTACCTGTTTGTGCATAGTAGATTTTGTCCAAGCTACAACAAACTCAAATGCAGATGGCTCGCATTTAGTAGATGTATCAATTTTTAATTGATCACAGTCGTGACCTTAACCCCTACTTTGTGTGTTAGTTTTCTTTATAGTAGTATGCAACACACCTAAAGTCCATGTATACTTATCCTCTCGCTCATGACCAAGATAAACAAAAGCAATTTAAAATGTTAAGTCCGTTGATGTTACCCCGACAATCTCTAAAAGGGGGAGTCGATACCTATTGGTCTTGTATGCGCAATCCATAATCAACACATGTGAAAATGCACGTAACAAGTTCAAACTAACCGGGTGTACCCAGAACAAGTCAGTCACCATCTCTCTATCATTACATCGATGCCACTCAACATAATAATGAAGCCAAAATTGCCCCAATAGTTGTTGCATCTGTGATTTTCTAACTCTTTGTACTACTCGGTGTCGATAGCGTGCATTGTAGATTATCTTCATTGTTGTCGCATTAAAGGTATCCCTTTGTTTCAACGCATTAAAGGTATCCCTTCGTTTCAACATAATTAATATCTCTTTTGGTCGCACCATACTCTTCAATATGTCAACAAATAAGGATGTTTTCTCTTGAGATAATCTATTGGCAAATGAGTGCCCTTCAAGACGTTCAATAGTTAGATGATTGTGTACTCTGCGTACGACATCCAACATCCACTCATCATTTGTAGATAATTTTCCCCCTTAATAGAAATATGCATCCATACTTTTTAGAACCTGTCAGCCTCAGTTGTCCCCCCTTAATCTTCCTGTTGTTTTTTTAGTAACCACATCTCTCACAAGCAAGTGTAATTCTTGTTTTTTTGCCATTACCTCTCGCATTTGATGTCTTTATGACAATGACAAATCTAATCTTCTTCCCAACGTCAGAAGCACATTTAATTAATGCTTGTTGACTACTAAAAATCTGAAGATAATACATTTTTATGTCAAAGTTATTAATAAAAATCAATAGAAATTAAAAATAACAATAAATCATATTTGTAAAAAAAACTTAACAAATCTCTTCTATATTGAATTCATGATTATAGTCCACTAATAATGTAGTACTAGCCTTGTTGCAATAAGTAGAAGTATAATCCTTCTAAGCAAAAACACAAAAATATCATAAAATGAAACTGGAGATGCACGGAAATAAATAACCGAACAAATGAAAAATATTCGACCGTGGGTTACCAGACATGTATTGTAACATCTTAAAAATATAGATACCAAACTACTCATTATATTATTCATTAAACATGCGGAAGCTTGATTAATCTCAATCATTTAATACTAGAAACATTTCTAAAAATTATATTTCATTCATAGAAGTCCCTTAAGCTTTACAAAATCATATCATATCATATCATATGAATCAACACATTCATTGTTTCTAAAACCTGAATCTATAGCATGTGATCGATAATAAACAACATTTAAACTGTTACAAGTTCACACCTTAAAGCCTACAAATTTCCAAGGCATAGTCCAGTTACAACAAAAGAAGCTATAAAATCCAATACAAGGAAGCCCTTGACTTTACAAAAGAAAATAACAAAAATGAGTCCTAAGCTCCAAGATCCTCCCAAGTCATCACCTTGGTAGAGGCACGATGTCAACACCTAGAAATAGTTTTCCATATAAGGTGAGCTAAAAGCTCAGTAGAGATAATTTTAATGACATGTATGATTGCCATACGGTGAATACATATGAAATACCATCCAAAAAACATGAGTTTTAATCTTTTTGAAACAATGCCATGCAAGAGTTCCAAAACCACATTCAAAACACTTTCTTTAAATTAGAAAATAGGGCAGTAAATACACCACTGTAAATCCCTGGGGCTAGTGTCTGCAGGAGGCTCTCAAGGCCCTACCCAATAGCCAATTTACCGGCTCTTAATCGGAAGGAATTGGCACCTAACCGCATAGGTTTTCAAACTTTCACCATGGACCTAAAGCCAAATTAATTATCCACAACCACACCCTCTACAAAAATTCACCACAGTATTCACCTATTTTTCTCAAAAAGATACTTTGCAAGAGTTACTCAAAATGTACAAGTATGAAACTAGTGACTTAATGATATGTTCAATGGAATGCATGAGTTATAAACATTTCAATTCATCTAATTCCCATGCAATTTCTACAATATGACAATGTTATCCTCTTTCCATAGCCAAAACAGTTATGTTTAATATGATAATTGAAAGACATTATAGAGCATAATCCATAATCTCACAATTTTCAAAACAGTAAATGTTATTCCAATGATCTCATCGTTCTCAATACCTGAAGCTCATCAAAACCCACAAGAGTTTACCATTTCCATCCACGAATTTCGTCTTAATAACACAACACAAAATTTCTAGCTTTTCGGAAATTTTGGGGTTTTTTTTCCAAACAACATTTTCCGTCAATTTCAAAGCCACAACATGCTTACAAAATAGTCAATCTAAACATTAAACAAAACCTATGAGTTTCTCCCCAATTTATGTAATAGAGTATATAAAATTAAATCCCTAGCTTTTCTCAAAATTCCTAAATATGAAGAATAACACAAAACAACACTAAATAACATGCACATTGTTAAGAAAATCCCTACCTCAAAGCAAGGAGAGAAAAGAGATAACACCTAAAAATCCACGACGGCGAAAACTTGAATGTCTCAGATTAAAATGATGCCCTCCACGCACTCTACTTTTTTGTCTTAAGCACTAGGGGTAGGAAATGGGCGAAAATAGATAAAACCCAAAATTTTGTAGCTTGAAGGTCTAAAAATGGTGGAGAGTGAGTGAGAGAGAAGATAGGGATGAAAAAGTAACTTTTTCACACACTAAGGTTCTATTTATATTCTAGACCATCGTGGGTGTAGAAGACACAGTCGTGGCCACAGTTACACACATCATGGGTGCAACCAAGTAGATCGCGGGCTACCCTCACGGCCTCTCACTGGCCACACAACTTCTCAAAGCCTAAGGACCTGAAAGTAATTTTTGATTGTGGCCTGGTCGCGTGCGTGATCTTCAGTTTTCGTGGACGTGACTATAACATCGCGGTCGCGATCTTCCAACACAAAACACTACTGCCAAGTCACTGGGTTCAAAACCAAGGTTTCCTGTGACAAATAAAGCTCAAAGAAGTACAATAGAACCCAAAACAGATATAAAATCCAATATAAAAGAGTAGAAAGGGTCAGGTCTTGACCCGAACCGCTATATGTATCTTTTGTTCGATGGTGGGTTACTGGACATATAATTTTTGTTCGGTAATGTGATTTCGGACTATTTTATTTTGTTCAGTTCTAACACACCGAACAAAAGTGGAACAACTCTATCAAAAAACAAAATGAAAACCTACAAAACAAAGAAAAAAAAAAAAAACTCACCATTTCACTGTTTTGCTAGTTCTTTACTACTGTTTCTTTATTCATTGCTTTCTTCTATGATCAAAACACTGTGATTTTCACTTTTTGGAAAGAAATGTATAGTAGAGAAGAAAAACTGAGAAGGGAAGAATGAGAGTAGGGATTAAAATGTAATGGGTGTAAAGAGATAATAAAATTTTAGTCTTTTGTCCTTGAAAATAATTTCACACATGGGTAAAATTGAAAAAAAAAAAAGAAGAAGGGATAATTCTACTTACACCACAATTCTAACTCATTACACTCAGATATTTTTCAAAAACATTATTACGATTTTAACCTTAACTAAAATTATTAAAAAACCTTCAAACCCTAAAATCCACCATCCATAATTTCTCACTTCACATCATCTTTCTAACCCCTTCATCGAATTGCTACCACTACAGCACATCGCCACCAACCTCCGCTGCCACCTCCAGCTCTCTTTTCCTTCCCGCCACCACAGCTACATTCTCTTCTCTTCATTCTCTTTCTTCTTCTACTTATAAACCCTAGATTTGAAACCCCATCTCTCTTTCTCTCTCTCTCTCTCTCTCTCTCTTATACACACACATATACAAAGGGTTGCGAGGGTTTGGAGCAAAGATAATGGGTCGTGGAGGATAGGAGGATTGTGATGAAAGAGCTTTGAACAGAGATCGTAGTAAAGATCACGGGGACATGAGGAAAATCAGAGATGAGATCGAGCCAGAGAGGTGGGTTGGAAGGAGATTGCAGCAGCGAAAGAATTATGGATGATATTGTGATAACAGTTGTGGGGTAGGGGTTGCGACGGCGAAACGGTCGAAAAAATGGTAGCTAGATGACGTGGACGGCAACCTAATCCCTCTGTTCTCTTCTACTACCTGCTAGAGAGAGACATACATATATAAACAGAATACCTAGAAGAAAGAGAAAAAAAAGAAAGAGAGAGAACCCGAATCTTGAAGAAGAAGAGAAAAGAGAGTTGGAAGGGGGTCGTGGTGGTGAGAGGGTAGTCGCCGGTAGGGAGGCACTGGGATGGCTGCTGGATGTGGGGATGGTTGGGGGTGGTAGCAGTGGTGGTGGGTTTGGTAGAGAATTAGGGTTTGAAAAGTTAAAAGGGTGTAAAGGGAAAAATGGTAGGGATGAGGACATTATTGATATTATGAAACGTGTAATGAGAAATTTGAATTTTTAAAAAGAGTGCAATGAGCTAGAACAGTGGTGTAAGTAGAATTATTCAAAAAAACAAAACATCAGAGGGTGTAAATAGGTAAATCTATTGTGTAAATAGAATTATCCAAAATTAAATCTTTCATTCTACTTTTTTTAATTTTTTTAAATAAAAAATTGATTTTTTGATCTCATACCTTAACCAAAAATAAAAAGAACTAAAAAGCCACTAAAAGATTACACCCAAACGCACCATAAGTAACAAGAGTAACGGCCGACGACGAAACCCCTATGACATTTCCTAGTGCCCCAATCAGGGATTCAGATTGAATACACAAGACACTCTCATCCCCACAACTCTCCATTCTCTACTCTACTCTAATCTAGGGTTCTTCGTTCTCTCTCTCTCTCTCTCTCTCTCTCTCTCTCTATATATATATATATATATCTGATTTTCGATCCAAACAAACAACCAGAACTACCCACAATGAATCAGAATCAGAATCAGAATCAGAATGAGAATCAAAACCAAGGCGATCGAACCAAACCCAACACACAGCCTTCTCACTCCTCCGACTACGCTCCCTACCCCAAGCTCGACCCTAACGACGTCGCTCCACCCGCCCATGATTGGACCACCTCCGGCAACTCCGCCACCACCATGCCTCCCGAGTCCAACCCTTACTTGACTCCCTCTCCTGTCCCTGCCTCTTCCATGAAGAGTCAGTGTCTCTCACCCCAATTCAATTTCACTTATTGAAATCTAGTTCTACCAAATCATTCAAAGTTATGAATTTTTTTCTTTTTTAGATACGATGGATTCAGTGAAGGACGTGCTTGGGAAATGGGGAAAGAAAGCATCTGAGGCGACCAAGATGGCTGAGGATCTTGCTGGGAATATGTGGCAGCACTGTAAGTCTTTTGTTTCGCTAAAATTATTTAGATTTTAGAGTGAAAAAAATCTGATTACATGGATTTTGAGGGGGTCTAAAATACTATTTTCTTTAATAAATATTCAAATTTTTTTGGTCTTGTGAAAGTGGTTTTAGTCTGTTTTGACAGTAGCAAACATTTGAAGGGAAAAATGAAAATATGGAATGGGAATTTATTTTGGCTCTCAAGAGGTTTGACTAATAGTCTTATTATAGTTGTCATGGGTTCAACTCCAGAGTTGAATTAGTAGGCAAACACTTTTGTTTGGTATGAGTGGAGAGGCTAACTTTCATAGGTACTAATCTAACCACTAGTAATTGACTTTTGCCAAAAAAACAAAATTAGTCTTATTATAGTTGCTTCTGCATTTGAAAGGGTGTAATTGTTTGGTTGTAGATTTTGGGAAAATGAATATAAATCAGTCTGACTCTAAGGCAGTGCTTGGTTGGAGGATTTGACGAGGGAAATGGAAAGGGAAAATGAAATGCAATTTCACTTTTTGTTTGGTTACAGGTGAAAAGAAAGAGAGCGGGAAATGCAATCCCACTTTTTGTTTGGTCCGTCCCCAGTAGGAAGCAAATCTAAAAGCAATAGGATTAAGAAAATACAGAAACTGAAGTAGATGACTAGCCTAGAAAGCTTAGAAAGTATTGGGTGCGGGTGCATGTAACATAGAAGGCTTCAAACACATCAAAAAAAAAAAAAAAAGGGTTAGGCAAGGCTTCAAACACGTTAGCCCAAGCCCTACTCAAGGGTTCTGGGCTTTGTTCAGGCCAACCCATGGGTCTCAACCCTTTTTTACACCCCTGGTTCTAAAATTGAAATCTTAAGTAATATTTCGATTGGCATTTGCAACTTTGGAGTTAGGACAAACTATAAGACTTCATATTCATATCACAATTCTTGTGTAAACCATTTGAAATTCTACAAAACCTACCTCAATAGCCTCAAATCTCTAGTTATCATAATGTTAAATACCAAAATTATTCTATTGTTTCTTCTCTATTGATCTCGTTCAGGTACCCCAAAGAGTGTGCATTTATGTCAAATTTAATTATATTTTACACCTTGCACCCGCATGCATGCATAAATCCAACGGCTACAAAAAAATAAATAAATAAATAAATAAAAACCGGCGTTACAGTCTCTTTCATTAATATTTTGCCATATCAACATTTTGCAAAACAAACTTTGACTACATGTGAAATGTTAGTTTGACAAGAACTTGTAAGGGGCTACAAGACCTGTGCTATGCATGGCATAACATAATACATTGTTTATAAATAAGGTATATAATATTTACATTTATTTTTTTGTAAGATATATGAAAATTTACAAATTTAATGCCATAATTGATTTTATAAAACTAATAAAATTAGTTCGTTTTCTCTCATCCCACTCGGGCAGAAAAAAACAGTGTTAGCTAATAGGTCCCTCCTGCTAGCAAAAAAATAAAAAAAGCAAACCAACATTTTAGCCTAAAATTGCATAAAAATACAAAATAAAAATATTACTTTAAATAGATAACTATAATTAAAAAAAAGAAGAAAGATAACCAATAAAACAATCGTGCACAAAATTGGTAACCAAACAATCAAAATAAAGTTTAATATATACTTGTGGACTACAATCATCAATAAAAAAAGTGTTATACCTTCTAATAGCATCAATAAGAGGAATGAAAATTTAAGATGTTTTTGTTTACCCACTTATTAATATCTAAAAGTAGTGATATGAGTAATTCAACGTGGCTACGTAAACTTGTGAGAAAGTATACATGGCATTGAGAATGTCATGTCACTCTAGATGTTCATAGTCGCTCCCATGTTCATAGCCATTTGCATCTAATATATAGAGATTATTTGAATATGAATAGAGATAATTACAGATACATATAGATTAGTTAAAAAAAAAAAAAATTATCATTCTTTTTGGGATTTATATCTCAATCGTAATATTTTTTATTTAAATATTTTGTTATCTTTTATTTGATTTTTTATATCATTTTGTGATTCAAATCTAAATAGTTATATTTTTATCTCTATATCTTTGTTGTTCATGTCTAAATAGTTATCTTTTTATTTTAAAAATTATCTGGATTGTAATCTTTTTTATTTGAATATTTTTTGGCCAAATTATGACGGTAGTCTCTACAGTTTGCTTCTTGTATCATTTTGGTCATTATAATGTCAATTAGTTCCATTTTGATCCTGAAATGAACTTAGAATTTTGTCTGAATTTGGTCAATTGATTATTACTATTAGAATTTTTGTTTTTATGAAAAATACGCACATAAGTAGCATCTGTCGTATTTTGAAGGGTAAAATAATAAATTTACTCAACTCAGTGAGTTAGTCTCAATCAAACCCTAAGGGGTTGGCCTGGTGGCAAGGCCTTGGGTCTTGGGGGTGTACTCCCTTCAAGGTTTAGGGATTAAAACCTCTTAGGTGCTAACAATTCATTGGGATCATCAAATTCTTCTTCTTCTTCTTCTTCTTCTTCTTTTTTTTCTATTAGGGGGGGAAGAAACCCTTGAATTAACCGTAGTGCACTTGCGGGAAAATCCTTACCGAGAGCTTGTGCACTCCTGGGGATAAGTCTAGCTTTGATCCGGACACCCAGTGCCAATTAAAAAAAACAAAACAAAAAAAAAAATCCCAATCAATTCAGTGATAATTTTCCATAAAAAATACTAACGGTATCATCAATTGAACCAAATTTACACAAAATCGACAATTGAGGATCAAATTTAAGTCGACTGAAAGTGTAGGGACCAAAATGATTCAAGGGGCAAAATATAGGAACCACTGATGAACTTTGTTCATAGTTTTTTGATCTTTTATTTGACAGTGTAGATAGATAGATAGGAATTAAGCATTAAATAAAAAATTCAATTATTTCTTTTTTAATTTGTTAATTATCTGTTTGTTATATCTTATCAGAAGTTATTTTAGAGATCTGTTAATTTTTTTGGTTTTTATATCATATTAGAATTGATTTTATTTGTATTTTATTGTTAAGTTATTTAGAATAATTAAAAATTAGGGAAAGGGATGAAGTACACTTGAGACATGTAGGAGAGAGAATGCCTAAGAGGTTAGCATTGAGAGTTTGGAGAACTCTCATGCTCCACTACATTTGCTTATATAGTATAGATAGATAGATGTGTATTTGTATTTATAATATATTGAGCAAGAATGAGGTAATGTTAACCCTCTACCCTTTCATCAGATTAACGATTGTTTTTCTTCTCCTATTTGTGTTCTAATACCAATTTAAGATGTGGTTATTGGGAACTTAAATGAAGTATTGAATGCATGTTACATATTTGATTATATATATATATATATTCCCTACCAGCCGCCAGCGTGGACAATACTTGAAAACTTAAGTTTGCTTGTTGAGTTGAGGATGAGAATTGTAGCTCCAGTTTACTCCACATTTTCTTTACTTTTCTTCTTTTCTTTCTGGCACCCCTGCATCTTGATAAACCTTGAGATCTACAAAGCAGGTTGTAATTTAACCCCGGCCCTGGCTGGTTGAACCCCTACTTTTGTGGTCTGGTCTCAGTCTCTTGTCTTCATAGGAATTTGGTTTTGCTGCTGTTGGATATTTAAGGAAGATATCGGGATGATACTTTTTTTTTCCTTCCGCTTTCTATAGCCTTGTATTGCATTAATGAACTTTGTTGTGAATTCTCCAATAAAAAATTAATTGTAGGTTTTTTTTTTGTTTTTTTTTTATTTTGTTTTGTTTTGTTTTTTTCAGCCTGGAGTCCCATTTTGGCTAGCTGTTACTTTTTGCTTATGTAGAATTTCAAAATTTATAATAGGGGATTTACAAGTTATATTTAAAAGTTGATCCTTCTATCAGAGGTTACAATTTTTTCTTTTCCTTATCCATGTGGGCATTTGATCTCTAGTTTTTTCATTTTCTTGTCACTGTTTATGCTGTTCTTCAGTGCTCATTTTATTCATTTTTTCCAGTTGTAGTGCTAATATTATTAATACTTTGCAGAAATTTGAATAATGCTTTAACCAATCTGATCATTTTTAAATATTTTTCCGTGCCAAATTACTTTAACTTCCTTGTTAATTTGAAACAGTGAAAACAGGTCCCAGTTTTGCTGATGCTGCTGTTGGAAGAATTGCTCAGGGAACAAAAGTTCTTGCAGAAGGTGGGTATGAGAAGGTCTTTCGACAAACATTTGAGACTGTTCCTGAGGAGAAACTGTTAAATTCATATGCCTGCTACCTATCCACTTCTGCGGGTCCAGTTATGGGAACACTATATGTGTCTACTGCAAAACTAGCATTTTGCAGTGACAATCCTCTTTCCTACAAAGTTGGTGATCAGACCCAATGGAGCTATTATAAGGTATACTGATTTGTATTGTCCTGTTTATTTATGTCTTACTGAAGGAATTATTTGAAGAATCCTTATCATTATCATCATCTAACATGATTCGACATAAGGGGGTCAGCTAGAGTGATTTTTCCTGTCACTCTAGTTTGTGTTGCTTATTTATAGCAGCCTAGTTGAGCTCGACTCAACCAAATAAACCAGGAATAGATTTGAGGAAAGATTTCTGCTAATTGCCAACATGGCAGAACTCTTGATCTGGTTTTGGAGCCTCTGTGCGTGTAGGATGCTGTCATGAAGTGCATTGATTAGTAAGTTAAGTTATATTGATATATATGCCAGAAATTCTGTGAATGGAGTGGATGAGAACTTGTCTCCCATGTTTTTTTTTTTTTTTCCCGTCATTTTGGTGGTTCAGTTGATTGGGATACTTCCAATTGATTGGGACACAAGGCTTGGTTTAGTTTGGTTTGGTTCAATTAATCGTTTGGTGATGGTGGGGATATCAATCCACTAGGTAATTTTCATCATCAAAGTGTGAGTAGCTCATGTCAGTTTATACTTTATAATCTTAGAATCAAAATCCAGATATTATCTCTTAGCATCTGGATTTTAATGTTCAAATTTTCCCGGAGCATTTGGGATGAAGTAAGTTGTATCAGATGCATTTTGGGTTGCCAGGAAGATGTGTCTTAGTGGTAGTAGATTAGACTTAGAAAACCGTGCAAAGAAATAGAAGTTGATGCTTCTAAGCTTGTTTTAAAGTGGTCATGGGCGAGCCAGGTTGCTCATTATCACTAGAGTGATCATGGAGAGTCTTTCTTTGGAAGGAGAAGATTTGCTATTTCCAACTTTGTGTATTGGAATTGGTTGTGCAGTATTTTGATGAGAGGAGAATATGAGCCAACTTTGAAGTAAGGCTGTGATTAACTGTGTGAGGCATTTCTCTGGGTGATGTATTAATAGAAGTACCGAATCAAATAATAAAAGAAATGAATTAATGATGTTATGTAGCTTCATCTTGGGACATATAGAAACTTAGTACTGGAAACCTAGTTAAGTATTAAGGCTTGGTATGTAGAGATACACCTGTAAGTTTCCTCAAATTGGTGTGTCATTGTGCTCGTTAGTTGCAATGAATTTGAACGTGAACAGTGCTCTATTATCAGTCTAATTGCCATCAAGGTAGACAATAAAATGCTCGTTTGTGAAGGACAGTTGAGTGCAGCGTCAGGGCTGAGGAGAACCTTAAATGGTTAACCTCTGTGGAAGAGGCTTGTAGTTCTTTGTTAATAGTTACTTTTTATCTGCAGTAGACAGTGTAGGTTAGTTTGAATTGATGGAAGAAATCTAAGAAAGCAGTTTTTCGGGAAGATAATTTTGAGCTATTAAGAAAACTAGTTTCCTTTCCTTTTTTCATGTTAAAAGTCCATTCCTGCCAAGTCTCAGTTTTAGTGTGAAGTGTTTGAAATAGGACAAGAATGCTATTAATCTATTAATGGGCAAATTACCAATACCCCCCTTAGGTTAAGTGAAAATATATATTGCCCCTGTAGTTGTGGAAATTACATATTCCTTTGTGTCAGAGTTTTTCTTTTAACAAAGTTGACAGGAAAAGTAAAATTAACTATACCCCCCAATATCAAATTAAAATTATCCTATTAACCCTGATCTCCTTCGTCTTCATCCAAACCCTTCTCCCCTCACCCACCACTGACTCCTCCAACCCTCAACCCCACCCCACCCTTCCCCCTCTGCACCTCACCCCTCATTCACTGTCCTTTACCCCTTCTCTGTCATTCCCCAATCCCCTCCACCCCTATCAAAAGTCAACCCACATCCACCTACCATTAACCACCGGCCAACCCACCATCAGTACAACACCATCCCCATCCCACAACCTGCACACCACCCACCACTGTTTGCAGAGAGGGAGAGAGCAAAACCCAACAACCCCTACCACAACACCACCACGCCCCTACCCATCTCTAATTATCGCTACCCCCATGAGCGTTTCACAGGCTACTAGCAAAACTCCATTGAAGAACCACAACCCCCCAAACCCCTAATCAAGCCCTAACCAAACCCAAACCCTCAATCAATGGTCAGCAACGCAAGTCGACCATCTCCAGAGTAGTCTTGACTCCACAAACCAAATCAATTGGGTCTTGATTTTGAGACAGAGAGTTGGGTCTACAAATTGACATTGACAACGCTGTGACAGCTCGACAAATTGAAACCATTGCTGCTGTGACTCATCAAACTGATACCAGATGAAGGAGGGTCTAGTGGTGGTAGAGTTTGGGGAAGAAGGTTGCAGTGAGAGAGAGAGAAAGGGTTGCTTTGTATTTGGTGAGAGTTGCAAAAAGATTAGGGGAAAAGCGTTACAGAAGGAGAATGAGTGGGAGGTGTAGCTAGTCTTGCAGAAAGAGATTTTGAGGAGGGTTCCAAGGGATAATTTCGTGAAGCCACTAGTTAGTCATGAAAGTTCAAGCAAATGCCATTCTCAGCTCCTGTTAGAATATGCTTTCTGAGAGCAGACTTTCATTGTAGGACTAGTATAAATTTTGCCTGATCATATTGTCCTTGCTGCATAATTTCTCTCATGTTGTCCTTAATAAATTGGGTTCACTTATTACTTCATCCTTCTGGGGTGTGGTTCTTTGGGAAATATTTGACAGGGATATTTTAGGCATCACGGGCTTCATGTGATGTAGGACGGTCGGAAAAGAACAATAATGTAAAAGAAAAGAACAAACCACACCCCAAGAAAAGAAAAAGAAACCTAAATCTCAGTTCTCAATATTCTCAATTCAATATTCAAAGCTGTCTAACTCTTAATACATAAAGGTCTATTTATAGACATCCAGGAAAAACCCTAATTAAAAGTTTTCCAAATAATTAAAGCCTAACTAATATTCTAATATTGATATAATTTCTAAAAATTTAAATTTCCAAATGTACTTGACGCTTTACTCATCCGACACCTTTTCTGTCCACACCATGATGTTATAAACTCCAGGTTTTATCTTGTTACAACTAATTGAGTCTCATAGTCATTAATCATTCATATCCTTAATATTTTTCAGTATTGCTCACTTTGTTTAGCACACTTTTGTCTCTGTGCATATAAATAGGTGGTTATCCCATTGCATCAGCTGAAAGCAGTTAATCATTCAGCAAGCAAAGTCAAGCCAGCTGAAAAATACATTCAATTAATCTCTGTTGACAATCATGAGTTTTGGTTCATGGGCTTTGTAAACTATGAAAGTGCTGTCAAAAATCTGAAAGGCATGCTGGAGGGACACAGCTCGTAATCTACATGGGGAAAAATTTCCATTGATGTAGATAAATTGTGTGTCGAAATTAGGATATTTTTGATATATGTTATATTTGATACTCTTGTTTGATTGTTTGTTTGCTATATCAATGGAGTTTGGTGTTTGCGAGGGAAAGTGATACAGCTGGTGAACGTTGTGTGCTTGTTACACTTTTAAGTTGTCTTTGCATCGTGGATTAGAAGAGAGATTTGTAGAAGTGAAAAAGGAAAAAAGAAAAAAGTTTATATTTCATTCCCTTCATGCTTCCATTTTTCTTTCCATCCATAAATCTCTCTGATCAAAAAGACAACCTTAGGATAATTTGTTAATGTCAGATTTGTTTTAAGATGACATGATGTAATTTTATTACATTTTTTTGTCAGGTGTTGATTATGGTTAAAACAACGTTGATTTATGTTTACAAAAATTTAAATCTGAAAACAAAAAATTGTTTGATGTCTATTTTCATTTCAAAAAGTAGACAGTTTTCAAATTTTAATATATCTACGAAAAAATCCCATCTCTGGTTGTCGGCGACCACCTCCCACCACATCCAACCACCTTCAGGAGTCCCCGTCCCCATAATTACCAGCTTCCGGGAACCTCCTACGGCCATCTCCTTGTTTTCAAAACTTAATTTTGAAAATACATAGGTTGCGTTTGGTAAAGTTTTGTAAATATGATTTGAGAGTATGAGTTGTATTTTGAGTTTGTGAGTTTTAGAATTATGATTTGAGTGTGAAAATTTGTTTGGTGAAGAGTTTTGAAAGAAGTTTTGAATTGAGTGGGAAATTTTTGATGTGACATATGATGTTTGATACAAAAATTTATAATTCATAACCAAATATATAATTCAAAATTCTATTAAAACACAAAAAAAAATTTAAATTAGGAAAATATTTTTTTGGAAAATATAAAAATTAACATAGGTCAAAAAAATAATAATAATAATAATAAATTATACTGTTCCGATCAACCGGTGGGACAATCGATTAGGCGAAATTTGAAAAAAAAAATTCCGAAAACCGCGCCTCAGACAAAGTGTGTTGTGCAGAGTTTTAGAAATGTGTTTGAGAATTTTAACCAAACATGATGTTTGAATCAATGTATAAAATAATGATTACAAAACACAACTAAACTGAGCCATAAATTTTTTTTTTGTTATCGTAAATGTTATCCAACTCCCGTTGCTAACTTTTCTTTAATCTATCTAATATTCTGTCATCTTATCTGGAAGTTTATTTCTGTCACGATTCATGGCATTTCAGCCCTCCCCATTTTATTTTCTGTTGATTACATGGGTTAAGTACTTTGTCTTTAGGTCAAGTTATAAGGTGTGATACTTTGGTGACATATTACCAGGCTGCATATTGTTAGTTTATGTGGGTTATGTGCAAAAAAAAGAAAAAAAGAAAAAAAGAATATACATACGAGTTTTGATTCGGAGCCCGAATCTGGACTCTCCCGAATGCCCCGAATTCCAAATTTTATTTATTTATTTATTATTATTATTATTATTTTTTTTTTTTCAGCAGAAGAAAGAAGAAGACGGAGGGGGAGGAGGAGGGGGAGGGAGGAGGAGGAGGAAAGAGGAGAAGGACTGGAGGGGGCCCAATTATTAGGGCTGGAGGCAGAGGCGGGGGCGGGGGGCCGGAGGCACGATCTGGCGGGCGGAGGCGACGAGCTGCGAGCTGCGACGGCGGCAGAGGCGACGAACGAGCTGCAAGCTGCGACGAGGACGGCGGGCGGAGGCGGCGGAGGCGACGGAGGCGACGGAGCTGCGAGCCCTCTCTTCTCTTTCTCTCTCTCTCTCTTCCCCTCTTCCTCTGCAACTCAGGTCGAAAATGGCGGAAAAAAAAGAAAAAAAAAGAGGCTAATGCCCAAAACGACGTCGTTTTGGGCATTAGGGGCATTCGGGGAAAACAAATTCGGGCACCAAATCATTTTTCTATACATATATATATCAGCAGTGATAGGGACCCCAAAAATGGAGCCCCCGAATGCCTCTAAAAAAAAAACAGGGCATAAGGAAAAAAAAAAATGCCCAAAACGACGTCGTTTTGGACATTAGGGGCATTAGGGGCAGCTTTTTTGTGGGCAAAAAACATTTCTGTATATATATATAGAAAAATGTTTGGGGGCCCTAATTTTTGTGGCTCAAATGGCTCAAAATTGCCAAAACGACGTTGTTTTGACAATTTCGATGTTGTTTTGTACTCAAAACGACGTCGTTTTGACAAATTCGAGCCATTTGAATCACAAAAATTAATTACCTCTACCATTATTGATATATATATATATATATATACTGCACAATCCTTGCGTAGTACAATTTTTACTGCTGTAATTTTGGCAGAAAATGGGTCATTTAACGATCATAAAGTGCTGTTTTTATTTTATTTTATTTTGAGAACAAAAGTGCTGTTAGATGTGGAACCATGCATGCATGGTTTGTATTTCTTTCAATATTTGATCTTCTGCAAACTCCTCAGTCCAGTAGGTGCCTGAATTAAATTAGAGGCCTGGCCTAAGTGGTATATATCTCAGTTTTGGAATTTCCGTTTAAACTATGTTTGATTAGAGAATTTAATGAAAGAAATAGAAAGAAAAAATAAATGAAATAGATCTTACTTTTTGTTTGGTTATAATAGAAAACACAAGGGAGAAAAAAAACGAGAGAGAAATATAATTTTACTTTTTATCTTTTGGATTCACTTAGGGGTAAATCTATTTCCACACACCAAATCTCCTCAATCCACACACTTAATGAATTTTTCTTATATTACATTTTTATTTGTGAACTTTCCCCACCGCCACTGTCACCAAATGTTGGGTTTTGCAAGATTTTGTACCCCGTTGATTATTTTGTTTTTTGTTTCGGTGAATATTAGCTAGAATGTGAACGATTAATGAATTTTGGGTCTACTACATAATTTCTAGGAAAGTCAAGAATCTGGTTTAGATGTTTTGAGTTGTGACTAAGTGAGGGATAAATATACTGGACAGTTTTGGGAATGGTGCAAGTGACGCAATTCTAAAACATTATGTGATCCTCTTGAAGGGCTTGAAATTCATTGAATCTGGCAAACTTGATCACAAGATTCCTTGGGGTGTTTTAAATAAGTGTATTTTTTATCTTTTGGACTAGAAAATTGAGGAAGAAAATATGGATGTTTGGGTAAATTTTTTAACTTTTTATAAAAAAATGTGTAATAAAAAATTGTAAAAATTGATTTGTAGGGAAAAATTAGGATTGGAAGTTGTGCAGCCGTAATTGTTGACTTTTGGTAAATAATTTTAACTTTTTGAGTAATTTTTTAACTTTTTGACTTTTTTACAATATGCCAAACTTGGCCTTAGAGACTCAGACATGCATCCAAGTTGACCAACAATATCACAAGTATTTACCCTCCTCTCTCTTTCTCTCTGATGCACACACTCACAAAACATCAGTTTATGTTTGGAAAATTATACATCTTTTTTAAAACTGTAAATAGAGAATGTTATGTGATGGGATGGGCTGGTAATGGCGACTAGTGATGGTAAAGGGATGAGAATGGCAATGATGGCGTAATTTTCCTGCGTTGGTTGGCCGGCGGTGAATGAAAAATGGTAAGCTAGGGTTACGATTAGGGTTTGAAAAAGGAAGGAGATGAGGGCATTTTTTGTATGATAAGTTATGTATTGAGTAGAAGATGAGATTTTGAATTCATTAAGTGTGTACCTTGAAAAATGATGTGCACAGAAAATATTTGGTATGTGGAAATAGAATTTCCCTTCACTTAGGCATGCTCTTTTCTTTCTGCATTTTCCAAGTTAATCAAGCATAACTTAAAATTTGAATTCTATCAATTATTTGCCCTTTTCTTTCTATTTATGTTTCTTTTTTCATTTCTCCGATCAAATCTTCTAACAGATTTAAGTTTCATTTGATTTTTGGCTAAAAAAACATAAAAAGACAAAATTGGCCAAATAAGTCAATAAGACAAAATATCACATTCAAATCATAATTATTATATTTTTTCTTTCACAAAAGTCAAAAGCCAAAAAAGCCAAACCAAACGAGGCTAAAAAAAAGTTTAAAAAGTCCTAACACAAAAAAACCAACTAAAAAAGTTAATGCCCAACGAAGACTTTAGGTTATGTTTGACAAAAACTTTTTGGGCTAAAATAGCCAACATCATTTTTTAGCTTAAAAGTCGAAAAGTCACTAAAAATCAAAAAATCAACAATCTATACTAAAAAGTCAAAGATTTTCTTCTCTCTATTTTTTGGATTTTTTTCATAAAAAATTAAAAAATCATCACAAACATACTATTTTTTTTTTACATCATATTTTAGCCAAAAAATTAAAAAACTTAGGCCTCGTTTGGGAAGTGACCAGTTTAGCCAAAAAGCCAAAAAGTTACTAAAAAAGTCAAAAAACCAACAATTCATACCAAAAAGTCAAAGATTTTATTTTTTCTCTACTTTTTGCACATCTTTTCGTAAAAAGCCAAAAAGTCATCCCAAACATACTATTTTTTTTTAACTCATATTTTAACCAAATAGCCAAAAAGTTACTAGATTAGCCTGTTCCCAAACGAGGCCAAAATATACTAAAAAATTAATAAGACAAAATAGCACATTTAAACCATAATTATTTCATTTTTTCTCCTATAAAAATAAAAAAAAAATTCTAAAAATAAACTAAAATTTTAATTTTCAAACTAAAAAACTAAAAGGCAATCCATATCCCAATGTTTAGAATACAAATTAAAGACACAAGATTACTGATTCAAAGGACTGGCTCGAACACCTCTTTAGGGAGTCAAACCACTGTGCAGACACTAGCAAAGATAGGAATGGAAGAAAATGAGAACCTAGACACCTGCTAGTTGCTGATTTGCTTGGGGTTATTTATAAGAGGGAAACTATTTGGGAGTCAAAGGACTGGAATTTTTTTCTTTTTTAATTTTTTAAATACAACAATAATTCAATGTTATTACGATACACAATATTACCGCTCAATAACAAATTATCATATATATAAAATAAATTTACATGTATAAGAATTATAAAATAAATTTACATGTATAAGAATTATTTTAGAACACGTAGCTACATTGGAATAATGGGATTCGCACTATTTTATGTAAAATTTAGAAAAAATTACCATTCAGTGGTAATTTTAAAAACTTATTATAGATTTATGAAAAAATTTATAATTTTAATTATTAATATTTATAAATTTTACAATTTATTTGTAATAATTTTTCAAAATATGCACTGCACTTACTCCCTATAATTTATTATTATTAATTGGTGAAATGACGTGAATATATAATTTTTTAGGAACAATTACAAGAAAAAAAAAAAAAACCAATGTTTTAGCCTGGTAACAAAATAAAAAATTCGGAACTTGTAATTTTGTCAATTTAAATTTTAATCGTTTGATTTATTTTCAATCTAAATCATTCCTTTTTTTTTTCATTAAGTAAAATCAATGGGAAAAAAAAAATTTACTCATTAAATTCAATGTAGGTATATATAAAATGTCTAAAATATCATTTTTATTGAATTTAATGATTAAAATATTTATTTTTCTATCGATTTTATTTGACGAAAATAAGCAAATGGATTAGATTGAAAATAAACCAAAAGTTTAGATTTTGAATTAATAAAATTAAAAACTCAGGATTCATTTTATTACAAGAAACTCTAGGGTTTTTTTTTTAATATAATTTTTCCAATTTTTTATTTCATATGTAATTTTTTCTTTAAATTACACTAACCTCTCTTGAACTTTGGAGAAAATACAATAAATTTCACAATTTTTGACATAATTATATTGAGTTCTTTTGAGATTTTAATTTATATAACACTACCTTATTTTTATTAATAATTTGTTAGTAATATTGATGAAAAAATTATATAATTATCTCTTTTACATGAAAATATATATTTTACGTTATTTATTTTTGTGGTTTCGCACCATCTACAATTGTTTCGGTCTATTTAACATTACTAAAATAGAATCAGTCTAATTATATCAAAATTGTAAGGCTTACTATATTTTTCTTAAATCTCTGGGAGGTAGTGGGGGTGTTTGGGAACCTTTGACCTAGGCTATTTTAGCCTCAAATTGTAAAAAAGTCCAAAAGTCTCAAATTGTCCCGCCTAATTCAAAAAATAAAATAAAATAAAATAAAAATAAAAATAAAAATTGAAAAGCAACAGCTGTCAACAGCAGACAGCCTACACTGTCACCAACAGTGTAGGCTGCAGACAGGTAAATGACCATTTTACCACTACAGCTCAATTTTGAAAAAAAATAAGGTTAAGGGCAAATTTGTCATTTCAATCTTAAACATCATTTCAAACATATTTTTTAATACAACAATCAACCCAAAAATTTAACTCAACTTTCCAAACCCAAAAACTAAAATAGCCTATTAAAATAGTCAAAAAATTAAAAAGCCTAAAAAAAGCCGCTTCCCAAACACCCACAGTGTAATTTACCCTTTTTTATTTGTAAAAATTGGTGATAAAGTCTACGTTTTTATGGGTGTACAAGGCATCTAATCTATTGATTCATTTGCTTTGATTTTAAGAGCATGATTAATGAAATATATTAATAAGAAATATAAATGATTATTTTATATGATTTTATTTTATTTTTTCATTGTTACTCTTAGTATTATTAGGGATGTAATCAATTCGGGATGATCGGTGTTTATGAAAAATTTTATATCGAATTGATAATGTCAGTTCTATTTTATTAAGAATCGATATAGATCAAATTTTTCACTAAATTGCACCAATTTAAACGGTTCGGCTCAGTGCGATTTTCGGTTTAGAGCCTTTCAAATTTGAGTTGCTTCTTAAATTTGTAGTATAGTAAATAATTTATATAAAAATACTGAATTAGTCATCTGTACATTACTTCAATATCATATCCAATTAGTTTAGAGCATTTCAAATTTGAGTTGCTTCTTAAATTTATAGTATAGTAAATAATTTATATAAAAATACTGAATTTGTCATATGTACATTATTTCAATGTCATATCCAACCATTCAACAAAATATAAACAAAAGAATTAATAAATATTAAATATTTAAGTTTTTACTGAAATAGAATTAAAAACAAAATATAATCTAAAAACTAAAATCTTGACACCAAAGTAAAATCAAAGTTTAAATCCATCATCCCATATGGATAAATTACAAGTCTATTAAGTTGAGTTAAAGCAAAAAATTGAAAAATGACATAAACATTTACTATAGCTATACAGGCATAATAGCAGCAGAACTTAACTCAAGCATATATGAGTAGCAAACTAACTTATCACATTGTCAATATCTATTGTCAAACTTGAAATATTTAAAAAAAAATAAACAATTAAGTGAATATGGGAAACTTTGGTCGGCTTTGATTTAATTCGGTGCACAAAGTGTCTAAATTAGTACTGAACCGAAAATAAAAATAAAAAAAATTTAAAAACCACACTACTTGATTTATATAAAAAATGGACTAAATATGGCCAATTTGATTTGGTTTAATCTGTTCCATCGATTTTTTTGTTTTTCTTACATCCCCACCTAGGACTTTTTCTACATTACAATCAATCGTTGACCACTATCGTGTTTGGTGCTAACAACTTGTTCAATAATGAGTCCAGATAATAGAATTTGTCTGTACTTTTCCCCGTAGATCGGAAGTATCATGTGTATGCAGTATCATGATATTTAAAAACAATTAGGGACAATTAAAAAATATATATAAAAAAAAAAAAAAACTCAGAATTTGATCATTTGAACCAAATAAATTCCAAAATTTTAATTTTATCAATTTAAATCTTAATTTTTTGATTTGTTTTAATTTAAACCATTTGCCTATTTTTGTTAATTAAAACCAATGAAAAAAAATATTTAGTCATTAAATTCAATATAGATATATATAAAATATCTAAAGTACTCACTTTCATTAAGTTTAATAACTAAAATACAATTTTTTTTTGTCGATTTTAGTTAACAAATATAAACAAATAGTTCAGATTGAAAATAAATCAAAAGTTCAGGATCTATATTAAAAAAATTTAAAACTTAAGATTTATTTTGTTAGAAGAATTAAACTCTAGGTAGTTTTTCTTTCTTTTTGGCAATTTTCGTGAACAATTATTAATTATAACGATAATATAACAAAAATAAAAAATTTACTAATTTTATCATATAATTTTTACTATCACAATTTATAGGTCCATTTTATAGACTTTGAAGGGGATAGATCCAAGGGCCTTTTTGTTTGGGTCCATAAGGACAAGCGCATAATTTGCTTGGTCCATAAGGACATCGCATTATCTGTACAAATTGTGCCCAACAACCTCTTTGAGAAATCTAAAATATTTGAGATTTTGATTTTGTGATTATGTTCCAATTTAAAACGATAAATAACATTCATAATTAAACAATTAAGACAAATTGACACAATGATTTAACATGAAAAAAATCGTAATTGGAGCACCTCCAATTATGATAAGAAAAAAAAACACAGGCCAAAACCACAAAACAATCCACTAAGAAGACAAAAGGGAATTACACAAGTATATCCTTAATTACGTACGTAGCGAATCCACTCCCGAATTGAACCGACCCCTATGTGTCTCTTCCACCACCGTCTTCACTCGGAATTGTCTTTCCCAACGTTGAATCCACAATGCCTATGTCAAATCCACGATGATGAGCTACTCTAGAAATCACCAAAGCTTCAGGCCCAATTTTCCCGGAATCACCAAAGAACAACCTTCTCTTTTGTGAATAAAAAAAAATAAACAAACCTTTGATTATGTTGATATGAAGTTCACGGATCCATTGATCACTCTTAGATCATTAAGGAAACACTCATAAAGCACCCTCCAATACAAAACACTTTGTATCTTGTTCCTCTCTAAAAATCTAGACAGCTTCAACCCTAGAAACAGCAAATTGCGCACTTTATAGTAAACTAAATTGCAAAGACCACTAGAGTGCACATTTCACCGATCGAGCGGTGTGAACAAAGGCGGTACAAAACATTTAGGCTAACCGATTGAGCGATAAAATTTTCTTCCCAGAAGTTTAGGCGCTCTGCAAAAGTACTGGATGATCATTTTCTTTGCTTCAGCGCATACATGACCATTTAAGCGGTCAAACAACTTCGACTGCATTTTTGCCTTTTGCTCTTATACTTAGTCAGCGAAATGGCAAATATGACAGGATTAAGATCACAAACTCCTCTGCATAAGCACAATTTGGGTTGGATTTGTATCTAAACACTTATAACTTCACCGTAATAAAAGAGTGAATAAAATTACAACTGAAAAGAGTTTTGTCAAACGGGATCACCAATTACAAAAACCTAACAATCTCCTCCTTTAACAATTCTGTGACAAAACACACCTAAGAAAGAAAATCCTAAACACCCAAACCCATTACAACCAACGAATACTAACTTATTTCTCACAGTCATGATCCACAAAACAACTATTAGTGCCAAAAAAGTATATGAAAGTAATAGACACATGACAACATTATCTTGAAACATGAATAGATGGATATATGAATAGATGAAAATTGGAGCTTTTAGTAAGAACAGGTAGCACGCAACATGAATAGATGAAAATTTTAAAAAACATGCAGACACACTCAAAATTCTCCCCATTTTTGTCATGAATTGTAAGGAAGCTCAGTCAACTCAAGCAAGGAGCATAAACCAAACAAACAAGGACATGGTGATATAATAATCAATAGCATGTGACAAATAAGTAATAAATAAGCAGTGTATAGTAACATGTAAACCAACTAATACCAATCTTCCTTACAAAATCAATCAATGTAAGACATGCTGAAAAAAAAACCCTTGCAATGATTAACCAAACTCCCCCTCACTAAAAGCAACCACAAGCACTGAAAACAACGAACAAAAAAAGAAAAGACAAAATATAATACGATGGAGCAAGTAAGGAATTTTAGATACAAGAATATTTAAAAAACACAATTATTTGAAAACACAATGTAAACAACCTCTAGAAGATTCCTCATGAAAAAATGTAATGCAACATGTGAAAAGTATAGATCCCATGATAAATGTGTGTGTGTGGTTATTGGAGTTCAACAAACACTAGCTTCAAATCTTAGTAGTGATCCGATGGCTGGATCTCCAGTAAGAGAACCTAAACACAACTTAGAAAAGTCAATATACTAGGAATCAAGGGGTATTTGTTGAGTAAATGCAAAGGCTCTCCCTCAATCAATGAATAATTTTTTGAATTTTTATTTTTATTTTTTTCTTTCTTTCTTTTGGGCACTCACTGGCGGAGTAGCATTTTCCTCATGCCTAGGCTAAAATAAGATGGTAGGTGGTTAAGAGAATCAACATGACCCATGATGTGCTAGTATAGGTTAATTTCTCTAGAAATGCAAAAGACACAATGTTAGAAGTCCATAGAGAAATTTGATTACTTATGTGGAAGATTTCAATATTTGCTAATACAATAGTGTGTACAGAATGAGACATACTAATTAAAGTACACACTTTGAAATGAGTAATGACCACAGAAAGTACACATATATTAACATGTAATGGATATTCTCATTAATTCCAAGATGTTCCAAGAATTTCTCAAAAATTTCAAACTTGGAAAACCATACTAAGAAAATCTTTTTGGATTATTTTTTATTTTATTTTATTTTTTGAAATAAACAAGCAAGGAGGAAAATGAACAAGCACACACAAATAACCCAAAAATAAATAAACAAAAAGAGAGAGAGAAAAAAAAAAAACACAAGTCAAGCTTTCTAATCCAAACCGCTTTAGTATGAACAAAGTTATAAGAATTGCGGTTCTGAGGTGATGTCTTGACATTGTGGTTCCCTTCCCCTTCAATGGGAATCCGTCTCGACTTGCTTTCCAACCTTCTATTCCTAGGTCTAAGTAAACACAACATCTCTTCATATTTGGTCTCAAGCAAATCAAAACAGCGAGGTCTAATATCACCCTTAACCTCATTACAATCAATGAAGTGTCTCCTACCCCACGAGATATTGGAATTTCTTCTATTTCTATGAGATATTCTCCCATGTAACTCATAAGAATAAGGGCGAAATGACTATACACACCACAATGATGACAAATAAAAACATGGTGTTCCTTCTTCTTTTTTTGCCTTACCAACTCTAAGAAGATTGAGAAGTCCATTCTCATGTAAAATTTTTTGCTCCCCCTTTCTTTGAGTTCTTGTATCATGAGATGTAGATGCACTCCATTTTTGCTTTTTGTCACCACAAAAGCCAATGCCATTCTTGTCACAACACATTTATTGAGACTCAATGATATTGTCCAAAGTCTTTGATCCTTTGTTTTAAAGACCAATGGTAGCCACATCACACTTGAGCTCTTGTAACACCCCAAAATAAAAACAATAACCATTGATAACATCAATAAGTGACAACCATGGTAAAGTAATTATCTTCCATTAGTTTCCAATTAAGTTCTATAAAAGAGTAATATATGTTGATATACATTCACAAGCCTAATTCTGAATCTATAGCATATGTTACAAAATAAAAAAATAGTATGAAAGTTAAAACAAATAAGAAATACCCTAAAGGCTTATAACTTTTCAAGACGGTGCTTGGTTACAACAAAAGTGGAATTTAAGTTCAATACAGTTAAAGACCCTTGGCCTATACAAAACATATACAAAGATCAATAAAATGAAGCTCTTGCTCCAAGTTCTCCCAAGCTATTGCCTTGGCGGAGACATGTTATCTGCACTTGAAATGATTTTCCCACATAGAGTGAGCCAAAACCCAATAGAAATAATCCAACACAGTATATGAATTTTAACAAAACTATAAGGTGAATGCATATGTGATGTTATTTTATATTTCTTTCCAAAACCATGCAATGCTAGGTTGATATCATAATTCATAAATAATTTCCTTTACAATAGAACACAGGGCGGTGAATCACACTCTGGGAACTTCAAAACAAATACAACATTTTATGAAAATTTCATCCGCGAGAATAGCACCCATGTATACGTGCGGTTTTTAGGACTTTCACTATGGATACTCAGACTAATTTATTTCAACAAGACAATACATACTTCCCGAATTCACCCATTTTTGTCAAAACAATAAACATTTTCAATGTGAAAGTGTAAGGTAATATTTAATGTAATTGAATGAGAAAATAGTTTCAATTCTCCTAATTCTCATGCAATTTCTACTACAATCATAGCTATTCTCCACCGATAGCTCAAAAAAGATATATCTAAATAGATAATTAATTTTCATAAAGATAAACTTTTCAAATTTCAAGATGTGAGTAGTAATACATACCCAACTCTATCATCCTCATCAAAACCAATTCAATTTCATATTTCCAACACCAATTCCATAACTTATATAAAATCAACATTTGACATAATTAGGGCAAACCGCATTTTCTTCCAAAATTATTTCTACATATCAAAACTAAATATTTTATCACAACTCAATCTCATTTCCAATCTTACAATCATTTTCATGAAACCATTAAAAAACCCTTTTTTGAGTTTTGACTCAAAACTCTAGATTTGTTAAAAAATTCCCCCAAATCAATCTTATCTTTAATAACTTATAGATGCGAATATGAATTTATAAAGAATTTTTTCATTCTTTATTATACTGAGTAATTATTTAATATTTAAAAAATACTGATGAACTATATAGTGGGTCATGCCGTTTATAAAGGGGAATAGAGTTTCAAAAATGTTAGAATATCAATCTACGTTTTACATATCCCATCGCAAAGTGTAAAGTATGATGTTTTAATATTTTTTTAAGTATTTTAAATTTCTTACATTTTTATCAAAATGGTCGGACAATTGTAGGATTATTATTAAATATTTTGATCATATTTATTTAGATAGATTGGATAGAGAATTATAATACAATATATTGATAATCTTGAAATATATAAATTTTGAATTATTTAATTAAAAATGATGTTCGTTCAATATATATATATATATATATTTTCATAGAATTAAATATCAAAAAATGACTAATTTAATAAATCTCACATTTTATTTAAAAATTATGAAAAATAATGACATGGATAAGCCCATAAAGATCATAGTCCACCATTTAGGGCCCAATACACAACTCAAATACTAAGGCCTAGCACTTCCGAAACCCCATGTAGCAATAAGAACCAATGATATCAAGACACATGTCAAGAGAAGAGCAAGCCATATAAGCAGACAAAGATCTGCAAAGTTATTGCCACTGCACATCGCCATTAATGAAGCCCCTCACAGTATTTTTTGTGACAAGCCCTCTCCGTCGGGACAGAACGTCTTCACCATGAACAAGATAAGCTAGAGCATAAATTTTCGGCCAAGGTGACAGGTCGGAAGGAACAACGAAATGATTACCAGATGATATAAGCAAAGGTCGAAGACGGAAAGAATGTTAAGCTTCCTATCTCTAATTTCCCTCTACACTCTACTTTTCTCTCTAACTTGCTCGTCGAAGGGTTCGCAGGGGGACTCCTCGTTCCCCGTTGAACTCTTGTGTAGGTCTTCTGGTGGGTTTGGTCATTCGGACGTAGGATTGAGGAGCGTGGATCAGTTCGACCCGTTCTTAGAACGAACTGTATCATCAGTTGGCGCCGTCTGTGGGAACTCTCTTACTCCGCGCGCCAGTTGTACTCATTGTCGCCGGAGGCCCTTTCCCAATAACCCTTTCCTACCACCTGCAAAGGTGAATGGTCACAACTAGATCCATGGCTTCCTACCCCAATGTTCCTGACCACCAAGCCGACCCTCCCAATCCAAATAACCCACCTCAGTATTTCACCGAGCTCACCAACAGCATTAACCGCCTGGCTGAGCAAAACCAAGCCCTGATTAATGCTTTACTCCAAAGAAACCTTCCTATGCCTCCCACCACCTCCAGATATCCCACCCAACCAAGAGCGAGCCCCAAGCCATACTATCCAACAGCCTAATCCACCCAACTTGGAAGGCTTGCGACCCCCTCCTCCAGATATAAATCCACCACCTCGAGCCCCACATCCATCGGTCCTGGCACCGACCCCTAAAGGAGAGGCCAGCAGCGTCCAGCCCCGCTGCCCTCCGGTGGTGACCACATTTCTCTCTGGGATGCAGAACTCCGAGCCATGAAGCTCCAACTCCAAGGAGTTATGCAGAACATACAGCATAAACCCTCCACCACAGCCAACTCACCATTCGTCGCCTCCATCCAGGACAAACCTCTACCCCCCAAGTTCAAAATGCCCACCATTGACTCTTTTGACGGTACGACGGATCCAGTCGACCACTTAGAGACCTACAGAACCCTCATGATCCTCCATGCATTCCCTGACGAAATCATATGTCGGGCTTTCCCCGTGACACTCAAGGGTCAGCTCGACTTTGGTTTAGTCAATTGCCAGCAGACTCTGTCTCCACTTTCCAGCACCTCAGTGACTCCTTCCTTAGCCATTTCATTGGAGCCTAGCGCCAGCGCCGTCTGGCAACCCAACTCCTCAACATCCGTCAGACTGAGGGGGAGTCGCTACGCAGTTTCGTTACATGCTTCAATACCGAAGCCTTGCAGGTAGCGAAAAACGATGACAAGGTCATTCCTTACGGCTTTTATGGCCGGTCTACGGTCGTCCGATTTCCTTTTCTCCCTCTCTAAAAACCCCTCGACCTCCATGGCAACTCCTACTCTCCAAAGCCCAAAAATACATGAATGCCGAAGATTCCCTAGCCGCTCGCCAAGACCCTACAGCAAAAAACCCGACCCTCCGGGAAAAACGAAAAGACTCAGAAACCAGACATACCCAGTATAGTAACCCAACAAGCCAGTATACCGACTAACCCCTCGAGCGGACCGGTCGGCACCAGCCCGACTGCCCAGGCGGTTCGAGCGGTACACACCCCTCAATTCCCCCATGGAACAAGTCCTCAATCAGATTCAGCGGGACTACCCATAAAATGGCCCCAACCATCACGAACTCCTTCCAGTCGGAGAGACCTATCCAAATATTACCGTTTTCACCAGGACCACGGCCATAATACCGAGGAGTGTGTTAACCTCAAAGATCAGGTCAAGGGCTTGATTCGTCAAGGACGTCTCAGTCGATTCACGGATACTCGCCCTCAGCAGAGGCAACGGACCGAACCTATCAGAAACAACCGTCTGCGCACCCTCCCGACAACCAGCACAACCTAACCAAGGTCATGATCGCCCTCCACAACAACCTCGGGCACAAGGCAACCCCGCCCCACCTGTTGGAGAAATCAGAGTTATTTTTGATGGGCTTGCTTGTGGCAGACCATCCCGCTCGGCTCAACGGGCAGAACTCAGAAAAATAAGGCAGGGCTCAAGCAAAGAAGTTACCACATTGGACCGACCCCCCAAACAGCCCAGCAGTGGACCGAGCCTATCACCTTTACAAACGCCGACTGCACAGGCATCCGTTACCCCATGACGACCCTCTCGTCATTTCCGCTCTCCTCTCCAATTACAAGGTCAGACGGGTTCTCGTCGACAATGGTAGTTCTTCAGACATCATCTTCCTTAATTGCTTTCGCCAGCTCAAGATCGGGGAAGAAAGTCTGTCTCCTCTCCAAACCCCTTTGGTCGGTTTTACTGGCGACCGAGTGACCTCCATCAGCTCTATCGATCTTCCCATCACAATCGGCGAGTAGCCACGTCAGGCCACCAAGTTATTCACCTTCCTTGTTGTTGACTGCTCCTCTGCCTACAACATCATCCTTGGTCGTACCGCCCTAAATGCTTTCCAAGCTATCACATCCACTTACCACCTTGCCATCAAGTTCCCCACCGATCTTGGGGTCGAAACAGTAAGGGGAGAGCAGACCGTGGCCAGAGAATGTTATGTCGCCTCGCTTAAAGAAGTCAAGCTGAAGGAGGCCATGATCATTGAAGGACTCGATGTCAGAGACGAGGACGAACTGGTTAGGGGAAAACCAGTGGAAGAACTTGTCGAGGTCCTCATCGATCCACCAACCCAGCAAAAACTGCCAAGATCAACAGCCAACTATCCACTCAGGCAAAGGCCGACCTTATTGCCCTCCTGATCGAACACAACGATGTATTCGCATGGACCCACTCAGACATGCCGGGTATTGACCCCTCCTTCATAACTCATCGCCTCAGCATTGAGCCCCACTTCCGACCCTTCTACCAGAAGCAGCGCATCTTTCATCCGGAGCGCAATGCTCTCATTGCTGCAGAGGTCGATAAGCTCCTTGAGGCACAATTCATCAAGAACGTGGACTACCCTAGATGGTTTTCAAACGTGGTCCTGGTCCGTAAGAACAATAGCAAATGGCGACTCTGTGTCGACTACTCCGACCTCAACCAAGCTTGCCCCAAAGACAGCTACCCTCTTCCTCGCATAGATTTGCTGGTTGACGCCACGGCCGGTCATCAAATGCTCAGCTTCATGGATGCCTTCTCTGGGTACAACCAAATTCTGATGCATTCGTCTGATCGGGAACACACCTCCTTCATCACCGACCGAGGTACCTACCATTACCGTGTGATGCCATTTGGGTTGAAAAATACTAGGGCTACCTACCAACGGTTGGTCAATGCTGTCTTCCATCACCAGATAGGCCGGAACATGGAAGTATATGTCGACGATATGCTAGTCAAGAGTAAGCTCTCCACAGATCATCTGGCCGACCTGCGAGAGACCTTCGCCACCCTACGAAAGTACTAAATGAAGCTCAATCCGGAGAAATGCGCCTTTGGCGTAGGATCTGGAAAGTTCTTGGGTTTCATGGTCAGTCAGCAGGGCATTGAAGCTAACCCTGAAAAGATCAGGCCTTGATTGAAATGCAGTCTCCCAGAACGGTTAAGGAGGTTCAAAGACTTACTGGCCGAGTTGCCGCCCTCAACTGCTTCATTTCATGCGCAACAGATAAGTGCCTCCTCTTCTTCAAAGTGCTGAGGCAAACTTTTGAGTGGACGACCGAATCCGAAAAGGCCTTTCAGCAGTTAAAGTAGTGCATGGCCAACCCACCCTCCTTTCTCAGGCAATCACGGGCGAACCCCTCTTTTTCTATTTAGCCGTGTCAAGCACCACAGTCAGTGCAGCTCTTATCAGGGAAGACAGCTCGGTCCAACGGCCAGTCTACTACATCAGTCGGGCTCTTAAGGGAGCGGAACAGAGTTACCCATTGTTAAAAAAAATGTCCTTGGCCTTGGTCACCGCCTCCAGACGGCTCCGTCCCTACTTTCAAGCCCATTCCATTGTGGTCCTCACTGACCAACCATTGAAAAAGATAATGCAACAACCAGAGCTTTCTGGTAGACTTATGTAGTGGTCGGTCGAACTTAGCCAGTTTGACATCTCCTACCGGTCTCGGACAGCAATTAAGGGGCAGGCTGTTGCCGATTTCATCCTGGAATTCACTAATCTCACTCCAACCACAGCTCCTCCGCCTCCACCACCCCCAACCGAGCCAGAAGACCCCCACTCTTGGACCCTCAACGTCGATGGATCATCCCGCAAAGAGGGCAGCAGGGCTGGTCTTATTCTCACCGCCCCTGAGGGTGGTTATTTCAAATGTGCTCTCCGCTTCTTGTTCGATGCAAGCAATAATGAGGCCGAGTATGAGGCATTGATAGCAGGTCTCCGCCTAGCCAGAGACATTGGAGTCAGCCATATCCAAGTGTTTAGCGATTCCCAGCTCATTGTCGGCCAAATCACGGGGGAATTCGATGCCAAGGACGACACAATGCGGGCTTACAGGGACATTGCACTCCCTCTCGTTCGCCTCTTCAGTAATTTCCACATCAAGCACATCCCTCGGACAGAAAACTCCAAGGCAGATGAAATGGCTCAGTTGGCCTCGGCAGACCAGTCAGACCTCAGCCACGGTGTCTGCCTCGAGTATCTGACTCACCCTGCCATTTCCCCAAACCAACAGCAAGTCTACCTTCTCCAAAACGAACCTATCCCCTGGGCGGCCGATATCTCTCTCTGCTTGACGATGGGGGAACTGCCAGCCGACAAACAGCAGGCCGCCAAAGTCAGGGCCCGGTTGTCCAACTACATTCTTGTCGGCGACCTCTTATACAAACATGGTTTTTTACGCCCATACCTCAGATGCCTCAATCCTGCTCAAGCAACCTACGTGATGAGGGAAATCCATGAGGGTATCTGTGGTAATCATTCGGGCGCCCGGTCTTTAGCGCACAAAATACTTTGCACTGGTTATTTCTGGCCTACTCTTAATCAGGATGCGACAGACTTCGTGCTCAAATGTGATAAGTGCCAGCGTTTTGCCAACATCCCCCATGTTCCTCCTACAGAATTAATCACGCTTTGCAGTCCCTACCCATTCGCCAAATGGGGGATCGACCTAGTTGGCCCATTGTCCACTGGCCGAGGCCAAACCAAATTTGCCATTGCCGCCATTGATTACTTCACTAAATGGGTGGAAGCAGAACCCCTTGCCACAATTACCAAGCGGAACACAACTAGATTCATTTGGCAGTCAATTGTATGCAGATTTGGCATCCTCAAGCCATCGTCTCCAACAACGGCAAACAATTCGACAATGCCAAGTTTAGGAAATTTTGTGCAGAGCTTCAAATCCAGCCATGTTTCTCTTCCCCAGGTCATTCCCAAGCCAATGGCCAAGTTGAGGTCACCAACCGTTCTCTTCTGAAGATCATCAAAACCAAGTTGGAAGCTGCTAAGGGACTCTGGGCTGAGGAACTACCGAATGTACTCTGGGCTGAGGAACTACCGAATGTACTCTGGGCCTACCGCACTACCGCTTGAACTCCCACTGGGGAGACCCTCTTTCGCTTAACATACGGCGCTGAGGCGGTCATCCCAGTGGAAATCGGTCTTTCTACCCCAAGGGTTCTACATCGAATCCAGAACTAACTGAAGAGCTGCGTCGGGCAGACCTGGACCTAATTGAAGAGCTCCGAGAAACCACTGCAGTCAGACGGGCCTCATACCAACAGAAAATGAGAACACACTACAACCGCAAAGTCAGACCGAGGGAATTCGCAATGGGGGATCTTATTTTGCGAGAAGCAACTCTTGCCACCAAAAATTCGATTGAGGGTAAACTGGCAGCCAAGTGGGAAGGACCTTACATTGTGAAAGCTAGACCTCGTCCGGGTACTTACCGACTTCAGGATATGGAAGGTCGAGACCTCCCCCATCCTTGGAACGCTAAGCATTTTAAGCGTTATTTTCAACAGAAGTTGTATTTCTATATTGATCAATTGCTGTATTTTCTTTTTGACAATCTACGTACTTGCATGCTCTCATTCTTTCCTCATATGGTGTAAATTTATGATCAAATGGGTTACACCTTACATGACAACAATCTTGTATCTCAATTATCTGTATGGTATCTCAATAACGTCCTGATCGCAGCACTCAGCTCCAAGCCTCAGCCAGACTAAGCATGAAGAGCTCGGCCAGACCGAGTTACTTAAAGCCTCAGCCAGACTGAGCACTACAAGCCTCAGCCAGACTGAGTTACTTAAAGCCTTAGCCAGACTGAGCCACCATTGCAACTTCTTGATCGTAGTATAATTGCCATACTTAGTCAAATTCCGGTTCAACATTTTCTAAGTCAGACTGGCTCCTTACTGGGTCATGATTCAGAACTTCACTCTGCATTGAGGTTTTCTTACGTTTTAAACTTCACTCTGCATTGAGGTTTTCTTACGTTTTAAACTCCACTCTGCATTGAGGTTTTCTTACATCTTATACTTCACAATGATTTTCACAAACATAAGTTGAGGTTCATTGTAGAATCACAAACATAAAAACAACAATATGCCAAACACAAGTCATAATTTTATTCATTCACAAACTTGTGCATGAGTTTATTACAGCAATTCAAAAAAAAAAAAAACAAAACACAAAACAACCAAAATCCTAAGTACAAATTTTCTCCACACCACTCACTCCTCTTCACTTGAGGCGAGATCTTCTTCTTCAACGCCCTCGTCTAGGGGGGTCTGGGCCACGTCGTCTTTATCAATCTTTACACTGCTGAGGTCCAAGTCTGGGAACAGTTCTTCTGTTTTGCGCTTAAACATCTTTCAGCTGCTGTCCCAATACTCAGCCATCTCGTGTTTGTAGAAGTCCGACCGCTGGAAGCTCTGGATTACTTCTTCTTCACTCCTGCTCCCAGCGGTCGCCCCCGACGAACCAGCCCCCCAGACGCCTCCAGTGCCAAGTTATTGGCGATCGCAGCATCGATCGCCATCTGGAAGTCAGCGGACCCCTTGAACTGCTCTACTGCAACAACGCACAAGTCGGGATATACTGCCCTCTCAGAGGCTGCCTTGGTCTTTTTCCTTAATTCCTTCTCCAACGCTGCCTTCTCTGCTGCCGCCTTGGCACGCTCGTCTACAAGATCCCGTTCCAACCCAGCAATCTTCAGGTCTGCTTCTTCCTTCTCTTTGACCCACTGGGCGCGCAGATCTTCATTACTGGTCATGAACTCTTCAAACTGCTCGTTAGCGACAGTGCAAGCATTTTGGGCATCTTCCAGCTTCTTCTGCTAGCCAGCCAGTTAGAACTCGAGCGACACCACCTTGCGACGTTCATCCTCCAGCTCCAACTTGGCCGCGAGCAACTCAGCATGGGCACGATCGGCAACGTTGCTCTGCACCATCGCCAACACCTCCATCTTCTTTGCCTTCTGAGCCTCCTCCAACCCCTGGTATACGCACTCCACTCAGCCTTCCTCTAGCCTACACTCTCCTTCTTGAAATTTTCAAGTTGGGCCTCCACCTGCCACAACCTCCCTTTCCTTCCTCATTTCGCCATTCGCCGCCGCTGCCTTGTTCAACAAGGGCTCCTACCAAGGCAGCCACCTCCATCTGGGCAGAGCATAACCCCTTCATCAACTTAACCTCAGTAAAACCAGCGACTGAGCGAACGGCTGCGTCTTCCACCACCCCCAAGAGGCGGTCTGCAGCCATCCTGGCTTCTCTCCCTTCTCCTTCACTTGCCCAGACACCGCAGGGACGTGGTAGAAGGCGGTCTTTAACCCAGGCCTCTCCCCCTTTCCTTGGGGCGCCAGACCCTCCTTAGGCTGTGGCTCTGCCCTCTTCTTAATGCCGACCGCTCCACTTTGCACTTGTTCCTCAAGGCCAGTCGCCTCACTCTTCGCCCCCTTTGCCGCTCCCCCTAACCCCATTTCAGGAGTCTCCTCCACCGTCACCTCCTTCCTCCTCTTCAAGGCGGGCTCCCCCTCAGTCTGACGGACTCTCTTCTTCTTCTTCTTCAAACCCTCCATCTCCTTTTTGTTCCTCTCTTTCAGAGGATTCACTGGGGGCGGTCGTGGCTCGAAGCTGCCCAGATCCTTCTCCCCCAACGGCCTGGGGCGCGATCGGATGCGCTCCCTCGCGATCGGTTTCGGCACAGGCCCAAGTTGTGTCTCTTTGTACTTGTCTGCTCGGGCAAACAATCTCCTCTCCTCCTCCTTCTTCTCCGCCTTCCTCTGCGTTTCCAGCTCTTCCCTTGCTAGGTCCTCCCTAACAGTTGCGGTCCCAATTTCAAGGCGAACAATGTTGAGGGCAAGACCAGCTCATCCCACCTCACCCCCTTCTCTTCTCTCCATTCCCTCACCCTTTTCACTCGATCCTCAGCCGCCCTGTCCAACTTGGGCTTGACCGATTTGGTTGGTACCTTCCACGTGGTATGAACTCCCGCCCACGTTCGCCGTCATGAAAAACCATTCGGCCTCCATCCCTTCACCGACGATGGAAGACCTGCCACCAGTCCTCGCCCCGCCATCGCTTGCAGAGTGACCCAAGTCTCCTGCTGACCGGAAGCCTTGTAGTAGGAGAAGAAATCCTCTACTGTCATTGCCGCCCCTCCGGTTGCTTGAGGCCAGGCACTCGCGCAGGCCATTATTATCTTCCACGCGTTCGGCATCAGTTGCCCTGGCGCCGCTTCTAGCTTGTTCAGAATATCCACTACCACTTGGGGGAAAGGTAGCCTCGAACCCCCTCGGAATGCCTCATCGTACAAACTGAATTCACCCGGCCGCACATCTGATGCTCTTTCCGTGGTAGTGGGCAATCTCAGCCCTATGTCCGAGGATATTTGGTACTTCTTCCTTATTCCCTCAAACTCCTCAGCTGTCAGTACAGATCTATTCGGTTTGGTGTGCCAATGGTCTGGCTCCACTTGACTGATAAGCCTCGTGGCCGAAATCATTGTCCTGGACCGAGGCCGCACCGCTTGACTCGCTCCATTCCCCTCCCCCTCCCTACGCTCCGTCCGGTATTGTTCTGCAAAGTCAACCGCGTCATCGTCGCCTAGGGGATCAACCCTCGCGGTTGTTGCTTCCTCTTGTGCCATCTCTCTCGTATATCTGCAAATAGCTTCGGATGCGGGCACAAGAAAATTCAAAAAGTGTTACAGGGGTGTATCGTTAGCAACGAAGGAGTTTACACTTTGAATGTTTTGATTTTTCACAAAAAAGTAGGTAAATCGAATAATACCAAAAGCCCAAGGCTTGCCCGTATTCCAAGGGTCACAATTAATTTTTGCCAGTTTGAAAATTTTCCCAAATCCGCCAAAACTGTCTTTTCAAACACCCTATAATGACCTATCGTTTCACTTCTTGCCCAACGTCTAACCTTCCCCGCTCTAGGATTCTGCCACGTGTACGACCACGATTCAATGTCCCCTTCCCCTACCCTGTCATTTCCACTTCAAATCACCACGTGCCCCGCCGTCCCTCGAGCCTCGCACACCACCACCCACCCTTCGCGGTCAGCCCTCCTCATGGTCGACCCCTCCACTCGACCACCCTTCGCGGTCGGCTCTCCTCATGGTTGGCCCCTCCATTCGGCCACCCTTCGCGGTCGGCCCTCCTCATGGTCGGTCCCTCTGCTCGGCCACCCTTCGCGGTCGGCCCTCTCCGTAGTCGGTCCCTCCGCTCGGCCACCCTTCGTGGTCGGCTCTCTCCGTGGTCGGCCCCTCCACTCAGCCACCCTTTGCGGTCGGCCTTCCTCATGGTCGGTCACTCCCCTCGGTCGACCTTCACCTTGCCAGTCTCTCACCACCTTCCGTTTCTTGATTATTTCCTTCGTTGGACTAAAGCTGCATTTGGGAATGAGGGACTACTAACATGGATAAGCCCATAAAGATCATAGCCCACCATTTAGGGCCCAATACACAACTCAAATACTAAGGCCCAGCACTTCCAAAGCCCCATGTAGCAATAAGAACCAATGATATCAAGACACATGTTAAGAGAAGGGCAAGCCACATAAGCAGACAAAGATCTGCAAAGTTATTACCACTGCACATCGCCATTAATGAAGTCCCTCACAGCATTTATTGCGACAAGCCCTCTCTGTCGGGATAGAATGTCTTCACCCTGAACAAGGTAAGTTAGAGCATAGACTTTCGGCCAAGGTGATAGGTCAGAAGGAACAACGAAATGATTACCAGAGGATATAAGTAAAAGTCGAAGACGGAAAGAAGGTTAAGCTTCCTATCTCTAATTTTCCTCTACACTCTACTTCTCTCTCTAACTTGCTCGTCGGAGGGTTCGTAGGGGGACTTCCCGTTCCCCGTTGAACTCTTGTGCAGGTCTTTTGGTGGGTTTGGTCATTCGGACGTAGGATTGAGGAGTGTGGATCAGTCCGACCCGTTCCTTAGAACGAATTATATTATCAAATAATAATTTATAAAAAGGTTATTTTATTTTTTTAAATTATTTAAATGTCTAAATTAAATCAAACTTAAATAATACGTATATGTACAAGCCGACATGAATCGAACCCGCCCAGCCGGTTAGAAAGGGATCCAACGAAAATCAATAACAAAACAAAACAAAAACAAAAGTATGGGATTTGGGAAAATCAATAGGTCAGATCCTCAAACCCTTTGTTCTCGTATTGTCATGTCACACCCACACCATCCTTGTGTCCTTTTTTAACGCATTCCTCTCTCTCTCCTTTTTTAACGCATTCCTCTCTATCTCTCTCTCTCTCTCTCTCTCTCTCTCAACTCAGCGCGCACATACATAAAGAAGGAATCTTCCGTCAACTCATATTCGCTTTAAGATTGTTTTGTGAAGTAAATTAAAAATTAAATGTTTGATTTAATTTTAGGGTTATAATTTAAGGAAAATGAAAAATCTCCCTAAAAAAATTTCCCCTAATCCCCCTAATTTTTATTTTTGGCAAACTGTTTTTTTTTTTATTTTCTGTTTTCTTTTTTTTTTTTTTTTTTTACTTAAAGTGGAAATTCGGGGGATTCGGGGCTCCCCCATTCGAGCCCCCAATCAATTCCGATAATTTAATTGTGAAATTATGTTTTAAGTTTTACGTTTTCAAATTATGATTTGAAAAGAGAAAATTTATTTGATTATGAGTTTTGAAAATATTTTTAGAATAATTTATATTTTTTTGATTGATCAATATATAGAATGTGAGAGAATAGAGAAGAGAGAAGAGATGAAAAAGAAAAAGTGATTGATTAGTTAATTAATAATAAAAAAAATAGAAAAAATAAGTTTTGAAAGTAATTTTGAATTGTATTTTAAAATTTTATTTGGTTATAAATTTTGATTCAAATTATGATTTGAAAACAAAATTGATTTTTGTAAATTAAACTAAAAGTTACCTAAATTTCTGATTTTTTTCTTAAATGTATAATAAAAATAAAAAAGTAATGTAACTTAAAAGATGTTAAAAATTGAAAAAAGTTAATTAACCTCTTGTCAAAAGAGGCCTTAAATCTTTGAATATTTTTTTCGGGGAACAATTAGAATGCACTGGTGTCAATGCAAATTAATTATAATTATTAATATTTATAGTATTTTTTACTGTTGGTTTGAGATGTTCTAAAAAAGTGTACTTTTTGACTTATTGGCTTATATAGGTTGAGTTTGGGTTGGGTTTGATGTGATGTGTTAGAGAGGTGATGTGATTTAAATAAGACGATGTGACTTAAATATGATAGTGATTTTTTGACTTTTTGTATTATTTAGTTTATGCCAAACCAAGTAATATTTTTTGAATAAATTACAAATATATTTTCTGAAGTTTGCTTAAAGTATAAATTACTTTTAGTGATTTGAAAAATTATAAATATTTCATTGTCAGAATTTTTTATTTAACATAATTAACTAAAAAAAAATGAAGTTCATAATTGCTTTCCTTTATAATAAAAAAATTACTTAAATTATTAATTGAAACATATTTCTAATATTATTAAAAATTATTAATTGATTTGATGATTTATTAATAAAATGGATAATTTGTTATGACATTAGAAATTTCAGGGAGTGAAATGTAATTTTCAAAATCAGAGGGGGTGATTCATATTTTAATTAAATCTCAAAGAGTGTATTTGCAATTTACCCTTATCTTTTTTACTTTATTATCAGATTATTTCCTCTTTTTTAAAGGTAAATTACAAAGGATTTAACTGCTTTTAAGTTGTCATCTCAATTTAAAAGATTGTTTGACCATAATAGATCCATTTTTGGATCGATTTCATAAATCCAAAATATTTATATTTTAAAATTTGTTGAGTAGATTATTCATATTAAAATTCATGCTAAAAATTAAAGGGAAAAATTCAATTCAGTGGGTACTTTAAAAAAAAAACGAAAAAAAAAAAATAAAGTTTATATACATTAATAATTAATGTTATATGATTTTTCATGAATTAGTAATAGTTTGTGGTAGTACCACTGGGGAATGATTTTCTCAAAATTAAAATGATTAAATATCGATAATTATATGTTTGAATCATATTTGTTTTAAAAACATGAACGACAAATATAACTTCAAAAATAGCTATTCATTTTTTATAATACAAATTTCATTCAAGCATATAGTTACTAATATCCGATCATTTTGATTTTTTATATGAATATTCTACTCAACAAGATCTAAAAAGAGAACAATTCGAATCACCGAAATTGGTCCAAAAATAGGCCTACCAAGCCAAATGCTCTGTCAAGTTGAGACAACTAATTTGAAAGAAACCAATTACAAATATATCTCGAAATTTGTTTAAAATACGAATTGCCCTTCGTGATTCTGGAAATTACCCCTTAACATTTTGAATTTCATAACAATTGGGTCATTTTATTAATAAATCATCAAATTAATTAACAGATTTTAATGATATCAAAAATTTATTTTAATTAATAATTCATGTAATTTTATTATTTTGTAGGAGAGTAGTTAGAAATTTTATTTTTTCAATTAATTCTGTTAAATAAATTTTTTTGCCGAGGAAGTATTTATAATTTCTTAAAGATAATCTATATTTTAAATAAATTTCAAGGGGTGTATTTATAATTTATAATTTTTTTAAATAACTTTTTTTCTACCTCATCTTTTAGTAATTTTTGTAATAACAAATTACAAATACACTCTTGAAATTTAGAGGGTGTTTGGGAAGTGGCTAAATAAGTAGTTTATTTGTTTAAGGCCTCGTTTGGGAACAGGCTAATTTAGTAACTTTTTGGCTATTTGGCTAAAAAGGTAGGTAAAAAAAACTTGTATGTTTGGGATGACTTTTTGGCTAATTACGAAAAGATGTGCAAAAAGTAGAGAGAAAAGAGAATCTTTGACTTTTTTGTATGAGTGGTTGATTTTTTGGCTAATTTAGTAACTTTTTGACTAATTGGCTACTTTAGTCAGTCCCAAACGAGGTACTACAAAATTTCACATAATTTATCTATTTTTGTACATCTTTTTGTATAAAGTCAAAAAACAAGAAATAAACAAATAAGTTGCTTATTTAAATATTATTTCCTCTTGTAGTTATAAAAATTATATCATATTCATCAAAATTTATAATCGCATAATAAATAGTTTTTTTTTTATTAATCATTAAGTCAATTAATAATTTTTATGATATAAACAATATATTTCAATTAATAGTTTTGGTAATTTCATTATTGTTTTCACTCTATTAAATGACAAATTCTAACAAGAGGGCATTTGTTATTTTTTCAGTTAACTCTATTAAATAAAAATTTTTGATAAGAGGGCATTTGTAATTTTTTAAAGACAATCTATATTTTAAGTAAATCTCAAAGGGTATATTTATAATTTCCCTTTTTTTTTAAATAACTTTTTTTCTACCTCATCTTTTAGTAATTTTTGTAATAACAAATTACAAATACACTCTTGAAATTTAGAGGGTGTTTGGGAAGTGGCTAAATAAGTAGTTTATTTGTTTAAGGCCTCGTTTGGGAACAGGCTAATTTAGTAACTTTTTGGCTATTTGGCTAAAAAGGTAGGTAAAAAAAACTTGTATGTTTGGGATGACTTTTTGGCTAATTACGAAAAGATGTGCAAAAAGTAGAGAGAAAAGAGAATCTTTGACTTTTTTGTATGAGTGGTTGATTTTTTGGCTAATTTAGTAACTTTTTGACTAATTGGCTACTTTAGTCAGTCCCCAAACGAGGTACTACAAAATTTCACATAATTTATCTATTTTTTTGTACATCTTTTTGTATAAAGTCAAAAAACAAGAAATAAACAAATAAGTTGCTTATTTAAATATTATTTCCTCTTGTAGTTATAAAAATTATATCATATTCATCAAAATTTATAATCGCATAATAAATAGTTTTTTTTTTTATTAATCATTAAGTCAATTAATAATTTTTATGATATAAACAATATATTTCAATTAATAGTTTTGGTAATTTCATTATTGTTTTCACTCTATTAAATGACAAATTCTAACAAGGGCATTTGTTATTTTTTCAGTTAACTCTATTAAATAAAAAATTTTTGATAAGAGGGCATTTGTAATTTTTAAAGACAATCTATATTTTAAGTAAATCTCAAAGGGTATATTTATAATTTCCCTTTTTTTTTAAATAACTTTTTTCCTACCTTATCTTTTAGTAATTTTTTTAATAACAAATTACAAATACACTCTTGAAATTTAGAGGGTATTTGAGAAATTGCTAAATAAGTAGTTTATCTGCTTGTTTTCTACAAGTTTTCACTTTATTTTTTTACTTTTTTGCATAATTTTTTTTTTTTTTGTATAATGACAACTGACAAATAAGCAAATAAGATGCTTTTTTAAGCACTTGCCTCTCGTAATTATGAAAATTATACCATATTCATTAAAATTTATAATTGCATAATAAATATTTTTTATTAATTAATCATTAAGTCAATTAATAGTTTTTATGGTATCAACAATATATTTCAATTAACAATTTTGGTAATTTCATTATTTTGTCAACTCTATTAAATGACAAATTCTGACAAGGGAATATTTATTATTTTCATAATCATAGAGGTAATTTATATTTTAAGTAAATTTTAAGAAGTGTAATTGTAATTTAAATTTTTTAATATTTTAGTTATTTTTACTTTTTTATGTACTTATTCTAGAAATAACTAAATTGTAAAAACAAAATCTGTAAAAGACAAAAAAAAAAAAAAAAAAAATTGTTTTTAGCTAACTTTTTATTTATTATTTTTTTACAAATATTATATTTAGATTAAATAAATATAGAAAGTAAATATTTTTTTGATTAAAACTAAGAAAAGTTCAGTAAAGATTAAAAATAAAAAAGAAAAAAAAAATGAAAAACAGAATTTAAAAAACTAATCAAGCAAGGTGTATAATCAAAATAGAATATTATTGAAATACTATCTTCAACTAGGGGTGGTCGCGGATCAGATTTGTGCGGTTTGCGGTTCGATTTTGACCCGCTCGCATCTATGTAGTTTGGGAAAAAGTCAAATTGCAACTGTCCGCAGTGCGGTTTGTGCGGATAGGGTTCGCAAATGTGCGGGCGGTTTACGGATTGAACTTTTTCCTTTAAAAATTTTTTGTTTCTAAAAAAAAAAAATCTAATTTTTTAGTTAAATAAGTCAAAAATTAAGATAATAATTGAAACAACCTTAATGGAATATCAAGACATCATCATAATTTCCCCCAAGTATCAAAATAGATTCATAACAAATTCAAATATCAAAGCACTCAAATATTTGAGTGAGATGGAAAACAGATTCATAGCAGATTCAAACACTCATATCCAAGTACTAAAACACTCATATCATGACATCAACATAATTTTCCCCAAGTATCAAAATAGAGAGACGATTACTTGATAGTGCAAATGTCAATCTTGCGAAGGTTGATCTTGAGAGTTGCAGAGGATTGAGGACATAATCTTGATAAAGGATTAAGGACACAAATAGATCTGACATAAAAAAGAAAATTCAGAGATCGGAAAGAAAGGGAGAGAGAGAGAGAGAAACAGAGACTGACAGAAGCTTACCTGAGAGTTACTGGAGAGAGAGAGTCGATCTTGCGAAGGTCGTTGATCGGTGGAAATCAATGGTCGTCATTGCCATAGAGAGAGAGAGAGAGAGAGAGAGAGAGAGAAATGAGATAGAGAGAGTTGCGCAGTTTGTTTGATGATATTAGGTTTAGGGTTTGGTTTGTTTGGGCAACAAAAATATCTAGGATGAACGGTCTAGATTTTTTTTAAAAAAAATAAAAAAAATTATTTTGCGCGGGCAGGTTGTGGTGGGTGCGATTCAAACTTGCAACCCGCCCGCAATCTAAAAAATTGTAATATTCCAAACCGCATTTGACCCTAATGTGTTTGTAAAACTTCCCATAGGTGTGTGGGTCGGGTAGGGCAGGTTGTGTAGGGCGGATAATCTTATGCTCACCCCTATTTTCAACTAGTAGTTAACCCATGCGATGAACAGATTAATTTTTTTCTTTTTAAATAAAATTTTATAAAAAAAATTAAATTATTTATATATGTCTATATATAAATTATTTTAGAAATATGTTACAATGTATACATTACAAAAGAATAATATTAATTTTATTGTGATATAAAATATAGCATATATAAGTATATAATAATTTTAATTGAATTATTTATATACATACATATATATAGAACTATTTCAAATATATATTACGAAATATACAGTGCAATTTTCATTCTGTCAAACTATGAAAGTGTAGTTTCAATATATATATATATATATATGATACTTTTGTACTTAAATATTCATTTTAATTTTAAAAATAATGATTAAATTGGAGAAAAAAAGTCTTTTAAAATTAAAGAATGATTTTATATTTATTTTTGATGATCTTAACCTTATTGTTCTATAAAAATATTATTTAAATAAATATATATAATAATTTTATTTCAATTATTTATGTATACTTTAATAATGTTAGCCCTATCATGCCATAAAAGTGTAACTGAAATAAATATATAATGATTTTATATGATATTAAATTTTAACATAGAAAAATAAACACTTAATTTGACATTAATAAAAATAGTTAAAGTGGAAAGAAAAATAGTAACATACAATTAAAAGTGATTCTATTTATTTATTTTTTCTATTTAATTGGAAATTTTAAAAAAAAAAAAGTAGGAATGGAAGTTATAAAAAAATTATTTTAAAAATTAAATATAAGCATGTTGCGGTAGATATTATTTTTTGATGCCTAAGGTTCCTCAATGTTATTTTAGTTTATGAAATACCTATTTTACCCTTCTTTATAATATACGGTTTTCAAGTTTGGAAACTGAAGATTACGTTGTTATTTTTGTAGGAGATTACTTGGGGATAAACTTGGCGACGGAGATTTTGATGATGTACATATTCGTGGAGATTTTTTAGGGATTTTGTAGTCATGTAGAAGTTGATTTTCGTTGATCGTGTAAAAATTGTTTTTCGTTGCTTGTGTAGAAGTTGAAGTCGTGTTGAAGCTCGGAATTCCAGTGGAGTTGAATTAGGTAAGTTTAATAATCAGTGTAAGTTTTTGATTTTTTATTTGATTTGTATGTAAGGACTCTGATTTCAGAGAAGTTTTTTGATTTGTATGTAAGGACTCTGATTTCAGAGAAGTTTTTGTAGTGTATTTTGAATTAGGTTTTTGTTTTCAGTTTTGATTAATGTAAGAGAAAAGCTAGCTTAGTGTAGTTTTGTTTGATTTTTGAAGTTGATTTTTCACTTTTTGTTATTTGATAATGGAGTTGATTTTGATTTTTGGAGTTAATTTTTTGTTCTTTGTTACATGTTTATCAATGATAAGTTTTGTTCTTTGTGTTTGGAGACCAGCTCTGTTTTTCTGACATTTCCTAAGTTTTGTGCTCTTTTTTTTTTTTTTTTTTTTTTTTTTTTTGCACTTTCATTTATTCTGCAGTTTTTTTTTTTTTCTGCTAATTTTTTTTTTTTTTTTTTTGTATTCCAGAGAAAATTGTATGTTTGTTATTATAATCAATGAAAATCACAGATAAAATTGTAAGTTTTCTAGTGTAGTGAAAATCATAAAGAAGATTATAATTTCATAACAAATCTTCTATGTGATTTTTGTCAGTGATTGTATTTAATAGTTAGCATTAATTTTGTCTGTAATTTTCTCTGTGATGTTTCTCTGTGATTTTCTATGGACTCATTAATTTTCTTTGTGAATTTGTTTTTGTTATCTTGAAGGTGAATATAAGTTGGTAAATTTCTCTAGATTTTGATTTGAGTGCAATACTACACAATCACACATAGAAAATTGTAAGCTTGTAGTCCAGTGAAAATCACAGAAAATCTTATAATTTCATAACGGATCTTCTGTGTGATTTTTGTCTATGATTGTGTTTAATAGTTAGCATTAAATTTCTCTGTGATTTTCTCTAGATTCATTAATTTTTCTGTGATTTTGTTTTTGTTATCTTGAAGGTGAATATTAGTTTGTAAATTTTTCTGAACTTTTATTTGAGTCTAGAGAAAATTATAAGCTTGTTATTATAATTCAGAAAAAAATAGAATTATTAAAAATTTCTCTAGACTTTTATGTTGTTCTTGTGAAGTGTTTTTATATTGAATAAGTTATTTTTTGTGTTTTTTTTTCAGTTTAGATGGACAGTGCCATGTTGTTGCTATGCAAATATGGAAAAGATACTATTGTCATTAATGTTTCATGCGAATTGAATTTTGAGGAATTGGTTGACATTTTGTGTAAAACATGGGAGAATTTGAAATCTGAGACGATATGTATTTCATATTCTATTGCCAGCCATCCGAATTGTATGGTTCGAAATAATATTGATTTTCTAAATATGTTGAGGGTTATTTGTGCACGTGGTATTGATATAGTTGATGTTTTAGTTATTAGGGTAGTAATTCTGATAAAGAGGATGAAGTAGGGTCTAATTGGGTAGATGTTGTGCATGGTGAATGTGATAGGCTCGTGGATATTGAAAGAAATTCACTCTCTAAGTTTTGTTCTCACCAAGAAAATGTATTATTGTCAGCTAGTTGGCGAAATAATATTACGAGTGTTGGACAAAAGTGAGGATGATGTGGTTGAGTTTCGTACTGTTTTATGCAAGTATGCTATTGAGGTTGGTTTTCAGTTTACGTATGTTAAAAATGACAAAATGAGGGTTACGGCAGAATGTGCATATACGGAATCAAGGGGATGTATGTGGCGTGTATATGCTTCAGTTAAAAAAACAAATGGGTTCTTTTACATAAGAACTTTGAATAATGAATATATGTGTGGTGTGGAGGTTCATACTAGTAAACAAGGTAAGATCACTTCCAACTTAGTTTCTGGGCTGATACTTGAAAAGGTAAGTGCAAAACCTTTAACTCATCTAGTGGATGTTGTTAAAGAAATGAAAGACAAGTATGGAGTCTCGATCAGTTATAATTGTGGTTGGTTGGGGGTTGAAAAAGCAAAATGTAGTACATATGGGGATTCTTGTTTGTCATTCGATCAATTACAGTGGTATTTTGATGAGGCATTGAAGAACAATCCAGGTAATCATTTTGAGATAGATTTTGAAGATAACAAGCATTTCAAAAGAGTGTTCATGGCTTTTCATGCATGCATTGCAGGTTTCAAACATTGTCGATCATTGTTGTTTTTTGATGGAACATTTTTGAAAGGATGATACAAAGGAGTTTTGCTTGCTGCGATGGGGAAAGATGAGAATGAAGGTAATTGTAAATATATCTAATTTTCTCTAAGTATGTAAATTTTCTATACATGTGGGAATTGAGTGAATTTTCTATTTTTGTGGTTATGTTTTATGATTTTTCTCGAACACTTTGAATTTTCTCTGGAGGTGGCCAATGTGTGAATTTTCTCTGGAGGTGGCCAATGTGTGAATTTTCTCTGGATGTGCCATTGTGTGAATTTTCTCTGTATTTGATCACTAAGTGAATTTTCTCTAGATGTTGGCACTATGTGAATTTTCTCTGCAGTTGGTGACTAAGTGAATTTTCTTTAGATGTTTCCACTGTGTGAATTTTCTTTGGATTTGGCCATTGTGTGAAGTTTCTTTGGATTTTGGCAGTGTCAAATTTCTCTGGTTGTTTATTGTTCTAATTTTCTCTGCATGTGTATATCTAATATGCTTGTTCCTATTTGTTTTGTAGGTTTTTTTTTTCCCTATAACTTTTGCTATTGTTGATGCTGAGAATAAAGATAATTGGTGTTGGTTCCTTGAACATTTATGTGAAGTATTGGGATCGGAGAGGGTGATAAGTTTCATATCAGATCGACATTGTGGTGTTGTGGAAAGGAATTGCTAGGTTTTTCCTTAATTGCTATCATGAATTTTGTCTTGAACATCTAAAGAGAAATTTGAGAGATAGGTTATCATGTGGAAACACAAATTTGGTTAGGGAGACGATTGTGTCTAAGTTTTCAGAATGTGCATATGTGCCAACAAAGACATCATTTCATTTCAAGTTAAATGAATTAAAAAGTGAGAGAGAAGACATTATGAGTGTTTTCATGAGAAGTTTACCATATAAAAATTGGAGTGATACATATTTCGAGAGGAAATGTTATGGTGAAATGTATTCAAATGTTACTGAGTCATTTAAGTCATGGATCCGAGAAGCTCGGCACTTGCCAATAACAAATTTGGTGGACATGATACGATTGAAATCATGAATATGAGGTCTGATAGGAGGTTGCTTTCTAGTAAATGGAATAAAATTCTATGTCCTCGTATGGATAGTGTATTGGAGAAGGGTTTCATAGATGGGAGGACATGGAATGTGAGTTTATCATCTGATAATGTGTTTGAAGTGCATTGTTTTCCTTCGGTTATGGTTGATCTTGGGTTGAGAATTTATTCATGTCGAAAATGGGAAATAAATGGATATCAATGTCAACATGCTGTTGCTGCAATTTTTAGGAGTGGAAAGAATTTGAATTCATTTGTTGAACCATTTTTTCATGCTGATATGTATTATTAAGCATACTTATTTTCAATTGGCCCAATTCCAACTGTTGAAAAACCTGTGTCTAGCATTGATGATGCTATGATTTTACTTCCATTGAGTAAGAGACTAGTTAGAAGGCCAAAGAATAACAGAATTACTTCTACTTGAGAGTTTAAAAAGGTGATAAAGTGTAGTCGATGTGAGAGTATTGGTCGCTATAATAAGAGGACATGCAAGGAACCTTTGTTAAATATTTAAGATAATACATTTTATTAATTGAATAATACATTTGAGAATGTTAAAGGATCTTATTACAAAAATAACGTGCCTGTTGTGCATTGTATTTAGTATTTTCTCTGAAATTTTTTCTGTAATTTTTGGATCAATGCATTTGTGTTTTTGAAACATACTTTGGGCAGTGTGTTTATATTACTAGTTAAATTAATCTAGAGAAATTTGTCAATAGCAGAGAAATTTTCTTTGTGTATCTTGTTTTTTGGAATGTACTTTAATACCAATCAAATTCATCTAGAGAAATTTTTCATTAGTAGAGAAAATTACTGTTTGTATTGTGTTTTTAGAAACATACTTTCGGAGTGCTTTTATAATACCAGTCAAATTCATCCAGAGAAATTTGCCAATAACAGAGAAAATTACTATACGCATTGTATTTGTTGAAATATACTATAGGCAGTGTGTTTATAGTACCAGTGAAATTCATCCAGAGAAATTTGCCACTAGCAGAGAAAATTACTCTATGCATTATATTTTGTGAGGTTAAATTCATCTAGAGAAATTTGCCAATAGCAGAGAAAATTAGTGTGTACATTGTGTTTTTTGAATTTGATGATTGTTTTGTACCAACATAGTACATTACAAATTACATGATCATATAGGCACCCTCTTAGCACGATACGAGTTAAATTTCTCTGTGAAATTCTGGTAACTTTATACCAGAGAAATTTCTTTAGACAATTTTCTCTGTGTGGATTGTGTTGACAATTACCACTTAGCATGCATTATATATATAAAAAAAAAATTAACCATTGATAGTTATGAAATTTACATTAGTCAAAAAAAGATATATACATATATGACAAACATCATCTTTCCTTCAATATATAGAGAAAAAAAAAATTGATCCTAATTACATTGTGGGCATTGTCTTCCTTTCACTATTATACTTTTGGTTCTTCTTCTAGTGGTATTTGAACTGCTTCTGTCCATGACCGGCCAACTTCGGTTGCAAATCTCTCTATGATTTCTGCCCTTATCAACCTTACGTCTTGTGTCAACAATGTCGAGATGATAGGTTCATGGTTGGTATATTGTCTTATTATGTAGCATACAAAGATGCCACAATCCACACTGCATACAAATTATAGGTATAGTTAGTTTTAAGAAACATTCAAATTAGATTATCTTATTTATAAATGTTGTATGAAACTTACGAATCACTGGCTTGCTATGGAGCATTGTCGACATATTGAAAGTCATAATTTGTGTCTTGTGAGTCTATCAATTTGAAAGAGGGTTGTGATTGTGCCTCTCTTTCAAGGCAAGCTTTCAGAAAATTCTCTACATAATCTTGTTGCAAAAAAAATAATTTTTAAATAATAGAGAAATTTATACACAAATTAATGGGATTCTATGAAAATTATTATCACATAAATATTATCATGGATCAGAGAAATTTGCACTAATTACCAATTGTTTTGCATCTTTGATATATTTGTCTTACGCATCATCCCTCATTGGCCTTAGTGAGTTGTAGTACCTCCATAAATTGTCTTATTTTTCTAAGACAAGCAAGGTCCAGATTTCCATCTGTTGACTTCTCATTGCCCCGGTATTTATTGGGAAATGGAGGAACTTGTAGTTCCTCCATGCGGTTTCAATATGCTTATCAAATAATGAGACTCGAAAAGTTTGATTTTTCGTCATCTTGATGAAGTTCTGCAGTCAGAGAAAATCAAAAAATGGTTATGAGAAAGTTGAAATGACAGGAATTTCAGAAATATACACATAGAGAAATTTTAAATGCATACAACTAGCCAGAGAAAATTAGACTAGTGACACAACTGGCTTTAAGAAGTATCTTAACAAGAGAAAGTAGTAAGTAAATTTCAAAGAAAATTAAATAAAAGAGTAGTAACACACCAAGCTCATGCATGTAAAAAAAAATGAAGTTGGTTGTTGTTCTTTTCTCCTTTGGTCAGCAAGTAGGATCTCTCCATAACCATTAATGACTTGAAAAATATCATTTATAATTGTAACATTGGTTTATAAATGCTGATGGAACATTGTAGAGAAATTTTGATGAAAGACTTACATTGTTGGCAATTTCTTTTTCCTTTATTAGGTTTCCAATATCTTCAAAAGTAATGAGATTCAACTTACTTGTCCAAATTAAAGCCCTACAAGATAACAAATAAGGGATTTAATAGTTGTCAATGCAATATAAGTTAGTAAATTGTTGTTTGTTATCTTCTATTTTATTTGTTGTACTTACTCAAGTCCAGACATGTTTGATATGTGCTGCGGGATATCTTTTACATGTTCTTTTACCAATTTTGCAACCGGTAGAGTTTGTGGAAAAATCCAAGGTTTTCTGATGCTTGTTGGTTGAGACAAGTTGTACTCATCGGCATCAAGTACTTCTTTGTCTTTGGTGGTTTGCTCTGTTTGCTTTGCAGCTTGCTTTGAACCTCTAATCACTTTTACAACTTTGGGATATTGAAAGTCTGGATCTTGCTACTTTTCTTTCCTTTCTTTTGCCTTTAAATTCTTTATCATTGATGTAAGATCTTTTTTCACTATAGACAGTGAAAATATCAGTAAAAGTTAAATTTCTCTGAAGTAACAGAATTCAATATGTAAATATTGATTCAATATGTAGAATTTATTTATTTCAATTATGTTTGTTCCATGATTCTTTTATTTTGTTTTGTTTTGTTTGTTTTGCCATTTGTTCTTGCTGGGTTGTTGATTGTTGTTCCACTTCTATTCCAACTATACATCGTGAAAATCAAACAAGCTCCAAAAATCAAATAAGCAAATAGACAGAGAAAATCAAATAAGCAGCAGAAATCAAACTGGCCAAACTAATGTGGTCAGAGAAATTTAACTTCCAGAGAAAATTACCATTGACAGAGAAAATTGTAATAAATAGAAATTTCTATGAGTTATGTGGTTCAAGATTTTCACTGATGTTGGGGTTGAACTTGTGTTGGTGGTTGGTAAGGTTATGTTGCTAGTTGGACGGATAGTTCTTGAATTTGTTCATGTAATCTAGTATTTTCAGTTTCAAGCTCTGAAATTGAACATCTCAACTGTTGAATTGTTTTTTTTATCATCATCTTTTTGAATCTCCAACATCCTTAGTTTCATTTGGTTTGTGCTATCTATTTCTTGAATTTCCAAGTTAATTGATGTCAAGATTTTTATTGCAATGTCTTTTTCGCAATTTGAGCATCCTTAGATTCCTCAGATTCTTGAGGCTGATACATTGTTGAGCCACAAATGTTATCATGATGTTGGTCCATCGACTCATTATGTTCTTCTTTATCTCTTTCCTCATTATTTTCTTCTTCCTCTTTAGATTCAGTGCCTTCATCTTCTTCTTCATTGTCTTCTTCTTCTTCATTTTGTTCATTTTCTTCTTTGTCTTCTACTTCTTCATTTTCTTCTCTAGCTTCCGTTTCTGCACTACTTGCTTGATCTTCTTCTCCATTGCTTGCTTCTTGTTCTTTTGTGTTGCCTTCTCCTTCTTCATTCCCTGCTTCTTTTTCAGATGAATCTTCTAATATCTCCTTGAATTTGACCAATGCCTCTTTTTTATTCTTTCTTCTTCTTTTTACCAAGACAAAACTCCTTTAATGGGTTTTTAACTAGCTCCTTGTTATCCATCTATAACAGGAGGCTCTTTTATTAGAGAAATATTAAAATTTCACTGAGAGAAAAATTCAAATAAGATCAACCAAATGCTAGTAGTCAGAGAAAACCAATTAAGGAGAAATAATTTTATGGGCCAGAGAAAATTATTAAACAAGCAACATAATTTAGATATCAGAGAAAATCAATCAAGGCATATAAGTTAATGTTACTATAATTGTGGTCAAAGAAATTTGGATTTCAGAGAGAATTCATTACAAGGGCAGAAATAAACCAGTGATAATCAAAGAAGAAACATAAATTGAAATTTCAGAAAAAATTGATCTTAATTAGTCAAGCACATAAGTTATTCCGTATAAGATATTGCATCACGGAGAAATTTTGGAATTTCACTAAGATTTCATTAGCGATAGGAATCTAACCTGTCGAGGTGCAAGAGAGTGGACTGGTATCTTCTGCAGCTGCTTGGTCAAGCTTTTGCAGGTCCCACTTGGTACATCTTGGGAATTCAGTTGTGTTATTGTCTTCCCAGTCGATGATATTCGCATGTTCACATAGCCAATACTGTGATGGAAATTGAAGTAATTAATTTTTCTAAACATACACAAATTTGTAAGTATCATAACTATAAATTTGAATGGAAATTCTACTTACCAGCAATGCAATGACACACTCTATAACTTTTTCCGGAGTTTTGTGCAATGCTGTGATAGAATCGATCAATGTTGCTATGATTGCTTCTGGCCAATCATATTGTTTCATTGATTTAAGAGGTTTGATGTACTTGATAAAAACCCATCCAATTGAATTCCCACTTGTTGCCAAAAATAGGGTGAGACATAAGTACAAGGTAACAATGATTGCTACATCTTTGAAGTCAGTTGGTTGCTTGCCTTTCATTGCTTTGACTAGGGATGCGCGCGGTACGGGTCGATGCGGTTTAGGAGAAAAATAGAAACCGTATGGTGGGTGGCGGATTGATAAAAATATCATTAGAATTTGCCATTTTTCTTATAAAAAACCGGCGGTTCAGTTGGCAAATAATGGTGGATTTGCCTTGGCGGTTCGGACGGATTGACTGTTTATAAAAAATATAATTAAAATTAAATAAGTTGCAAATAAAGTATTGTCAAATGAAATGGAAGCATTTACCAAACAGGTTTTTTTAGGCTTTTTGGCTTAAAAGTGTTTGCCAAACAAGGCTTTGTAGCAAAAGTCACTGGATTGGACTATGCACAAAATGTTTTACTAACAAGTGTTCTTGAAATATAAGAGAGAAAAAAAAAAAAAAATTCAGTACACTTTTTACTAAAATTTAATCACTATTTAACTTTTTTACTTTCTTTTAAAATATTTTTTACTTCAATTTCAACAATGCCTTGTGAATTTGCTTAATTTTTTTTTTTTAAAAAAAAAAATGAAGTATTTGGAAAAATGGAAGAAATTGGAGGCTCAGTGGAAGAAATTGGAGGCTCAGTGGATTTGAAGATTCTTTTTTATTTTTATTTTTTAATAGGGGTCAGCCTCAGCCGGGCCATTTATTTACCTAATACCAACTCAAACTAGTATCACTGATGTTATATATAATAGTATCACTGATGTTATATATATAGAGAGAGTAGGGATATATATATATATATATATATAGAACAGAGAGCGAGTAGTGAAAGAAAAGATAAACAGAGAGAGCATCGAGAGAGAGAGAGAGTGAGAGAGAGAAAAGAGTAGAGAGGGAGCAGTGAGAGTACCAACGAGTCGACGATGACGAGAAGAGGCAAACATCGGTGAGCCGATCGGCAAGGGAAGGAGAAACCAGCGGTGGTGGTGAGGATAGGCGAGCAGCGGTGAGCCGATAGACACAACAACGGCGATGAATCTATGTGTGTGTGAATTGATGCAATGTTGTACACAGCAGCGGCGATGTGTGTGTGTGAATGGGATGAAATTGAAATGTGTGGGTATTAGGTTTAATTGAGGAATTATTGTGTGTGTGTGTATGTGAGCGTATAACATGTGAATTTTTTTTTTTTGAAACATAAATGGGTTGGGTCGGGTTGGTTAGACCTGCGGGTTGGGAAATTTCACCCGCCACCTGCGCTGACTAGCTAGTGCTGGGCCTCCACCCGCCCAACCCGCGCCGCCAGAGTTGAAATTTTGTGCGATTAGGTGTAGTTCGAAGCGATTCGGTGCGGTTTTGGCGGTTTTATGCACAGCCCTAGCTTTGACTAAGGCATTCTTAAGAACAGGACCAATGATCTTCGTGTTCTTTGGGAATCTTCGCCTTGGGAATGCAGTGTTTGGCTTTTTTGAGTATTTTAGTGACATGGCTCCTTTACTACCTCGCAAACCAAAAATCAAGGTCATGTCGTTGGTTGTAAAGGTCAAGTTCTTTTTACCAACTGTGAATGCTTTCATTTTTTCATTGTAACGTTGGATTATTGCAACTACATCATCATCAGATTTCTAGACTTCCTTGGATCCATCCTTCCAGTGGTTAGAGCTTGGATCAAATACCAGAATAGAGTTTTTTGAAACTCTTTAAGGTGGTTTGAATTGAATTTAAGTGTTTCAAAAAAGGAGACAACAGACGAGAGGTTGGATCGGTATTAAATGCTGTAATGAGCTCTCTTTCTTTGGAGTTTAGCATGTTTTTTCCTCCTTGAGCTTGTGTCTTTTGAAGTTAGGGTACTTATCTTGATGCTTGTTGCTTCATTACCTTGGACTCGTGTTTTTTGGCGAGGAGTTTGTGGTGTTTTGTTGATTTTTGATCTAAGATCATAAGAAGACTCATAAAGTTTCTGTTTCTTTCTTGGTTTTTCTGGTGTTTTACTCGTTTTACATTTCGCCATTTCTAGACAATGAAAACATAAAGATGTCAACATTAAATCCTAGAGAAAATTGAACATGTTATTGAAAATTACACATAAGAAGAAAACTAAGATGGCTAGAGAAAATTATAAATGTTTAGAGAAAATTAGATACTGAAAATTAAAAACATGGCAGACATACACAAGAGAGAAAAGTAATATGGAATACATGCAGCCACAGTTTATTTCCATTCCCAGAGAAAATTACACATAAAGGAGAAAACTAAGGTGGCTAGAGAAAATTATAAATGTAAGAGAAAATTAGACACTAAAAATTAAAAACATGGTAGACAGATACAAGGGAGAAAAGTAATGTGGAATACATGCAGCCACAGTTCATTTCTATTCCCAGAGAAAATAAACAAAGCAACATAAAAATGACAGAGAAGTTTTGAATAATTGCTAAAAATTACATATAGATATAAAATATACCCAGAGAAAATTCAAGAAAGAAACATAAATCTAGCAAGCACAGAAAATGAAAATGACATAGAAAATTACACATTCCAGGGAAAATTAAACATAGCAAGCCAAAGAAAATTTTCATTCCATAGTATGAAAATGACAGAGAAATTTACAGACACAATCAGAGAAAATTAAACATGACAGACACACACAAGATAAAAAAGTGATGTGGCCAGAGAAAATTATAAATGTCACAGAAACATAGACACAGACAACAGAGTAAAATTACATATAGATGTAAAATATAGCCGGAGAAAATTCAAAAAATAAACATAAATTTAGCAAGCATAGAAAATGAAAATGCTTGAGAAAATTACACATTCCAGAGAAAATTAAAATGCCAGAGAAATTTATAGAGCAGAGAAATTTGAATGAATTGAATTTGAAAATTACATAGAGAAATATAGAGAAATTAACCACGCCAGAGAAAATGGGGGAATAAACAGAAACAAATGGGGAATAAACATGCCAGAGAAAATTCAAAGAAGAAACATAGATCAAGCAAATGCCAGAGAAACTTTGAAACCCGAGAAATTTACAGACAAAATCACACAACAATGTTCAAGAATAAGTTCAAAATGCAGAGAAATAACATTTTTTAAATTCATGTAGTTTTATTATGAAATTGAAACCCTAATTAATGGAAGGCTAATATAAAATATAATTAACTGTGTTTCCAGAGAAAAATCGTTGGATTATAGAAAAACTTACTAGAGTGAGTATGAAACCCTAATTACGAACTGATATGTCCTAAGATGAAGATACACTGTGATGAAGATAAATTATGACGACGATGAATAGTGAAAACGGGTGAGAAAAATTTGTAAGGAAGGAATGGAAAAGATTTTCACAGAAGATGATGAAACCCTAATGTTGATAGTGAAGATGATTTGGAAACCCTAATTCTGCTCTTCTCTTGCTCGTGAAGATTGTTGGATGTGAAGTGTAGAACTGATCAGTCGTCAAAAATGTATTTCAAGTTCCCCGTTGATTGTGAAGGGTATTTTGGTCCAAGAAGTAAATAAAAAGCGCGTGTTATTAGTTGAGGGACCTGGGACATCATTCTTTTTCTTTTTTTTGGTGTCCTTTATCCTCTAAATTACTATTATTAGGGATTTTAAAAAAAATTTCCAAAAATAAACACTTAATTTGACATTAATAAAAATAGTTAAAGTGGAAAGAAAAATAGTAACATACAATTAAAAGTGATTCTATTTATTTATTTTTCCTATTTAGTTGGAAATTAAAAAAAAAAAAGAAGTAGGAATGGAAGTTATAAAAAAATTATTTTAAAAATTAAATATAAGCATGTTGCGGTAGATAGATTAATTTTGCTGAATATTGATTATTCTTTACTATCTATTTTAAAATTGTTTACACTTTTTGGATGAATAAAACTGTTTATACATATTATATATAATTATATAGGTATATAAAGGTTAAATTAAATATAATTTTTTCATAATAAACAATTTCATGTTAAATTAAAACTCAATATAAATTAATAAGAAAATATAAATAAGATCCAAAAAGATAAGAAATATATTTAATTTTAATATAAAATTTGAATACTTGAATACAAGTGAAAAAAGTAGAAGAAAATTAATTCGTAAAGTATTTTTTAGTACATATAATTATTCTAAATTTTATTTATGGATAGTTTAGATTAAGTAAAAGCCTTTTAAATATTAGATTTTAGAAATAATTTAAAAAAAAGAAAAAGAAAAAAGAAAAGAGACATGACACACAAGAAAGAGAAAAAAATTAAGAGTAAAGACTACTTATATATATAATTAAATATAAATTAATATTAAGAGATCAATAAGATAGAAAAAAATAAAATAAAATAAATTTAACCCCGTGTGATGCACATAATTAAGCACATTTTTGTCTTATTTATTTATTTATTTATTTGTATATCAAGATGATTTTTTTCAAATGTCATAATAATTAAATTATAATTATGTACATGGAAAATAAGTATTTTTCAAGTAGAGTTCATATAAAATTGGTTATTATAATTAAAATTGAGTTTGTATAAAATTTTATATGTAAATGGAAAATGTATGCTGATGTGGGTTTTTGGATTATCTCAATTTATGATGAAAAATATATGGGCAAAAAATATTTGTCAAATAAAGCCATGTAAAATAGGTAAAGTTAGTATAATTTAAATTAGATTTGGGTTTATGTAAAACTCTATATGTAATTAAGAAAATATATTCTGACGTGGCTCTTGTAGCACCGCCCGGGGTTACCTGTGCGCATTAACAGTTTGGACCCTCGATTTCTTTGATTTAGTCTCATGAGTGCAATGTGAAATATAGATGAGAGTTCAGATTTGGTAACTTTTATAAAAAATCCATTTTGTTGCAAAAACATTTACTAGAAATGAACTGCATCATCAGATCTCAAAGTCGCCATCTAATATTTTGAAAAAATTAGGAAACCTATGACTCATGCCAAGGCTATGTTCATCGTAGCCAATGATGCTTGGCTCGAAACCTTCAATATGAGGGGAGAAAGTCATTAATTGAGTACCCTCCGCTCACCCAATCAAAAGATCGGACTTTACTAAATCATGATATGATTTTTATTAACTTTATGCGTTCATATTCTGGTTATTTAATAAATTCTAAAATTACTATGTGAGATAAACAAATATAGACTGTGTCGTCTATTTTAGAATAGCTTGATTTCATTATCTTGAAAATGTTTTGAATAGTGCAATCATGAAAATCAATTTTATTCCAAATTAAATAACACAACTTTCACCCACTGACATGCATAGAGTTATATCAAATAAGCAACTAGTGATATGGTAGGATGCTAAACACAGTAAGAAAATCACACACAGGCGGGATGCTAAAATACAAAAACTTACATATTTATCGGCGTCCCGCAAATAGGCCAAAAAACAAAATTAGTAAACATGCATGATCCTATATACAAGATCCCAATGCAATTCACTGATGAAATGCAACTAAAGATCCGGCTTCTAAACTATATGACACGTGAATCATCTCAAGACATGAGATAGCACACAAAATCACATAATAATCAATCAAACTCACATATGCAAATTTTGGCGAATCATAAGACATGAAATATGGATGCAAAACATGGATGCAAAACATGGATATGATGACAAGACAATATATAATGCATATTTACAGATAAGGAAAGCAAGTAAAAGAACGGGATAGAAAGAAGTGGGGTGAGAAATTATTACATCACTTGCATATTACATATATGAATAAGGAATGAGAGGAATATAAAAATTAAATATTACAACAAAATATATCCTCGCAAATCTCTCAAAATAATAAAAAAATAAAAATAAATATGTATGCCTTAGGGATCACTGGAAACCACTCTGCCCAATGTCGGAAAACATGCTTTGTTATGTCCTAGAAGAAGTTGGCTGGCTAATGGCTGGCCGGCCAATTAATTGGCTCCGGCCAACTAATTTTGGCAAAAAAACTTTGGCTTTTCTTTTTCAACACCAAAGAAAGAACAAACAAGGGATATATGAGTGGCTCAATTAACCACTTCCAGTTAGATTACAACAGTTTATAATACGAAATCAAAGCAAGAAAATTAATATAAGAAATGAAGTTTAAGAAAATGAAAGTGTGTGAAGTTCACCTTTCAAGAAAATGATGAACTCCTTGATTTCCAAATTTCCTTTTGATCATCCTCAAGTTTAGGAAGTTCGTTCTCAATCATCAATTTGAAAATCTGAAATTATTGTTAGAATGGTGTTTTTGGGTTGTTTAACAGTGTGTATGTTGTTCAAACTCTCTGTTTTTTTTTCTCTCTTTGAAGAACACTCACTCTCTTTTTTATCAAGACTCAAGAATTTGGTTCTTGTAGAATTTTTGGGATGGTTTTCGTATATAGAAAGATGGTATATCAGTGTTTGATGGTGTATATTTGAAAATAGGAGTTTTTGCTTCAAAGCTTAAATTTCTCTCTTATTTTTCTCTCTAACTCTCTTCTCTAAATCAATCAATTCATTCCTTATCTTCCTTCTTCGATACATTCTGATCCTTCATATAGCTAATGAGGGAAGGAAAAGTCAAAGAGGTAGGAGACAAGGTGTGAGATAAGGTGTGAGACAAGGATGATGGGGTAATAAAGGTGGTTGCAATGGATGCCCTTTTTGGGAAGAAGACAATCTTTCTTTTGACAATGGAGGTTTAAGGATGATAATGGAGGGGGTGGGTGTGTACCTCGTACATGAATGTATCAAAAAAAGATTTGAAATGGCATGACCCACATGTTTTTATCAAGAATTTTGCCGAAATTGCCCTGATCCTGGGAAAATTAGCTGGTCGGCTAATTTCTTGGCTGGCCGACTAAAAACTTGGCTAGCCGGCTAAAAACTTGGCTAGCCGGCCAAAAACTTGGTTGGCCAGCTACTATTCATGTACTATTTGGCCGACTGGCTACTATTTATGCTGGTTGACATTATTCATGCACTATTCACTGACAATTTTTTTGTTTTTTATTATTATAAGAAAAGTAGGATTTTTCTACAAAATTATTGGAACTATGCGTAAAACTAATATGTTGAAAAAGAGAGTTTTGAACTGGTCTAAAAGACTTGGCCAATATAGGTTTGAGGTTGGGAATGAAGCACGGATTCCATCTTTCTTACTGAGGTTATCGTGAGAAAAACATTCTTATTTTCATCATTGAGTAATCAAAAGAAAGCGTCCAACTCTTAAGGACGGTCAAAATGAGATGTCTACAATTGCTTCTCTTTGATAGAACTCAAAGTCATCTCTTGACGTGAGTGAATGTCAAAACCCGAAGATGACCCTTTTAACAAGGCCGTGAGACTTGGGCAAACAAACAAGATACGAATATAGTTGGTTGAATCTGAAGGTTGCCTATATATCCCTTGCAAGGAATTAAACCAGCGCAGTTTAGGAATGAAATGCAAATGATATGCTCGAAATACAATTGATAGCTGGACTTACACACTTCACGAAGCTATTTTTTCCTTTTTAAAATTCATGATCTACAATACAATGCAACAGGTAATATGCGAGGTAAGCCTCGTGCAAATGGTATGAAGCATAACAATGGATACAATCCAAATACATTCACATAAGAGAAGGAAATATGACCGATGAATAATTTGAACCTACAACCCAAAACATGAGAGGTATTAACCGATTGATAGTTTCAACTAACAACCCAAGAAAATGGAGGTAATAACCGATGGTAGTTTGAATCGTCAACCCGAGAAAGGGATAGTATCATCAACCTGAGAAAAGGATAGTATCATCATCCCAAAAAGAGGGGCGAGTATTAACTGAGTGGTTTGAACCTACAACCCAAAAGAGAGGGGCAACATTAATTAATGAAAAAGATTGTAATCAAATGTTGATGTCAAGAGATTGTAGCCAAGTGATGCAACTGTGGTAGTTGTAACCATGCAAATGATATACTAATACAATTGAAAGTTGGATTCTTTTTTTCTTTTCTTTTTGAAAGTTCATGATTTATGCAATGCAATGCAACATATGGTGAGGGAAGCCTCATGCAAATCAAGCAAATAAAGGGGTTCAATCCAAACACAACCACATAAGAAAAGGAAATGAATCTGATAAATAGTTTTAACCTATAACCCAAAACAGGGGAGGCATTAACCGATGGATAGTCTCAACTAACAACCCAAGAAAAAGGAGGTATTAACCGATGTTGGTTTTTATTGACAACCCGAAAAAAGAATAGTATCGTTATCTCGAACAAGGGCCAGTATAAACCGAGTGGTTTGAACCTACAACCCAAAAAAGGGAGCCAACATGTATTGATGAAAAGGGTTGTAATCAAATGTTGACGTGAATAGATTGTAGCTATGCATGATTGATGTAATAGACAACGCAAGTGTGATGATGAATGCAAAATATGAAGGGGCAATGCAAGACAACAATATGTAATGATGCTAGCACAACAATAATACAATGGATGCACAAAATGAATATAGAAAAGGATGATTTTTTTTCAAATTTTTCTTCTTTTCTCTCTTTCTCTCTTTTTGATATTTTTATTTTGAAAAAAAAAATTGAAAATTTCTTTTTTGTTTTTTTTGAAAATGTATATACATACCATATATACATATACGGATACAAATAACATACAAAATACGTATTACATACATACACATATATATACACAATATATATATATATGGATACATGCATATATATATGGACATATACGTATATACAGATTATATACATATAGACATACAAATACGGATACACAGATATATACATACAAAATATATACATATATACACCATATACACTCTTTTCCTGTTTTGTCTCTCTCTCTCTCTGCCCCATTTGTCTTCGTCGAGCACCGTGTCTGGCACACGATTTCAACAATCACGGTGCGCCTGATCGATAGCAGCTGGACCAACCTCATTTTTCAAAGATTGCCTCAGGAATCCCCTTCTCTTGGCTTCTTCTTATTCTCCATTCTCTTATTAAACCGAAGCTTGCAAAAGAACAGAGTAGAAAGCTGCAAACTCTCTTTGCTATTACTCTACTAATCTCTCTTCTTGGCATTATCCCCCTAACATGGCCTCTTTCGTTGTCCTCTCACTCTCTTCCCTGGCCTCAACGATTTCCCAATCGAGATTACTAACTCCTTCCGAGCCTCGACAGAATGCCCCTACCCTTGTCCCTATCCTTGCTCTTAGTTTTCCTGTGCTGTCAATCGATCAACTGATGGCAGCGCAATCTGATATCGATGCTAACCATTACACATTGAAGTCCTGTGTGGAGATCGTGACCGCAGTCTCCAATTTGTCCCACCGACTGCAGGGTAGGACGAGTAAAGTGCATTGGTTAAGCGCCCAACTCTCTCTGCTCCAGCGTATGTACAAGGACGCTTGAGAAGAGATTAGCGCATTGAAAAAGCAGAACAAAGAATTGAAATGACATGTCACCTCCGTGGCGCGATTCAAAGTTCTTTCGTACTCCTCATTTGACGGCCGACAGTGAGTAATATCTTTCGGAAGCTCTGCTAATACCGAGATAGAGTGTTCAAAGGCTTCCCGAGAGTGAAGATGTAACGAGGCAATTGACGGTAGAGTCGAGCAACAAAGTTGCCATCAAATGAGATTGATTTGTAATCTTCGTAACCGGGCTGCTGCCAGAATTTGAGAAAAAGTCCCCCTTGTTTTTTTTTTTTCAAAATTTTTATTTTTTTTCTTGTTCTTGTTCTTTTTCCTTTTCTTTTTCTTTTTTTTTTTTGCTTAGGAAGGAGCACCAATGCTTTAGAATTTTCCTTATTTTTTGTTGTTTTGAAATTTTATTTTTGTTGTAATGCTGATCAAGGCTTCACCTTGAAGTTGAATAAAATAAGTTCCGTTGTTTGCACATCATGGCGTGAATGGCACAACACTTTGAATATGAAAAACATTTTTTCCTTTTGAACTTGAATTTGAGAATGGTAATCAATTCTAAATTGGATATTGAGCCCTAAACTGACCAGAAATCAAAGAACAACTCAATGAAAGAAAAACAATCCAAGCACACTTATTTACACTTGCTGGAACAAAAAACACTCAGAACAAAATTCTAAAAAACAAACCATTGAGCCTACACAAATTCTACAGTTTTCCTTTCTAGGCATCAAAAATTGGCCAACCGGCTAATTGATTAACTGGCCGACTGATTTGTTGTCCAACCACCTGAAAAATTGATCCGTCGGCCAATTCATTAATCGGCCAGTTGAATGAACTGATGAAATGGCTGGAAAATTGGTCGGCTGGCTAAACAAGTGGCTAGTCGATTTATTTTCTAGTAAAAAGAGTTCGATCAACACGAGAGTTAGATTATCATGCTTGTTTTACTCTTTGTTTTGAAATCATGTAAATCAGGTTATGAGTACTGAAATTTTTTCTTTTTTGGGTCCAAGAAATGGTCCTATTTTACAAAAATGGAATAATTTTTGAGAAAATCAATCAACTTCATTAAAAGTCCGCAAAATCTGTTTTTGCGAATGGCCACTACCCGGCCAACATAGAATCAACCTTTGAGATGCACAAATAACCTGAGCTTGATTTGTCTTGCAGCTGAATCTGCTGTAAAGAATAGATAAGACAATCGAATTAAATGGAGATTGAGCCAATTGAACATGGACAAGACAACCGAGTTGAATAAGGGTAAACCAATCAAACATGGATAAGATAAGCAAGTTGAAAATGGTTGGGCCTGAACTTCAGGATGAAGGTGTCTACGTATCATAAAGATAGGAATCAGTCCTTATGTAATTCTGGTGGTAAGGTTCACTTGGGTAATAAGACTCTTTTTTTTTGCTCTAACTTTTGCCAAAGCTGTCCTTCTAAGTTTCCGACCTTGTGAGCTTTTTCCGATTTTTTTTTTTCTTTTTTTTTCATTTTTCATTTTCCTTTTTTTTTTTCTGCTCTAACTTTTGCCTGGGTTGCCCTTTCAGATTTTTGGCCCAGCAAGTCTATCAAGGGTAGTACTTTTTTGTAACTTGTCTATGTTGATTGGTTATAAGAACTTTAAGCCATCTAAATCCATGAGAATGACTGTTACTCTTGACCAAATGATATAGGACCCGTCCAATTAGGTCTGAATTTTGCCCCTAGGGTCATGGATAAAAACTCGATTGTCTTTCAGCATTAAATCATTTTCTCTCAAATTCTGAGATGTGATTTTCTCTTCGGTTTCCATTGAATTGAGAAACGACCCAGTTTTGAATCTTCGATCACATTCGACCTTTTTGCCCCTAGTTCAAGAGCTGCTTCTAATCTGCCTATGCAAGTCTCACATTTTGGTTGATTATTGAACATTCTAAATCAAGGTTTGAAAGCAAAGGGGGCCGGGTCTCAGGTTGAGAGGGATCTTATGTTGTACAATCTTAAGATCAATTCCAAGCATGTCTTCGTATAACCAAGCAAAAATATTTTTTTGAAATCTTTTAATAAAGTGACTAATCGCTCGTGTTTTTTTAAAGACAATGTGGAACTAATTTGGACCAAGCAAGGATCTTTCTCAGTACCCACATTAACAACAATGATCTCATCCATTAAGGGCTTAGCACACCTTTCTTCTTCTCAATCAATCAAATTTTACAAATCCCGAGAAATTCCTTCATCTTCGTTTTTTTACCAAAAATTTGGAAAAAGTTTTAAAAATTTTGGTTAATACAATGATTTAGAGACATAAAGAAGTAGGTGAAAATTACTGCATCTTTTAATCATAACTTCTAGCTCAATGGTTGAAATAGATTCGAAAGCAAAGAAAAGACAAACACAGAAAGGACAATAATGTCTGGGTTATCACTCTCAAAATCACTAGACTCTGACTCACAAGAATGACTCGATCTTGATTGCAGCTTCACAGACTTGGCAGAATCAGGTTTAAACTCAACACCAATTCAAAAAGTAAGATGGAAACATTCTCAAATTGCTAAATACAATGTGTGTCATCCACCACATTTGGATTAAAGATGCGTGCAATCAACAAGTGGTCCATCCCTGATCATAACAATAATTATAATATCCCCTGAATTTAATAGTCCTGTGCTAGTTTCAAAATCTATAACAGATTGACAAAGTGTCAGACCTAGAACTTCTCCAGTGCTTCTTTGCTACATGATCAATCTGTGGCTCAAGAAAACCATAAATAGGGAAGTGCATGGCTATAAGAATATCGGCCAATATCCAGCTTTGGCTCCAGATCATTTGCCACCACAGAGTTTTGGGATTTTGGTTAGGATTGAGGTACATATATCATAAATGAGTTAGAGCTCTCTAGAACAAGCACCTCAGGCTTGGGCAATGGAAATGTGCGATGTATATGCTAGGGTTGAAGATGGGTGGTAGTGTGTGGATGAGGTTGAGATGAGAAGGTGGTGGGGTTTGGTCAGAGGTGGTAATGGGTTGGAGGTGGCGTTGGTTTTTTGGGATGGAGCTATCAATAAGATCTTGAATCACATGATGAAGTTGGAAGAAACGGTTAGTATCATGACCGTGTTATTGGTGGAAGGCACAATACTTGGTGGGATCATGGCTGCATGGATATGGATTAGGAAGGGGTTGGGGATCAAGGAGCTTGAGGTGCTCATTTTTCACCAGAATTTCGATGGCACGGGTTGTAGACATGTGGAGAGGGTGTAACCTTCGGGTTCAAGGTCGAGTTGAAGTGTTTGGTTATGGGTTGATATCAGCAAAAGGGTTAGCCATTTTGGTAAAAGTGGTGACAGTGTTAATTTCTGTTTATGGCATTGACAGCTATGCTACTACTGGGAGTAGCATTGGAACTGTGAGTGAATGACTTTCTCATAGGCTCATTTCCTTCCGTAATGATCCCTTGTCTGATAGTATCCTTAATTTGAACTCCAATCTCATAGAGGTCCTTGAAGTTGAAGATGAGAGAACTATCATTTTCTGCAGTAATCTCCTATGTAGATTTTTGACCACCATACGAACTTGATCTTTTTCCAAAGGTCGGCTTGTCATCATGGCTACTTTTGTCTCCACCTGGTGATGAATGCCATGAAGCTCTCGTTGGGCTCTTGTTGAGTCACCTCCAGTTCCCGAGTGGTTACTTCAAACTGAGTATTATAAGAATACTGGGTGATGAAAGCCTCAGCTAATTCTGCCCAACTCTATTTTATTGAGTCCTCTATCTTGGCATACCAGATGGCAGCTACTCCTAACATGGTTCATTTGAACAAGGAAAGCTTTTGAGCCCAAGATAGGCCCATCGGCTTCAGAATGTCTGAGAATAGGCGGATGTGAACCATAGGGTCACCAGCTCCATCAAATCTATCTATGTGCGACATTTTGAACCGCTCAGGCAACCTTACAATTTTTTCTGTATGCCCATCCTTGATGTCTGGAATGGAGTTGATCCTTTGTGATTTTTTGAATATTTTCTCCAACTTGGCTAATTTCAGCATAGTCGGGTTAACTCCATCGATATCCGTGGGGAACAGTCCACCCATTGGTTGTGTGAGAACTCTCAAGTCTTCTTGCAAATTGGGTTCAAGAAGTTCCTCAGCTAGTGGAGGTGGTTCTAGAACTGGATGAACTATTTGCGGTGAATAAGATGTAGACGACCCAGACGGGCGTTGCAATTCGGCAAAAGCCTCCTTGTTAGCGACAACCTTGTTGGTAATAGCATCTATATCTACCGAAGGTTGGTCCGTTACTGTTGGAGGTTGATCTGTTGCTGTTGGAGGTTGATCTGTCACTACTGGAAGTGGGTCTAACACTACTAGAAGTGGGTCTGTCACTACTAGAGGTGGATCCATCACTATGGAGGTGGATCTGTCACTTCTGAAAGTAGGTCCATTACTATTGGAGGTTGGTCCACCACCACTAAAGGTGAGTCCATCACCATTGAAGGTGGATCCATCACAGATCCTAGAATTTCTAGTCGACAAGGTTCTGACAATGAGGTTTTAACCCTCCTCCTTGTAATTTGCGGCAGAGAAACTAACACTGTTCATGTTTTCTTCCATCTTATTCCTTGTTGAGTTTGGTTATTGGAATGTCTTGGTTGTGTTTGAAATAAGTTGGGAGTTAGTCTTTTCAAAAACAGTGTTGCCCAGATTTTAGCCTGTTCGCTCGAGCAAACTTTCTTGCGCTTGAGCATGAGCAAACTTTGAGAACTTCCAGTACTTTTACAAGTCTGCAAAACTACTGGGAATATGACATTCTTCACTTGAGCAATCCTTCTTGCGCTCGAGTGGTGTTTTAGAACTCTCAGTACTTTTGTAGGACTGCAAAAGTACTGGGAGGGTGGTGTTCTTTGCATGAGCGGTCACTTTGTTTGCTCTAGCAGTCCTTCTTGTTGTGTCGGATTGCTCGAGCGACCATGCTTGCGCTCAAGCAACCTGCACATATATCAGGTTGCTAAAGTCACTTTTTGGATCACTTTTTCACTTCTCTCTCTCTCTCTCTCTCTCTCTCTAAGTCTCATATCTACACACTCTCTCTCTAAAAACCATCTTTAAACCTTAAATACACCTTGATCCATCAATTTCTACACCCTAGTCCCTTTGATAAAAAGAGAGCACGTCAAGGGCTTCGTTCTAATTAGAGAAGTTCGTGTTTTAAGCTCCGTTGAGTTCTACACATCTTTCGTTCGAGTCTTGTTCTTTGAGGTAGGGATTACTTTGACACTTTGTATGGTTTTTTACTTGGTTATTTGATTTTCTAAGCTATATGGTGATCTGGGGATTTTTAAACAAAAATCTAGGGTTTGGTTTAAAAATTCAAATGAGGGGTTTTCAAAATGGGTTTTTGTATATGATTGTGGCTTTGTAAAAATAGTTGGGTTGTGATAAATTGTTGATTTTATCCTTTGGAAATGATTTTTAAAGAAAAAGGGTTTTGCCCTAAATTGTGAACATTTGATGGTTGTAAAGAGGAAATGGAATTGATGTTATTTTTATGGAATTGGAACAATGATAATGATGATGGTAGAGTTGGATATGAATTATCACTCCTATTTGAAAATATTGAAAAGTATATCTGTTTGGAGATATATGTTTTGGGCTATCGGTGGAGGATAACTATGATTGTTGTAGAAATTGCATGGGAATTAGGTAAATTGAAACTAATTTCTCATCCATTGCAATGAGTATTGTAACATATTCTACACATTGAAAATGATTATCGTTTTGAGAAAAATGGTGAATACCTTGGTGAATCTGGGTAGGAGTGTAGTTGTGGTATTATGTTGGCCTATGTGTCATTGGTAAAAGTCTAGAAACCTACGCAGATAGGTGCTGAGCCTTCCGGTTATTACCAATAAAAATGGTAATTGGTAGTGCTTGTAGCCTACTTGCAGACACATCCTAGAGATTCCCAGTATTTTATCCACGGTTGTTTCCTATTATAGAGAAAATGATTTCATGAATTGAGATATAACGCATTACATGGTATTTGGAAAGAGAGATAAAATGTTTTTAGCATAAGCATTGCATTTGTATTCGCCTTATGACTCTGTTAAGATTCATACTCTGTGTTAGAGTATCTTTACTGGGTTTGGCTCACCAAATGTAGAAAATTATTTTCAGGTGCTGATGTTATGCCTCCGCCAAGGCAATAGCTTAAGAGGACTTGGAGCCAAGAGCTTCTATTATTGTTATTGTTGTATTTATTTTGTACAAGCTTAGGGCTTTATTTGTATTGAGTTTAAACTCACTTTTGTTGTAACCAAGCACCGTCTTGGAAAGTTGTAGCCAATAGGGCATTACTATACTCGTTTAACTTTTATTTCATATCTTTTGCTATGACACATGCTATAGATTCAAGGTTAGAACTTATTAATGTAATACTACATCTGTTACATTTTTGTAAAGAGATAAAACCTTATGAATGGAAGAACATTATATTCAGATATTTGTTATTATTTAATATCTGTCGTGGGATGATCTTATTGTACTTATTTCGGGGCGTTACAGTCAAAGAGGGGTAACTATAGACACCCAATTTTGACTGGCCATAAGACTTGGATGCTTTCTTTTAATTATTTGATGATGACAATCAGAATATGTTTCTCACAAAATCTTCAGTAAGAGATATGTAGTTTGAGCTTTAATCCCAATCTTCATACATTTTTCGCCAAATTATTTTTTATTCAAAATTCACCAATCTCCACTACCAAAAGAATCTTGGCTCTTCAATGTCCACTACCAAATTTCCTACACATCGACCCACACTAACCATCCACTTTCATAATCACACCCCACTATCCCCACTCATCATCAATTTTCCTAATCATACCCCACTATCTCCACTCACCATCCACTTTCCTAATCACACACCACCATCATCACTCACTATCCACCTCCATTATACATTGTCTCCCATTAGCTCCATTAGTGCTCCATTAGCTCCATTAGCATTCTCTTTTCTTTGTCCTCCACTTTGTCTTCTACCATTGCTCCACTAGCATTGCCTATATAAGGAGAGCTCAGGTCTTGAATTTGGGGAGATGAATTTGAGAGGAGAAGTGTAAAGAGAATGCTAAATTTGAGTTAGAGTTTGAGAAAGAAAAGAGAGCTTTGAAAATAAGAGAGTTGTCTTGCCAAACTAGTGAAGTTGTCTAGCCTTCATATATCTCATCTTCTAGTACAAAAACCACTCAAAAGACTCAATGAAACCAAGTCCTAAAGCCTTGAATAATCCTTGCCGAAGATCAAAGAGTGATCAGCATACTTGTCCAAAACCATCATTCTAGCTTAAATTCCAAGCTCTTGAATTAAGGATTATGAACACAATTTACAACCTTGAGGGTGATCAAAATGAGGTTTAAAAATCAAGAAGTTCATTTTTTCTTTGGAATGTGAATTTTCAATCTCTTTCATTTTCTTGCATTTTCTATCTTATATTTGTTTTCTTACTTTAATTTCATATTAATTTTGTTGTAAACTAACCAGAAGTGGTTAGTTCGAGTCACCTACATATTTCTTGTTAGTTTCTTTTCTCAGTATTGCAACAAGATAGGTTTTGCTAGGCCTATTTGGCCAGCCGGTTAGCTTCTTTAGGATGAAACGGAGTAATCTTCTGGTGTTGAGCATACTAATTTCCGATGATCTCCAAGGCGCATGAAGCTTTTATTTTGTTTTCATTTGAGTGTTTTGTGAGGTTTTTATTTTGTTGTAATATTTTCTTCCTCTTCATCTCATTCGATTTGTAATTATTTATTAAAAGTGTTGTAATAATTTCCCGCCCCGCTTCTCTTTATCCCATTCTTTAACTTGCTTTCCTTTGTGAATATACATCATATTTTGTTTTTCATGGTATTCATACTTTGCATGCATGTTTCATGCATCTTGATTCAGCTAAGTTTGCATTTATGGATTTAATTAATTCTTATATGATTGTGTGTGCTACCTCATGGTCTTGAGATGATTCACATGACATATCTTAGAAGCCGAACCTTGAGTTATATTTCATGAGTGAATTGCATTAGGATTTTGTATATAAGATTATGCATATTTTGCTAACTTTGTTTTGTAACTGTTTGTGGGATGCCAATAAACATGTAAATTTCTATGCTTTAGCATCTTGCTTATGTGTATTTTTCTTACTATGTTTAAGCATCCTATCATGAGACTATGTGCTTACTTAATATAACTGTATGAATGCTGGTGGATGGAGGTTATGTCGCTTAATTTGGAATGATGTTGATTTTCATGTTTGTAAACTCAATTTTTTTGAGTTGTACATTTTCAAAACTCTTTCAAATCGCATGAAATCAAATTGTTTCAAAATGAATGACATAGTCTATATTTGTATGCTTTATATAGTAAATTTTAGGATTTATTAATAATCGGAATATGAACATATAAAATCAATAAAACTCATATCATGGTTAAGTAGAGGCCAATATTTGATCGGGTTAGCAGGGGTGCTCAATTAATGACCTTTTCCTCTCATACCTAAGGTTCCGAATCAAGCATCTTTGGTTATAACGAACAGTGGCCTTGGCACGAGTCACAGGTTTCCTAATTTTTTTAAAATATTAAGTGACAACTCTAAGATCTGGTGATGTAGTTCATTTTTGGCAAAGATTTTGTAATAAAACGGATTTTCTATAAAAGTTGTCAAATCTGGACTCTCATCTATGTTTCACATTACGCTCGTGAAACTAAATCAAAGAAGTCGAGGGTCCAAACTATTTAACGTGCACAGATACCTCCCGGGCATGTTACACATACGCACATAGATCTCAGATCTAAGATTTAGCATGAACTTCGTTGCTGGATTTCTTGAGAGAGAGAGTGAGAGTGAGAGTGAGAGATAGAGATAGAGAGAGGATCGCGAGATGTGAATCAATTCCATCACACACTAACATCGCAACTCTAAAGCAGGCGTTACCAACAACAACGCCGGTGTTCTAGCTTCCAAACATGATCACCACCGAACACTTGATGAAGATATGACACTCGTTGGAGGCAAAGGTTCTGATCTTGAATTGAACTCAATCGTCGATTTTGAACAAGATATTGAGAGCAACGCTGTTAAGTGGTGGTTTTGGTGGCGAAGTGAACAACGGAGACGTGGTGTCAACGGCGACGCTGGAGAATGAGATGGCGAAATAAAATGTTAGGTTTGAAGAGGGAGAGAGAGAGAGAGAGAGAGAGAGGTTAGGGTTTGGAGAGGGAGATGGAGAGAGAGTGAGAGAAGAAAGTATGGTCTTGCTGTGTTTACAGCCATGTATATGATATATATATATATATATGTGTGTGTGTGTGTGTGTGTGTAGGGGTATTTTGGTCGTTTTGTCTCAGCTTGTCCTTATGGACAGAATAAATTTTTGCCTAGACCTTTGGACAAGAAAAATCCAAAATTAGATTTTTCGCCCTAGCGCCCGTTTAGGAAGTGACTTTTTAGCTAAAATATGAAGCGACAAAAACTAAAGTATTTTTTGAGAATGCCTTTTTAGTTTTCTAAGAAAAAATTATGTAAAAAGTAAAGAGAAACACAACACTTTTTAGGAATTGACTTTTTGGTTAAAATATGAGATGAATTTTTAACTTCTTTATTAATGACTTTTTTAAATATTTTTTTTAAACCTTTTAATTAAAAATCAAATTGCTAAACGCACCTACCGTGAAAAAAATTTGGCTTGTACAGAGAAGATACCCAAGAAAATTAAATTTATAACAAGAACATTATTATTTTTTTATTCATAGGGATTTTTTTGGGTCATTGGGTAAGCCCATGCATAGCATGTTTTTTCTCTAACAAAAAGAAGAAGATAAATTACAAAATACACTCTATGAAATTTATTCAAAATACAGATTATTTTTTTTTTTTTGTATTTTTAGAAATTACAAATACTTCTTATCTGATTTTTTGTATTAACAAAAACAAAAAATAAAATAAAATAAAATATTTAACTGCTCTCCTATACAACAACAAAATTATTAGAACTGTTAATTGAGATATATTTCTTATGTCATTAAAATTTGTTAATTAATTTAATGATTTATTAATAAAATAGATTATTTGTTATGTAATTAGAAATTAGAAGAAAGGGCGGGATGTAATTTCAGGAATTAAAAAAACAATTAATATTTTAAGCAAATCTTACAAATGTATTTATAATTTATCTAAAAACGTGATAGAGTTAAATTGTTTAACTTCTCAGGGCTGCATTTGTAATATCATTTCTTATTTTATTTTTACACTCTTATATGCAAGACAATAAATTTCACATTAATAAACACTAAGGAGATCCACTAGGGCCGGCTCTGATATTTTTGAGACTCAAAGTGGACTACCGATATGTGTTTTTTTATGTATTTAAAATACATAGAAAAAAATTGTGATCAAAAGATAATGTATCCATTTTTTTGGGGGTTTTTTTTAGGGTCCTTGATATTAAGATTTTATAGCATAAAGGGCATTTAATATTTTCATAAGGGCAAATTACACACATAGTCTCTATAGTTTGGGGCTTGTGTCACTTTGGTCCCTGACTTTTCAATTGTGACACATTTGACCTTGAATTTTGAATCTTGCTTCAAATAAGGACAATTGAATATATAATTAGATTTTTCAAGGGTAAAATTGTCAATTTGATAAAATATAAACTAATTTGACAAAAATAAATGTCAAACAAATATTTTTGAATTTTTAAAAATTATTTCTACCTACTAAAAATAAAATTATGTAAAATTGATCTTTAGACATTTATTTATTTATTTTTTACCAAATTAATTTTTATTATGCGTTTGGATGATGATCATGTAAAATTAATTTTAAAAAATTAATTATGTAATTTTTATTAATTTTACATAATTTTATCATTGGTGAATAAAAATAATTTTAAAAAAATTAAAAATATTTTTTTGACATTTATTTTTGTCAAATGAGTTTATATTTTATCAAATTGACGATTTTATCCTTGAAAAATTTAATAATATTTTCAATTGTCCTTATTTGAAACAAGATTCAAAATTCAGGGTCAAATGTGTCGCAATTGAAAAGTCAGGGACCAAAGTGACACAAGTCCCAAACTATAAGGACTATTAGTGTAATTAACCATTTTCATAATGTCTAAAGTTCCTCAACATTGATTCAGAAAATTTCAATCCAGAAAAATTCTTCCCAGAGAAATTCTCTCCGGAGAAATTCTGGACTTCCCAAAGAATTTCTCTGGGTTCAACCTAGAGAAAATTCAAATTTCTCTGGGTTCATTTTAACTAATTTTCTCTGGGTTCAAATTCAAATTCAAATTTAAATTTCTCTGGGTTAATTTTAACTAATTTTCTCTGGATTGTAAAGACACAATATTATTTTATGAAATCATTTTAACCAATTTTCTCTGGGTTCAAATTCAAATTCAAATTTAAATTTCTCTGTGCTCAAATTCAAATTCAAATATTGTAGATCTATTTCATTATCAAAAATAGGAGTGAGACCTTAGACCAATTTCTCTGGGTTCAAATTCAAATTTTTTCTTCAGAGAAATTCTTTGATAGCCTTCATCATTATCATCATCTTCTTTCTACATCAAATAAGCAGCTGTAGCAGTACCATGAAAGCCATATAAGTAAGAGCACTTTGATAACATCAACACAAATGCACAACAAGACAAATGATTAACTGGAAATAGCATGAGGCAATAACAAGGCTTCTAGAGAAATTTGAACAACCAAGAGACTTACCAGAGAATTTGAACAGCTAGAGAAATTTGAATGACCTAGAGACCTACCAGAGAAATTTGAACAACCAGATAAATTTGAAAAAACTTCCAAATTTCTAATCTGACTTCATATTTTTTTATGCTAACAAGAACGCATTACCTGCCCTACAAACCCAGAGGGAGGTGGAAACCCCAGATGCATTACCTACTAAAGAAAGAAATCTGACTAGTCGTCTCTTGAGCCTAAGCACCACCGACATTTGGCGAGCCATCATGTAACACCAAATCAAAGGCTCGACAACCATTCTCGGCCATGAGCCGGTTGATGGTGGCTCGGCACTGTGGCTTAGTGATGTCCTCTTTGACGCTGATAGCGCCACGAATGGGGCGAATGGGGATGAGGTCGACGCCGATGACGAGGCTACCGACGATGATACGCTCGATGGAGACTTGCATCTAGCCACCGAGGGCGGCGTAGAGGTCGAGGACGGCACAGAAGGAATGGAGAAAACTGAACTTGAACTCGAGCTGGATGAGCTTCCATGCGGCGCGAGACCTGTAGCCGTGTTCTTTTGCTAGGTGGTAGTACTTGTCCAAACGATGCTTGCCCATGACTTTGCCCATCTCCTCTCTAGGGTTTCAGAGAGAGAGATAGAAAGATTGGAAGTGCCGCTTTGCAGTAGAGGATGAAAGACAGAGAGTCAAATTTCTCTGATCTGATATATGGTGTTGGTTTAGGGACCTTAAACGTCAAAAAATAATATTGTGAATCTCTTCCATTACTACAAATGAGAGAGGGCCTTAGACTAATTTTTTCTTTTTTTTTACAGTACCTATGAAAATGCTATTTCTATATATACGTACATAACTATTAAAATTTACTTAAATATATAATGAAGTTAGTAATAAAAAAAATGATCAAAATAATTCAAACTCAAATACTAAATAAAGTGAACAAACTATTATAAAATATCACTTAAACTGATCCCTTCTAGCATTTTTAACTAAAAAATTTGCTAATCAAATTTGTATAATCTAACTTATCAATTAAATCCATTTCAATGGATGTTTTTCTATTCAATATTCTTCCTTTTCTTTTTCTTTTATTTTTTATTTATTTCTTTATTATTATTATTTTTTTTGTGACATAGTTCACCTAAGGTAAGATTTAAATTTAAAAGGTTTCTTTCCCTATAAAATATTATAACTAGTATAATTAATTGTATTTTATATATAGTCCATGTATTTGAGAATAAACATTCATTAATTTCAGACAATTCAATGTGTCAATCGATTTATAGATTTTTTTCCAGTAAAGACAATCATTCATTAGGTTTAAACAATTCACTACATCAATCATCTTAGTTTTGAATCTTTACCAAACTTTTTTGTAACCTTTCAAATCAAATGATTTTTTTTAGGGCTTGTTTAATAGCTAAAAAAATAATTTACAACCCTTTTTTGAAATCAATTTCAGGCCAAATCATCAATTAGGTTTAAATAATTCACCATATCAATCATCTTAGGTTTTTGAATCTTCACCAAACTATGTTGTAACCTTTCAAATCAAATGATTTTTTTTAGGGCTTGTATAATAGCTAAAAAAAAATTTAGAACCCTTTTTTAAAATCAATTTTAGGGCCTCAAACCGGCCCTCAGACCCAGGCTTTTGTACCTCCAAAAATGAAAAATACATAAGAATTAAGTTATATATGGAATTGATCTAACGAGAGAAGCTATCACTTAATGATATGTGTAGTAAATAATAATGACATTCTTTTTGCCATGTTTGTAGTTGGCAGAGTGATGATTCGTTTGGAAAGTGGATTAATTTTTTTTATTTTTTAGTTTTTTTGATTATTTTAATTTGGGATTAAAAAGTCTTGTTTGAAAATAACTTTTTGATTTTTTTTGACTTTTTATGAGAGAAATAATATAATAATTATGAATTGAATGTGATATTTTGTCTTATTAAACTAAAAAACTTATTTTATTTTTATATAACTAAAATAACCTCAAATCCACCCAACCCATTCTTCCTAGCCTTAAAAATTGAAATGAGTATTAGTTATAAATTTAAAAAGTTTGGGGTCATCACTAATAAGAATTTTAATTTTTTTTTTCTTTTACGAACTGTAAATAACAGCCAAACTAGACTAATAATTTAACCACCACTAAGGCTCTGTTTGGGAACATGCTAATTTAGTAACTTTTTGACTATTTGGCTAAAATATGAGCTAAAAAAAATTAGTATATTTGGGATAATTATTTGACTTTTTACAAAAAGATGTGCAAAAAGTAGAGAGAAAAGAAAATTTTTAATTTTTTGGCATAGACTGTTGACTTTTTGATTAATTTAATAACTTTTTAACTAAAAGAGAGGGTTCCCAAACGAAGCCTAAGCTACTCAAAATTTTATATTGAGTTATTGAGTATTAATTGTGTACATATACATCATGACAGGATGAACTTGAAGTACTTCCTAAAGTTGGAGTCCAAGTATTGGAAAAGGGAACGCCGCCTCTTCCCTAGGCCTGGAGGGTCATTTTGTTCCCTAGCCCTACACTGCCATTTTTGATAATGGGAACAACTTTGGGATGATGAATAATGCACACAACTACCATTAGGTGATAATAGACCAGTCACTAGTCCGTATTGATGTACTCAACAAGATTCTCTATTTTTTTAAAAAAATTATTTATTCTTCTATTTTAATAATTTATGAAATTTTTTTAACATAACGAGAAAGCACTAATAAATCATAAATTTAAAAATGTTAACCTATTTAGTCGTGAAGGTTTTTTGTTAGACTAATAGGTCCTATTTCTTAAGAAGCTTACTATAGGTCTTTTTATGATCTCCTTTCTTTTCAAACATCAAACATTAAAAACGTCAAGATTATTTATTAAACATCAAACATTAGCAACGTCAGAATTATTCGTATAATGTCGGTGAAAACATTAGCAACGTTAGAATTATTCATCAACATCAAACATTAGCAACGTCAGGATTATTCATCAAACATCAACAACCCATTAACATTGGATTATTCATCAAACATCAAACATTATTCATCAAACATCAAACACAACATCATCATCATCAAAACACATCAATACAGCTCATCATCAAACATACATAAAATACATAACTTAATATTGTGCAACATCAAATAATCCTACGCACCCCTCTTCAACCTTCGTTTTGTCATTCTCTCTTTCCCTCTCTCTCCTCATTTCTCTTCATCTTGCTGGTACTTGTTGGAAATGGTGATAAATTCTGGGTAAAACCAGAATTTTATCCTAAGTTTGGTCTAATTTTTAGGTGGGCCCCGTGCGTCGTTTTACACGGGTCAAAGTGGTAACGCGTTCTATGCCGCGTTGTGATTCACGTGGTATATTTGGTTGCTTAAAACCATTACCGAGTGAATGGGAAATTGAAGCCAAAGTGTGCTCCATGGAAATGGAGTTTTGGTGAAAATTCCTTATTGCTTGAATAAGGCTTGTCCCACATTGATTTGGTGGGAGGTTTTGAAAGGGTTTATAAGGCATGGGTTTGGTACTTGGGGTGTGCCCCAAGGGGTACCCAAGTGTTTTAGAGGGAGAGGTTATGGGCAAAATGGGCTAGACCCATTGGACTCAAAAACCACCACACGCGCGCGCCGCCGCCGCCGCCGTCCGGTCGGTCGGGCGGGCTTGGGCGCGGGTGCGTGGTGTGTGGTTGGGCTTCTTCGGCCCAATACTAATCTTTTTGGGCCAAAAAACATTTGAATTTAATCCAGAATTCAAATTAAACTGGGTTTGGAATTTCTGTTCATCCAAACAAGGCCCTTCCCGTTTTTAAACAGAATTAAACTGGTTTGGCATTTTGGTTCATCCAAACAGGGCCCTTCCCGTTTTTATCTGTTTGAATAATTAACCAACAGATTCAAATCTGTTGAAATTCAAACCCAACAGGTTTCATACCTGTTCAATTCAAATCCTACACAGCCACCTTAACATCTATAAATAGACCAGCCTCCCATTTGGATTGATACACACCAATTTTCGTATTCCATCTCTGCCATATTGCTGCATTTTTTTTCTGAAAGAAAGAGTGTAAACACTTAGTGTGTTCGACGAACAATTAAATTGTAGTGCTGCATTTAATTGTTGATTAGATCATTTCATCCTGGGAGATAGACGTCCAAGTTCTGAAAGCACCGTGGAGAGGACGAATCTGTTTTAAGGACACAGTGTTAAACACTGGACTTGATCAGAAAGTTATTCGAAGAATTTAACCAAGTAAGTTGATTAAATTATATTCTGTTTTTTTTTTTTTTTTATTTGTTTATTAAAATCAGATTTTAATTTTGTTTTTGTAACAAAATAAAATCTGTTTTTATTTGTTTTATTTTATTTTTATTTTGAGTTTGATTTTTGTAATCAAACAATTTCTCTCCTTTTCTTTATTTCTTTAAATTCTAATTGTTGTTTTGTACACAATAGAATTAAAATCTTTTAAATACAGTGAAGATTGCCCAACAATCTTAAGACAGACTCCTTTTTGGTATCTTCATTGTATTTAATTTTCTGTTTTTCAAAGTAATATTCTGATTGGAAAAACAAATAGTGATTTATGCTATTTAACAGATAGTAGTAATATACTGTCTCTTTTCTTTGACAACTAGTAGTACGATACTGGTGTCATTAACAATTTCAGAATATTATTTGGTATTACAGAAAATTATTTTGGTATTTTATTTTTCCTGTTTTAGTAACAAGGAAAATAAAATTATTTTGTAATATAATTTATTTTCTGGTTTTAGTAACTAGAAAATTAATTTGTGTTTTAATTTTTTATGATTTTTGTAATCAGAGATTATGGCTACTACAACTGAAACTGCATCTGGCAGTGGTACTCCTGTTGTTACAACCAACATCAGTCCCTATTCAGAACCATATTCATGTACCAATCAATCATGAATCAATCATGAGAAAATCGGAAAAATTTAATGGTACCGAGTTTAAGAGATGGCAGCAAAAGATGCTGTTCTATCTTACAACTCTTAATTTGGCCCGGTTTCTCCATGAGAGGCTCCAGCACTTAAAGAGGGTGAAAGTGATCGGCAAGTTGTTGCCGCTGTAGATGCTTGGAAACATTCAGATTTCCTGTGCAGAAACTACATCCTCAATGGCCTTGACAACATGCTGTATAATGTATACAGTCCTCTGAAGTCAGCAAAAGAATTATGGGATTCTTTGGAGAAGAAATACAAGACAGAGATGCCGGCACAAAGAAATTTGTCGTCGGTAAATTTCTGGATTTTGTAATGGTCGACTCCCAACGGTAATATCTCAAGTTCAAAGTTTTCAGATAATTTTGCATGATATTCATTCAGAAGGTATGACTCTTAGCGAATCTTTCCAAGTCGCTGCTTTGGTGGAAAAGTTACCACCGGCCTGGAAAGATTTCAAAAATTATTTAAAACATAAACGCAAAGAGATGACCATGGATGAGTTAATTGTAAAATTAAGAATTGAGGAAGATAACCGAAAGGCTGAAAAGAGGAATGGGAAAAATCCCATTGAATCCAAGGCTAATGTGGTTGAACAAGGTCAAAAACCACATAACAAAAAGAGGAAGTTTACTGGAGATGGTCCTAAACAAGGCAACAACAGTGGCAACAAGAAGTTCAAAGGAAAATGCTATAACTGTGGCAAGACTGGACATCGAGCTTCTGACTGCCGCCGTCCTAAGAAGGATCATGGAAGTACAAGTAAGAAGACCACCAATCAGGCCAATGTAACAGAATTGGATTACATCTCTGACGGAGTGAATGACATCAACCTCTCTGCTGTGGTGTCTGAGGCTAACTTGGTTGGAAATCCCAAAGAGTGGTGGGTTGACACTGGAGCAACTCGTCACATATGTGCAGACAAGAAGATGTTCACTACCTACAAAGAGGCTGCAAATGGTGAACAACTTTTTATGGGAAATTCTTCTACTTCTACTGTGGCTGGACAAGGGAAAGTGATCTTGAAGATGACATCAGGAAAAGAATTGACCCTCAACAACGTATGCATGTACCTGACATCCGGAAGAATTTAGTTTCTGGTTCTTTGTTAAGTAAAAATGGTTTAGGCTTGTCTTTGAGTCTGATAAATTTGTATTAACAAAGAGTGGTATGTATGTTGGTAAGGGATACATGAGTGAGTCTCTTTAAGCTAAATGTAATGACAGTTGTACCAAAAGTTGCTATGAATGAGAATAATACATCTTTTGCTTATATTCTTGAGTCGAATTTATGGCATGGTAGATTAGGTCATGTGAATTTTGATGCTTTGCGTAGATTAATTGGTTTAGATTATATACCAAAGTTTGAAATTAATCCTAATCATAAATGTGAAATTTGTGTAGAAGCAAAACTAATTAAGGCTCCATTTAAATCGGTTGAAAGAAAAACCGAACCTCTAGAATTAATTCATACTGATGTATGTGATCTAAATTTATTCAAACTAGAGGAGGCAAAAAGTATTTCATAACATTTATCGATGATTGCACTAGATATTGTTATGTTTATTTACTTAGAAGTAAAGATGAAGCCTTAGAAATGTTTAAACTCTACAAAATAGAAGTTGAAAATCAACTTGGTAAAACCATTAAAATGGTTAGAAGTGATAGGGGTGGTGAATATGATGCACCATTAAATGAATTTTGTGCACAACATGGCATTATTCACCCTACAGCCCCTTATTCTCCACAGCAAAATGGATTTGCTGAAAGGAAGAATAGAACTCTAAAAGAAATGATGAATGCCATGTTACTAAGTTCAGGCTTACCACAGAACTTGTGGGGGAAGCAATATTGTCAGCTAATTATGTTCTTAATAGAATACCCCCCACAAGAAAACCAAAAGCATTCCTTATGAATTATGGAAAGGTCGACCACCTTCCTACAAATACTTAAAAGTGTGGGGGTGTTTGGCAAAAGTGGAAGTTCCTGTTCCTAAAAAGACTAAGATTGGACCAAAAACAGTAGATTGTGTGTTTATTGGTTATGCTCAGAATAGTAGTGCATATCGGTTTCTGACTTATAAATCAGAAATACCTGATATAAATGTAACACTATTATAGAGTCAAGGAATGCTGTGTTTTTTTGAACATGTCTTTCCTTACAAGAAAGGACAGGAATTAAGTTCACAGAAAAGAACTTATGATTGTACACAAAGTCAAGAGACTAATGACAATCAAACACAAGAGACTAGTAATAGTCTCACCAACAGGATTTAACTAATGATGAACCAAGAAGAAGTAAAAGAGCAAGAACATCAAAATCCTTTGGTCCAGATTTTCTAACATACTTATTAGAAATGAACCTCAAAGCTTTAAGGCAGCAATGACAGGTCCTGAAGCACCTTTGTGGAAAGAGGCTGTTAATAATGAAATTGAATCCATTATGCAAAATCATACTTGGGAATTGGTGGATCTTCCACCAGGTTCTAAACCTCTTGGATATAAATGGATATTCAAGAGAAAAATGAAAGCAGATGGTTCAATTGACAAGTATAAAGCGAGACTTGTAGTTAAAGGTTACAGACAAAGGAAGGTCTGGACTATTTTGACACATATTCCCCTGTGACAAGAATAACATCCATTCGCATGCTTATTGCAATAGCAGCGTTGTTTAATTTAGAAATACATCAAATGGATGTTAAAACAGCTTTCTTAAACGGTGATCTAAATGAAGATCTATATGGAGCAACCCGAAGGGTTTGTTGTATCAGGACAAGAAAAGAAAGTTTGTCGACTTGTAAAATCCCTTTATGGATTAAAACAAGCACCTAAGCAATGGCATGAAAAATTTGATCATGCAATGCTTACTAATGGGTTTAAGATAAACGAATGTGACAAATGCGTCTATGTTAAAAACACTGACCAAGGCTATGTCATAGTTTGTCTTTATGTGGATGATATGCTTATCATTGGAAGCAGTCAAAACATGATCAAATCAACTAAGCAAATACTTGACAAAAGATTTGATATGAAAGATATGGGGGTCGCAGATGTTATATTAGGAATGAAAATTACTAAAACATCTGACGGATATGCATTATCTCAATCTCATTATATTGAGAAAATTCTTGATAAATTTATCAAGGATGATTTGAATTTAGCAAGAACACCTGTAGACATCAGTCTTTATTTATCGAAAAATAAAGGTGATGCAGTGTCTCAGTTAAAATACTCCCAAATCATTGGAAGCCTAATGTACCTAATGAATTGTACTCGTCCTGATATAGCTTATGCTATCAGTAAATTGAGTAGGTACACTAGTAACCCCGGAGAAGACCATTGGAAAGCGATCATTCGGGTTCTTAGATATCTAAGATTCACCCGTGATCATGGTTTGAACTTTACTCGATATCCAGCAGTACTTGAAGGTTATTGTGATGCAATTGGATATCGGATACTAAAGATTCAAAATCCACTAGTGGATATGTCTTTACTCTAGGAGGTGCTGCTGTTTCTTGGAAATCCACGAAACAAACTTGCATCGCACGATCCACAATGGAATCCGAGTTCATTGCTTTAGACAAAGCAGGTGAAGAAGCAGAATGGCTTCGTCACTTCTTAGAAGACATTCCAATGTGGCCAAAACCTGTGCCAGCTATTTGCATTCATTGTGATAGTCAATCTGCAATAGGCAGGGCACAGAATCATATGTATAACGGTAAGTCACGACATATTCGTCGTCGACATAATACCGTTAGGCAGTTGTTGTCAAACGGAATAATCTCAATAGATTATATAAAATCTAAAGAGAATATTGCGGATCCGTTTACAAAAGGTTTGACAAAAGAGCTAGTGTATAGTTCATCGAAGGGAATGGGTTTAAAGCCTATTACATAAGAGTCGTCATAATGGTAACCCTACTTATATGACTGGAGATCCCAAGAACTAAGTTCAAAGGGACAACTAAGTTATGTATGGCTCGCCAGAAATCACCAAGGGATTAAAATTCCCTACTCATTCCTATGGTGAGAGTGATATCTGCAACATATGTTGTCTGCAGGGGCATAAGGATAAGCTTTGCTTTTAATGATTACTTATATCTTGATTAAGGCATAAAATCAAGACGAGTATGAGGAGATACTCACAATAAGAATCACCTATATGAGTGTTGAACAGGGGCCGGTTCTATGAGAATGAAAGAGGCTACATTCTCTAGAAACACTCATGAAAACCAGAAGCGTTCAAGGCCAAAATGAACACAACAGTGAGAACCACGATGTGTTAGAAGATATTTTGTGTGAAATCTATTGTCTTGGCTTACACAAACGGCTGAACAATTCAAGGCATCACGTCCATTGGTTAGCCAGTAAGTCCGATAGGTTATCACTAGGGAAGGTTCAAGGCCGAAAACTACCTATCCTGATGCAAGATATTTTCGACTTATACTCTTTCGATAAATCTGCATTTTGTTGCATTTCCGTTGTCATCAAATTCCATTCATGTGGGGGATTGTTGGAAATGGTGATAAATTCTGGGTAAAACCAGAATTTTATCCTAAGTTTGGTCTAATTTTTAGGTGGGCCCCGTGCGTCGTTTTACACGGGTCAAAGTGGTAACGCGTTCTATGCCGCGTTGTGATTCACGTGGTATATTTGGTTGCTTAAAACCATTACCGAGTGAATGGGAAATTGAAGCCAAAGTGTGCTCCATGGAAATGGAGTTTTGGTGAAAATTCCTTATTGCTTGAATAAGGCTTGTCCCACATTGATTTGGTGGGAGGTTTTGAAAGGGTTTATAAGGCATGGGTTTGGTACTTGGGGTGTGCCCCAAGGGGTACCCAAGTGTTTTAGAGGGAGAGGTTATGGGCAAAATGGGCTAGACCCATTGGACTCAAAAACCACCACACACGCGCGCGCGCGCCGCCGCCGCCGTCCGTCCGGTCGGTCGGGCGGGCTGGGCTGGGCTGGGCCTGGGCTTGGGCGCGGGTGCGTGGTGTGTGGTTGGGCTTGTTCGGCCCAATACTAATCTTTTTGGGCCAAAAACATTTGAATTTAATCCAGAATTCAAATTAAACTGGGTTTGGAATTTCTGTTCATCCAAACAAGGCCCTTCCCGTTTTTAAACAGAATTAAACTGGTTTGGCATTTTGGTTCATCCAAACAGGGCCCTTCCCGTTTTTATCTGTTTGAATAATTAACCAACAGATTCAAATCTGTTGAAATTCAAACCCAACAGGTTTCATACCTGTTCAATTCAAATCCTACAGCCACCTTAACATCTATAAATAGACCAGCCTCCCATTTGGATTGATACACCAATTTTCGTATTCCATCTCTGCTTTAAATCTCTGCCATATTGCTGCATTTTATTTCTGAAAGAAAGAGTGTAAACACTTAGTGTGTTCGACGAACAATTAAATTGTAGTGCTGCATTTAATTGTTGATTAGATCATTTCATCCTGGGAGATAGACGTCCAAGTTCTGAAAGCACCGTGGAGAGGACGAATCTGTCTTAAGGACACAGTGTTAAACACTGGACTTGATCAGAAAGTTATTCGAAGAATTTAACCAAGTAAGTTGATTAAATTATATTCTGTTTTTTTTTTATTTGTTTATTAAAATCAGATTTTAATTTTGTTTTTGTAACAAAATAAAATCTGTTTTTATTTGTTTTATTTTATTTTTATTTTGAGTTTGATTTTTGTAATCAAACAATTTCTCTCCTTTTCTTTATTTCTTTAAATTCTAATTGTTGTTTTGTACACAATAGAATTAAAATCTTTTAAATACAGTGAAGATTGCCCAACAGTACTTAGCAGAAAAAAAACGAAGAAAAATAGAGACCGCTCTCCTTTCTCTCTTTCAACTCTTCCATACGGAGATCGTTAGATATAGATATAGTTATAGTTATATAGGTCATTGGAATGTCTGAAGATGAGAAATTGTTGAAGGAGTCGAAGAAACTGCCATGGGAGAATCGTTTAACGCACAAGAACTGGAAGGTGAGGAACGACGCAAACATCGACCTCGCCGCCGTATGCGATTCCATCTCGGATCCCAACGCCATTTTTGTTGTTTGTGATGAGATTTGAAATCCTAGATCTGTTTTTTAAATTTCTGGTAGAAAGAAAGATATTATAGGGGGCTCCTGATGTTTGTTGATTTAGTTGGTGTTGGTGATGTTTATGATGTTGAATGTTGTGATGTAAAAAAAGGATTAAATGATTTATAAAAAAACACTCAGGACTAGATAGAATAACATTTTTCAATATGGGACTTATGAGTAATTTTTCCTTAACATAATAAGATGGATAAAAAAAATTTATAAAAATATGTGGAGTGTAAATGATTTTATGATGAAATATAAGTAAAAGAACGTAGGGGTGTCGGGTACAAGTATGACTTGCACTCCTCTATATTTGAGTAAATTTTTTTTTTTTCTTCTACTGAAATATAATTCTCCCATAATTTATTCAATTTATTATTCATATGAGAATAATCTCCGGAGATGAACTAATTATTGCAAATGGATTTGCAATCTAACGAAAAATTGTAAGCAATTAATGAAGTGTGCTTGATCATCCAATAATGTCACCTGAGATTAAGGTTAAGTTTGGCATATGTAAAAAAAGACAAAAAGTTAAAAAGTCACTATCTTATTTAAGGCCAAGTTTGGTATGACCTAAATAATACAAAAAGTCAAAAAGTCACTATCCTATTTAAGTCACATCATCTTATTTAAATCACATCACCTCTCTAACACATCATATCAAACTCAACTCAAACCCAACCCATATAAGCCAATAAGTCAAAAAGTACACTTTTTTAGAACATCACATCATCTTATTTAAGTCACATCACCTCTTTACCACATTACTTCAAACCCAACCCATATTTCATAAAAAGTCAAAAAGTACACTTATTTAGAATATCCCAAACAACCCCTAAGTCATGAGAGGCAAAGGCTGATTATTTGGTACTCACCTATTAAAGAATAAATATAACACGGTAATATTCTGAATTTATTATTTAATTTTTCGAGAGCAATAGGCAATTTTAGGAAGCATGGGAAATGGGATCACTATGTTAAAGGCATAGTAATGACTGTTGTGCCTCAATTTAAAGTGTATTATAGGTTTAATTTTATGATTCGAATCGTTTATTTGGTAAGGTTTGTTGAGTACTTCATACTTACCAAAATTATATTAATCGAAAATCAATAACTATATGATCGAATTGCATATTTTTTATACTATTTCTTAAAAGAAAAACTTATTGTTTATTTTTTTAGTTATCGATCATATAGTTATTGATATCTAATTAATATAATTTTTGATAAGTATGAAATACTCAACAAATCTTAAAAAATGAACAATTCAAATTATAAAACTAAATTTATAATACATCTTAAATTAAAACACAACAATCACTACTGTATTTTTAGTACAGTAATGACCCCATTTCCAGAAGCATGCTACATGTGCAGATATTGTTGAAATGGGCCACTCTCCTCCCAACACAATTATTTGTGCTTACAGCCTTGATAATTATTTGGGTCAGTCACAAAGATTGTTTCTCTGCCCTTTGTCCTATTCTTCATGAAAAATTATTTCGTGGCCGGTAGGGGGCCAATCCCTCTGAATTTTGACAATTTATTATTACTCTTTCTCTCTCAAATATTAGTCTATTTTTTAAAATTAAGGAATAAAAATAAAAATTTATTATTTTATACTTATTTTAAATTTATTATTAACACAAAAAGTATAATTATGATGATTAATATTCTCAAAAAAAAACTATTAAAAGATAATTTTGTAAAATTAATATTTTTAAAATATGATAATTATACTATCAAAAAGAGTTAAATTCCCAAAAAGTGACCATTATTTTTAGACGGAAGGAGTAATTATATATTTATTAATATTTATAAAAATATATAATGGGATAACTTCTTAATTTTATAAAAATTACTTAATAATTTTTTTACAATATTTAATTAAGGGGTTTTTTTTTTTAAGGTCCCTCGTATTAAGATTTTATAGCATAAAGTACATCTAATATTTTCATAATGTCTAAGGTCCCTCAAGTTGATCCAGAGAAAATTGGTCCAGAGAAAATTAGTTCAGAGAAAATTGGTCCAGAGAAAATTCACGTCACAAAGAAAATTCACGTCACAAAGAAAATTCACGTCACAAAGAAAATTGCTCCAGAGAAATTTCTCTCTAGAGAAATTCTCATCTAGAGAAATTTCTCTGGATCTCTGAGAGAATTTCTCTCCAGAGAACAAATTTCTCTGAGTTTGTTTTATTGAAATTTCACTGAGTTGTCTCAATAAATTTCACTGAGTGTACCAAACAAACAAACAAATAATATAAATACATATATATGACTTCACTAATTTTATTCAATTAAAGGCAGAGAAAATTAAACAAACTGAGTTTAAACTAGAGAAATCTAGAGAATTTCTCTGGATCAGGAAAGAATTAGACCAATTTTTCCTAAATAATAAATATAAATTTAAAATCCAGTTATATGGAGTATTTTTTATATGAATATATTTTTGAACCAGCCTTTATAAAAACCAACAGTGGGGATGATTCCACCAAGTGGAGAGTCTCAATCCTTTCTAAAACGAGCAGTGGACTTGGGCGTAATCCAAACGATACTTCATTCGCTCACTTCCAGTACTGCCCAAGCCTATTCAAAACTTCTCCAACACCCCCAATTTCATATATATATATATATATATATATTCCTTGTAGCTAAAACTGTCCGCCACAGTTGAGAATTTGAAGAACAACCATGTCTCTCCATTTGCTGATCTTGTCAACATTCAACCTTCGTTGTCTGCTCATAGCATCGAACAATTCCAATGCAAATTCCTTTGAATCATCTCACCCAGAGAATTTCTCTATACTCCACAATCCAGAGAAAATTCCCAGACAAATATTTCTAGAGAAATTCTCTCAACCCAAAGAATTTCTCTAGACTCCACAACCCAGAGAAATTCCCAAACAAACCTTTCCAAAAAAATTGTTAATTTCAGTAATGCTTTCAGTAAAATTTCAATAAAAAAAAATCATGTTTCAGTAATGCTCCACCAATCAATACAAAATCAAAAGCAAGGGGAAAAAATGAAATAGAAAGAAGACCCAATTTTTGCTTTTTCCTCCATTTTCTGAGAAACCAAACACCCTCAAAATAGCAAAAAAACAATCGTTCATAGATCAAAGAAACCCTAGACATACCTTGGTGTCAATAGCTTTATAGACAACTCCATAGGTTCCTTCGCAGAGGACTTCGCGCTTGAGGTACCGATCGGTGATCTTCTTTGACAGTAAGTGATACACTTCAGACATTGTTAACGTTGTTGTTGTTGTTGTTCTTTGCCGACTCAGGTATGAAAATTTAATGGTATGGTAGACTCATTGTGGACTCAGAAAAAAGTCGTGGAATGTTGGATTGAATGGATTTTCTCTGTGATATATTGGTGTGGAAGTTGAGGGACCTTAGACATCATAATATAATATTGTGGATCTCTTCCATTACTAAAATTGGGAGAGGGACCTTAGACCAATTTTCCCTTAATTAAATGAAGTAAGTTACACTTTACATTCCTACATTTTGTACTAAAAATCATTTTGGTCCGTATACATAAAATCGTGACAATCAACTCTCTATATTTTTAGTCAAATTTCACTTTGGTTTCTATACATAAAATCATGATAGTCAACCTCCTGCACCTTATTCAAGTGTCAACTTGCCCCTTCAATTACTCTATTGTTTAAGTTTTTACAGAATTTATTCATGTGATAAACATGTAACTACGAAATAAGGGCAAAAGAGAAAAATCATTCTCATTTCCCACCAATATAAACTTCGTCCTATGTGATAAGCATGTGAGAGTTATATAATATTTATGTCACTACGCCAAAATTGGGCTTTAGCGGCGGTTTTTTACCGCCGTTAAAGCCTTTAACGGCGGTAATTTAGGACCGCCGTTTATACTTGTGTCGGAAAAGGTACAACCGTCGTAAAAGGGTAAATTACCGTTATTAAAAGTCGACCAAAAACGTCAGTAATATAGGACCAAAAACGGCAGTTCTTTACCGCCGTAAATAGGTTCAAATTTTTAAAAAAATAATTCTCTCTTCTTGCACCCCTCAAGCCTCGAACCCTTGACCTCTAATCCACGTACACCAACCACTACACCACAACCACTCTATATGAAATATATTCCCTAAATAAATATTTAAACATTACTTTTGCTTTATTGTAGATGGTCATGTTCAACCTCTGGCCGCGCGTGGTCACCACACGCCGGAGTTCCGCCGGCAAAGACCACCGTCATTAACGGCGGTAATGAGAGGGCTTTAGCGGCGGTTTCGTTACCGCCGTTAAAAGAGGACTTTAGCGGCGATTTTTTAAACGGCGGTAACGAAACCACCGTTAAAGATACATTAACGGCAGTATTAACGGCGGTTTCGTTACCGTTGTTAATAGTATCTTTAACGGCGGTAACGAAAACCGCCGTTAATGCCCTGTTTTGGCGTAGTGTTTGTGTGTGTATGTGTGTTCATATGCTGAAAATTAAGACAAAGAGGTAAGAAAATAAAACTTTTGAAATTAAAAAAAAAAAAAAGGTAGCAGAGAAATCAAAAACTCTGTTATTATGGAAAACAAAGTTTCATTATTCAATTTTTTGCAAAACCCTAGTTCATCTCTTTAATCATTCACAATTTGCGTTTTGTGTTAGTTGAATACAATCAAAATTTGATGTAAATTTTTGGACAAAATGTGCATAAATGGGAAATTTGTGTCATTTTCTTCTTTTGCTCTCATTTTGTAATCGCATGCTTGTCACATTACTGACTTCTGTTAAAAACTTATATGATAGAGTAACAAAAGGGAGACATTGACACTTGACTATAAGCACGATTTCATAAGTGCAACGAGTTAATTGTCACAATTTCATGTGTAAGGACCAAAGTGGGATTTGACCGAAAGTATATGGACTTGACTGTCACGATTTCATGTATAGAGACCAAAGTGAGATTTGGTGCAAAATAGAATTTACCCAATTAAATGATATCTAATTATTGCACACTTTAAATAATAGCATCAAATTTATCGAGTCAATTTTAGTAATACAAAAGGAAAATGTCACTTATTTTTTAATTTTAAAAATTAAACCGTATGTGTATATATATATATATATATATTTACGAGTAATGCTAGAATATCTAAAACTTAAATTTATCTACAATGACATGGCAATGATTAAGTCTAGTTGATTAATTTTTAAACTAATCAATTGACATGTAACATTCAACATCATTGAGTAAAAATTTAATGGTCATTTTTTAGGGGTCTCAAGTGTTTTTCACTTTTTATTTACTAGATTATATCAATCAATAAAATAGCTTATAATAGTGGTTTCGATTGTATATTGAGATCTAATCAATACTTCAAAATCATATGTTGGCCTTTCCCAAACAAAAATCCTAGTTCCGCCCCTACTAGGAGTATCACGTGATCATATTTCAAACCAATTACAAACTATTATGTCTTTTGTTATTTCTTAATTACTCAACACAAAATTTGGAGATCTTTTTCTCTCCGTCAATCACAATACACTTGGGATACCACGTGGCGGTCTGCCAGAACTACAAATTAACTTCTCATTCTTCACTGTTTTAAAGTGTCTCTCAATGTCACACAATTAAGTTTGAACAATCTAAGACGGGTCAGTTATGTCAATATTAGTATAGTGTACCCAGTGGAATCAGAAAGTCTAGCGACTTAGATTTTGGGTTCCAGATTTTGGCGAAGAATAAATTGTGTGCTAGAAATTAAAATTGTGTATTATAAAATTTATATATAAAATAAATCTAAATCACATATTAATATCTCGGTAAATTCTGGGTTTTTAGTATTTCTCCTACTGGAATAGTGTCAATGCCCTACTCGAATGGTGTACTCTGTTGGAAGAAACCTTTTAATGGAACAAATGCAAAGCGTTACTTTACCAGCCACGAGTCATAATTAAAAGAAGGAAAAATTGCATGGGTAATTTTTATAATTTGTCTTTTGTATTATTTTATTTTTTATACTTTTTTTATTGGATTAAATTTGATTCTTAATTTTAGATTTTATATTAATTTTATTCAATTGATAACAATATTAGAATTTTGGACAAAAGATGATCACTTGGTTGAACTTAACTCACTAAATTGATCAAACAGATAATTTTACCCTTAAAGCATGACATATGTCGTTCATATGCATATTTTTTTTTTTATAAAAAATACTAATAATTGTAATTAATTGGACTAAATTGAAACAACAGGATCAAAAATTTAGAATCAAAGTTGAGCTAATTGAATTTACATGAATCAAAATGACATAAAAACTACTTGTAATTTGTCCATAAATGAACTAGTAAATATTTGTTTCCTTTCTCTCCCTTTGCTTTGTTGGATGGAGAGAGAAAGAGAGATTGGGTTGGAGGTAGGGATTGGTTGATTTAGAAAGATGGACTAATTTGAGTTCAAAATTGAATGGAAAATATGTGTAGTTGAGAGTATATCTCAGCCAATATAGTGGAAAATATTTTATTTTGGGCAAATAAACATTTTATTATCAAAAGAAATAAGTAAAAAAATAAATTGCTGTTGATGGAGTGTGATCAAACCATGATTCTGATTAGCGGTAGCGGTAGCAGTATCGGTATTGGTATCGGTATCGGTGATATAACTAAATATCAGTCTGCATCGGACAATATCTGCTAGTATACCAGTAAATAACTGGTATTAGAGGTTTCAAATATCGATACGATTGATATTTAAAACCTTGGATCAAACAGACTAGGGGGGTGCACTCAAGTGGATGATCATGGCTGCTAGAGTAGAGTATGCGAAAAGGCATTTTCTAGTTTTGGTGTTTGGGTGCTTTTTGGGGGGGGGGGGGTGTGGTTTAGGCCACTCGAGCAGAATTAGGTAGGAGATTTGTTTTGTTACTCAACTTGGGTGCTTGAGCAGACATAATCGTGCTTGAGCAGATGATGCAGCGTAGAACGTGAACAGTAGCAGAATCATGCATCTACAAACCTATTAAATCTGAAGATTACCAAAAATATAGGAAAAGAAGAGAATTCTCTCTCAAAGTGTATATAAAATATCAAAACTGTTTTTCCCTGAGGTTTACAAGCTTACTATAGCGGAACTAACCCTAATTTAACTTAGGAAATAAACCAGAAAAGGTAAAGCTTGATAATTAAGCCTAAATCAAGAAAATATGAAAATTATAAAGAATAAAAAGATTTGTGTTAACCTCAAATCTAGAAATTAGAATAAAAATTACATATTCTGGAAAAAAAAGAACAAGCCTCAAATGGATTTGTATAGACTAAGTAATTAACGAATCAATTATTTCCTAAAATGGCAAAATCGCAAAATTGAAGGCTTAAACATTGGAATTCAGCCGAAATCCATTGTACACCATGACAAAGCGATAAGTATTGATTGTGACGCTAGTTTTCATGTCCCGATTGAATTTGAAGGTAGTCTGAGCACATGCCCATTCGCTTCTACTAGTACTTTTTTCATTTGCCATGTTTGTCCATAAGTTCCAGGAATTCTATGGCCAACCATTCTGTATCAACAGAGATTATTGATTGAACTGACTTGGTACTCGCAAAAGTTATGTTTTACTGGGTTTTAGTAACTAGATTCCTATTTCATGTTGCCTTTGGTTTGGAGAGCATTATAAGGACTCCATTGTAACTATATTGTAGTGGTCTTATAGTCTTTGATATATCTGTGTCAAAGATACATAATGTTGATGATTGGTTATGATTCAACAAACATATCGAATAAGGCTACTGAATGAGAAAAAATGAAGGATAAAAATGTAGCTGTAGATTTGGTAGCCGAGCTATCCTATGTAGAGTGGCTATAAAAATGGCTTCCATCAATTCTGTTGGTGGCCTGTTGGTGACTTGTTGCTGACATTGATCCTCTCAGTTTTTGTATAAACACGAGATAAGTTTAGTGTTCAAATGTGGCAATCAGAAGAGAGTGAAATTAGAGTGTATGCAACAGAATGAGTGTGAGTGTGAGTGTGTAGTGAGAGTGTTATCTCCTTTTTCTCCATTATTGTAATTTTTTCTAAATATAGTGAAATTCGCTACCCGTTGTAGACACCCCGTTTTGACCCCCATTTTGACCACCCTTAAGACTTGGACGCTTCATTCCGAATACTCTACAATGAAAAGTTACACTGTGCAATCTTTTGAATCTTCATCAAAGGAGTCCATATTCCAGCTCTAGTCTTTAACCTTACACCTCATTTTGGCCAAAAAACCTTGTACCTCTCTCCAACCTACACTGGCTATGCAGCAGTAGCCGAGTAAACAGTTTTTAGACCCGACTGTGGGTTATTTGGCCCGGCTGTAGGTATTTGGACTCGGCCTGGTCTCACTAGCGATAGACAATGTATTTGGCGAGATTTCGTCAGTTGTTCTTTTTTAAAGATATTTTCAACCAAAACATCTCAAATTCTATAAATAGACCCTCTTCCTTCAGAATTTAGAGTTAGAAAAAAATATCAAAAGACTTTGAGGTTGTTAGAAGCTTAGAGCATACCATTTCCTTGCAAAAGTTTTCTTGACCTCCATATCACCTTTAGCTATACATACACAATACATACACCATTAGAGCTTATTCTTGAAGCTTTTTGCTAAAGTTTCAAACCATATTTTAGATACTTGAGGGAGTTGGGATTGAAGTTTGATAACTAAGAAGTTATTCCTTTTTTTCAAGAGGTAGAACTTTGCATTCTTTTCATCTATTTCTCTTTTACTCTCTTCCTATCTATAGACGTCTCTGAACGTTCCGGGAAAATCCAGTTTTGTTCATTGGGCTCACTACAATTTGGACTCGATGTCACGGTTCTGAATCTAATCTCGCAAAGTGCAATACAAGATCGATAAATCACCACATAGTCCAAATCCGGCAAATCGTTTTGAAAAACTGATTTTTAGAAAGAAGTGCCAAACATGGACTGCTTTGCCAAATACAGAGTCGCCACCTAAATATTTTATTTTGGGGGAATTTAGAAACCCTGACTCGTGCCTAAGGCCACGTGTCCGTCATCACCAAAGTTGCCTCGGCTCGGGAACTTGGGTACGATTGGGGAAGGTCATTTCATGAGCACCTCCGCTCGCCCGATCAAAGATCGGCCACTACTAAGCATGATATCTTGTTTTTGAAAACACATGTGCTCTTCTTCCAGTTATTAACCTAGAATTACTATGTGATGCGCACAGCATACAAGTATAGACTAGATTGCCTAAGTTGGAACAAAGCATCACATATCCGTTTGTTTTGAAAATGGATTGAAGTTTGCTACTCGCAAGTAGGCTAAAACATGGGTTTCGACGAATTATTCCAATTCAAGCAACCCAACCTTCACCCACAGGCATTCAGGCAGTTATATCACATAAGCACATAGCCTCATGGTAAGCATGCTATCATGGCAGTCACTCACACGCATGCAAGGATGCTAAAGCATAAACACTTACCGAGTACTCCGAGCTAAAGAAAGAAGCTAATTAGAAAACATGCATGAATCCTAACTATGCTGAGATGCCTAATGCAACACATGCAAGAATGTAACTAAGATAGGCTCGGCTATTCTAAGATGGCATATGAGATGCTACAGGTAACATGTATTCAACTTGGAATTGAAATACGATGCAGTTAGTATGATGCTCCGAGCCCGGTGCATGCAAAACAGATGAATGGATGCAAACATACGAGCATAAGGATGCTAATTGAAACGTGCCCTAAAACTAACCATCATAAGCTGGTAAATAAAAGGAAGAAAGACGTGGGGTTGGAAGACATACATCACACACACGCACACTTATTATAACATTGCCCTCTCTCAGAGGGTCTGAATAAATATTACACAACCAAAATGAATAACTAATTATTACACAACACTAGCTAATTAACAAATTAACTAAATTAGCATGCAAACTATGTAAAATGGATTGCCTCAGCTCTGCTTTGAATGATAAAGGATGCATGCATGCTCGAGTCGCCTTGTCGGGAAATCCATCGCGATGCCCCGGCTCGCCTTTGTTTGTAATTGATTTCAGAAACTTGCACAAAGCTCCAAGGAGATGAAATTCTACCCTGGGAATCTAGGGGGAGGCTGCCGACCAGCTATAGGCATTGGAGACCACCTACCGACCACCCTTGGTGGTGAAAACCAGAAAAGGTGGTCGGCCTGCCAGAAAACCTGGTCGGCCGGCCAGTTTCTTCTCCTGGTTTCTGCATTTTCTGCAACAAAGGCAAGAGAGCGAGAAGGCAAAGTATTTTCAACATATGTGTGCCCAACCACTCTCCCCGTCATTGTATAAGCTCTAGGGAGTGTAGTCCTCGATCCTTGTGCCATCAATCACGCATCCTGATGCATGATGGCCGAGGAGTCGAATTGCACGACTCAATGTGAAATGAATGCACATATAAACACATAAATGCCTAAACTCCATCATGTGTTAGTCAAGAGTGTCGGTGACCAAGAATCGAGGCACGTTTCGTCACTTTGAGTACGAAACGTCCCTCGTTTCCTGTGTTTGGACTAAACCCTACTCCAAACACAATGCAACAAACAATGTATGGACAAATGCAACTCTAGCATGGGATCTAAATGCAATGCAACTAAGTGATGCGAAGATGCATGGAATGACATGCAAGCATGCAAATGGCATACACAATGCTATGAACTAATCAATGGCATACTCAATGCACATGGATTATATGGCATGCATACACAATGCACTAACATACGCAATGTTATGAACGAGGTATACGCAATGCAATGATCAAACATGCGATAACATGGACTATAGGGCATACACAATGCAAGATGGACTTAAACCAAGATGGATGGGCCTTGGCCACACCCAAATCAGTGGCCAATATGACGGAAATGAGGCAACAAGGTACATGCAAACATGCACAAATGCAAGGGACTAAATCTAAGGAACAAAGTGCAACTCTACCAAGGCATGACAAGGATGAAATATGGCATACAATGACACACGTTCCAACTCTGAAATAACATACAAAATGGTCCCGAATCATGCAAACAACTCACCCGATGCATGTTGGATGGCACAATTACCGAAACTAGTGAAGTGCATTACACTAGAGGTATGCAAAGCGATGCCCAAATGACCAAACCAATCTCAAACAGTCCCTATGCAGACCCAAAACAGTGGCAAAATGGACTAAAATGATGGCTTGCAATGCACAAAAATGGCGCTCATGCAATAGCCTAAAAATGAGGCATACAGGCATAACTCTCAAACGCATTTAAAGAGTGGAAAACATGGGAATATGGCACAAGTATAAGCTCTGAAATAACATGTTCAATGATGCCAAAACATGAAAACAACTCAAGTTAAGCATGCAAGAGGCTTCAAAACTCGAAGCTAGGCAAGGGTATTACACTACAAGCATGCATGGCAAGCATCATTCGACCATGGGACCTCAAAACAGAGCTGAGGCAGCCCAAAATCATGAATAAAATCAGTTTAGAACATGGCCAAAATATGCTAGAATCAAGGGCCAAAACAACATGCAATGTGAGCTAGTGAACATGGATTACACTACAAGCATATGAAGCATTTAAGAGGCCACTAAACCAGCAAAAGTCAGAGACATGACATGCCAAATAAAGCCCCAAAACCCACTGAAATATGATCAATGCATGCAAGAATTTCATGCTCCTTTGATAGGCTATAAGAGGGGTTATTCTACACATGTAAGAGACACACCCAAGGTGACAAAACCAACCCTAGAAAGAGTCTAGGCAGGTCCTAAAAGTCACTAAAAATGGCCTGAACCAAGGCTAGGAAGTATGAAAACAATGGCTCCTTTGATAGGCCAAAATGCAAGCAAACAAGATCAAAAAGAGAAAGGGTCACCCCTCTTTGATTTAGGACCTCAAAACCACATTCCAACCACTGAAATTTCAGTGGCTAAAAGGCTAAGCAAGGACTAGCTCAAAGGCCCTATGGCATGGCACAAAACAAGGCCAAATGAGGCATGCAAGAGGGTAGAAGACCCTCGACACCAAAAGGGCCTTAAACAAACATCAAAAGGACCTCAAAACAAGACCTTTTTCAGTTGACAACAAAGCTCAAATATGCATGCAAATAAGGCTAAGAGATGGATCAAAATAAAGCTTAAAAGAGGGAAAAAGTGTGTTACCCTTGAAGCTCAGCAAGACATCAACTTCTGGACCCAAAACCCAACTCCTTAACCTCTAAAAATGGCCTTCAAGAAGCTCCAAGCAATGGTGGAAGGGTTAGGCTATGAGGTGGTGTGCAAAGGTGCAAGAACAATACACTTTTTGAGCCAAAATAGAGAGATATAGAGGGAGATGTATTGTATGCCTTCAACAAACTTCTCAACCCTCACAAAGGAGAGGGTGGCCCTCCTTTATAGCCAAAAGGGACCAAAGCTTCTCAAAGAAGTTAAAAATCAAGGTTGAAGATCCTCCATACATGTGTATGGAGGATCCAGTCTGTGCCTTCCAGCTGGCACAGCTGGCAACAACTCACAGAGACAAAACTGGGGGAGGGAGGCCGACCAGTTCAGGTGGTCGGCCAACCACTTCCCCTGGTCGGCCGACCAGTTCAAAAGGTTGAACTCAATGAAAGGTGGTCGGCAGCCCCATTTGATGGTCTTCACATTGAATACAAGCTAGTGGTATGGTGGGAGACCAGTAAATGTGGCTCAAAGACCAAGGAGACCAGCTTCCTGACAAGAAAACTGGCTGGTGGGAGAAAAGTGGTCTTCAAGGAGAAAAGGTGGTCTCACACCCTTGTACCACCTTCCAAACAATGAAAACAAGGTCCATGCCAAAAATGAACCAAGACGGATGCAAAACGAGGATTCGGGGGTCAAAACGCGCAGCTGGGTGCCCCGAAAACAGGCTGTTAAGCACCAAAAGTGACGTGCGACCACAAAGGTGGTCTCCCGGGCTGCAGTGTCCCTCTAGACAGAGGAAACAAGGTGTGCTCCAAAAACCGGGGCAAACGGAGAATGTTAAGCGGTCTCGAGCCGAGGCGCACGGCCGACGGCCCCGAAAACCGGAAACTAGTCTCCAAACGGGAACAATGGCCTACGACCACGAAAAGTAGTCTACGACCACTGAGAGATGGTCTACAAGACCTCTCCCTCCCTTCGGGAAGAGAAAACAAGACCTGGTCCGCAAAACGAGTCGAAGCATAAAAGGTTCCGAGGCCTGGAGGCAAGGCTCTTAGCCGAGAACTCCGAAACCTCGGGATAAGGACAACATGCACCATCACCGAGCGCTCAATCGATGACGTTTGAGTCTTAAGGTCGGTCAAAAATGGGGTGTCTACACTATCTTTTTCTTGTTTTGTATATTGTTTTTGAGTTGTGCTTGGGGCTGAAATATATGATTTAGATTAAAAAAAGTGGAGGGTTGGCCACCCCTCCTTATGCTTGATTACTAATTGTGGGCTGTTTAGTATGTTAATTAATTATGCTTTGAATATTATAGTTGCACAGTTGTAATAACGTAATATTCCTCGATGGTTTGGTGTGTTTAGGACATAGCCGTCAATCCGTTTGAGTTGATAGTTTTTCTTTTGTTTTTATAGCTTTTCTTAATAGCATAATAGTCCTCGCGAGTTTGTTGTGTTTAGGATATAGCTGTCAATCCATTTGAGTTGATCCTTTTATTTTTTCTCTTATAGCTTTCCCTATGTATATCAAAATCTTGTGTTCATGGGAGGTTTAGAGTTTAGCCACCCCGCCACAAGTTTGATTAACTAATTGTAAATCTTTTACTTCCATGATATTGTTGCTTACCTTGAAGCTAGGTGATAGCTTTTGTGCTAAAAGTGTTGAAAAACTCTCTTCTCGATCATTTTTGGAACATGAAAATAGATGTCTCATCCTTATTCCATGAATAAAAGAGGAGTTGTCAACAACTTTGACGAGTTGTGTGTTTAAACTTTGATAGTTAGCTTGTTTTTTGAGTTGTTCTATTTGTTTTCTTTTAGTTTTGATTTTGTTCTCTTCAAAGCAAAATAAGAGCTCTTTCAAGCGAAACAAGAGCTCTTTCATCGAAAGTATTAAAGACTCTTTTCTAGTTTCACTTTGAAGCATGGAAATGGATATTAATCCATGTTCCATGTGTAGGGAGAGGAGTCTCTAATTCCTTTATTCAATGATGCAACCTCTTGTTTCCAAAGCTTTTACCTAAAATGATTTTTAATTACTTATTTTCTCTAATTCGAGTACTCATTTACTCTTGTTTACTATGAGATGTAGTAGGTTTGAGCCATTTCTTCATTTGATGTTTTTAGCTTTAATTCTCATTATTTGTTAGTTTTTTTTTTCTTCTTATTTTGTCGCCTCTATGATCATCGTATGTTGTCTTGTGATGTTTGATGGTCCGTAAAGCAAGTCTACCTCTCCCTTGAGTATCTTCATGATATGAAGGAGTATAAAGGACAAACATCTTTTGGAAATACTCTGTCTGCACTGTTATTACCTCACTGCACAGAATAGGTTTTTTGGTTGAAATTGAAGCACGACTGTTTTTTATTGGACCTGGTCAGGCCACATTGTGGAACAGCTGGGCCTCAAAGTCGACAAATAGTGTGCTACTGTTGGCAAAATAGAGCAATGCCTGAGGGTAAAATAGAGCAGTTCTCCCAAAGGCAGATAGAGCAGTTTTCGGAGGATGTTCTCATTTTCGCACGTGTGATCTTTGTCCTTTTTTTCTTTTTTCTTTTTTGTCTTATTTATTTATTTATTATTATTGCTATAATATTTGCAAATGTAATAATTAGGTAATTATTCATTCGGTGATATAATAATTAGTTGATTAGGACATTCAAACCCTCTTATAAGAGGGAAAATTTGTAACACTTGATGTATATCTTCCAACCCCCATGTCTTTCTCCCTTCTATTTACATGCTTATCACCGCTATTTATAGCATCATGTTTTTCTTTATCATTTACATGCCTCACATCCATTTTTACATGCATTAAGGTTCAACTCATCATACTTGATGTTGTTATCATTTCCTACTTGATTATGTGCGCTACCTCATGCTTTAAGTTGCTTCCATGTCATATTAGTAGCTGAATCTAGTAATTGCATTTTGTATGTGTTGCATTAGTCATGTGCATTTTTAGGATCATTTATTTTTCTAATTATCTTCTTTTCTTTGGCTTGCCGTAGATAAATACTAGGTGAGTATTTTTGCTTTGGCATAGCATTTGTGTGTGTTTGTATTACTATGTTGAGCATATTATCATGAGGCTATTTGCTTATTTGAAATATATTTATGAATGTCTGTGGATGGAGACTATTTTGCTTAAATTGGAATGACTTTGATTGTTGTACATATGAGCTCATTTTTCCTTTGAGTTGCACATATTCAAAAACTCTTTCAAAAAAAAAAAAAAAAATGAAATCAAAGCATTCCAAAGTGACGCGGTCTATACTTGTTTGTCTCACATAGTAATGTTAGCATATTAATAAATTAGAATATGAGCATATAATGTCTATAAAATTCACATCATGATTTAGTAGAGGCCCATATTTGATCGGGTGAGTGGGGTGCTCAATTCATGACCTTTCCCTCTCATACCTAAGTTCCCAAACCGAGACAACTTTTGTTATAACGGACAAGTGGCCTTTGGCACGAATCACAGGTTTTTTAATTCTCTCAAAAATATTAGGTGGCAACTCTGAAATCTGGCAATGCAGTCTATTTTTGGTATCTCTTGCAATTAGTGGATTTTTCTGGGATTTGCTAGATTTGGACTCTCATTTTCTTTTGTTTCACATTGCACTCATGAAACTAGATTCAAAACCATGGGAGTCCGAACTGTAGGGAATCGTATCCGAGGAGACTAAACCCTTCCGAGGAGCGTGAAAAACCAGCTACACCCGTGGACGTAGGCGCATTGCCGAACCACGTAAACCTTGTTATTTCTTGTGTGATTGTGTATTTGGTATTTGTTTTTGGCCCCTAGGCACAACACACATTGTATTGGATCAATAGAGAAAGTTTATGAAACTAAGTGTGAGATGTTTATAATTCCTCTATTCAAATTTTAGTGAAACTGCAATGACTCTATAACTGTTGCCTTTGATTTATGGTGAACCATGGTCACTTGTGTTTGATCTTTTTCACTGTTCTGGGTTCATTGTTTGCAAGTGTATTTTTACTCAAGTCTAAGAGATTAGTGTTTAATCACTATCAACATAAACTTCAAATGAGATACGTCTAAAGGAACGAGATCAAGAGGCTCATTACCTCATAAACACGACAACACAAAACAGATCTAATCTAGAGAATAACCACTTGAAAGTTAGCCAACTGAACAAATACACATAAAAACATGACAACTGAAGATTGGAAATCAAAACAATTTTTTTTTTTTTCTCCGTCCATAGGATATGATCTTAGGGGGGTTAATAAGTTAGATTACATTGAACAGACTGTAGTCGCTCCATCAACTCGAACCTTGAACCCTGAATCTCTGACATTCTCACTGTTCCAAGGGATAACTACATGAATCGGGGGGCTAACTGTCGTGTCCAAAATCAAAACATTTGATGTCACCTTGTTTTGACAAGTTTAAGATTGCAAAACTTTCCTTTGAACTTCTTTTCATTTTCAGTTGTTAAAGAACTAATATAATACCCGTGCTATGCACGAACAAATTTCCATATATATGTAAATTTTTGTCACTATATTTAAACTCTAATGAAGGAAACCTCTTGCAGTGGGATGCTCTTCTTCTTCTTCTTCTTCTTCTTCTTCTTCTTAAATCAATATTATATTAAAAAAAATTATAAGTTATTATTATTTAGATTGTGTTTGAACCTAAGATTTAAGTAAGAATTTATTGAGAGAAAAAAAAAAAATGTAAGGAAAATGTAAACAAAGGGAAATTGAGTTTCATTCATATTTTTTCACTGTTTCCTTTTTCTCCATAAATTTCTTCACAAAACTTATATTCAAACACAATTTTGAGTATAAACAATCTCAATGAACATCAAATATTAGTAAATGAATTATGTATTAAGAAATCATATTTATATATTGAGAACTTTAAGTCTCATAATTTATTTACAATGACATGGTAAGAAAATTTGGTCTTATATAATAAAATTACACACAAATCAAAATTTAACACATAAGTATGTCATTGCAGGTATTATTATAAAATTTATTTTGTGTGTCTCAATCTTTTTCCCTTATGTATTTCATCAATAATTAACAAATATATTTGAAGACTTAAAACAATCAATATTTGACACTAACATCACCTATATTAATAATTTGTTGTTACATTTCAAAAGTTATAGTTTTTTTTAGACTAATTAATGTTCAGTGTATATATCAACATGGGAAAACAATCTAATTATTGTGAATTTATTTGTATGGATAGATTGTATAAACAATATTGAAACGATATACATATGTTTCCATATGAGAGAGCTTGTATTTAAAAATAAGAACAAATTACATTAATGGTCACCTTAATTTGCCTCTTGTATCGATTTGGTCTCTATAATTTTATTTGTATCGATTTTGACCTTAAATTTTTCATGTTATGTCAATTTAGTCCAATTGGTGATGCTCTTTTAGAAATTGGACCGAAACCAATGACCAAAATAGTTTGTTCACTATTCCTAAAGTGATTGAGAGATTAGTGTTCAATTTAAAATGGTATATTTCCTTTTGAATTGACTATTTTACCCTTGATTTTCATTAAAAGTCTTAACACATGTTATTAATTGGATTAAATTGAGACACTATAGAAAATTGGAAGGTGAAATTGATACTATTAGAACTACATGGACTAAATTAACACAAGAAGTAAATTGTAGGAATTACAAATATACGTTGCTTTAAAAATAATAAATAAAAGAAAAAGAAAAAGAAAAAGAAAAAGAAAAATAGAGTAACAAAACAATTAAACTAATGGAATATTGATACATCGACCTTGAGAACAATGCAAGGCACTCTTAACTTATGAAATATTAGCTCAGTTGATTATTTTTGTATACTCATAGTCGGAAGTGTAGGGGTGATTATTTCATGTCAAAGATGAAGATTGGTTATTTCTTCTCCACTATGAAGATTATTTAATTATTTCTTTCTTTTCATTTTGGACTATTTCTTATATTAGTTGTTGGGATTTGTGTGCTTGACAGTTGTTAGGTTTTCAAATGTGTTATTGGATTATAATTGTCTAATTTAATATATTTATTTCATATTTGTAATTAATCTCCTATGGAATAGCCAAATCACAATGAATAATGTAGGATGTCCTCTCTTGTGAAAGACTTGTAATTATATTATCAATTTACATATATTAAAAAAATAATAACAACAATATGAATAACAAAAACAAGTCCTACATACATAGAAAATTACACAAACATCTATAAAAAGAAAAAAAAATTGCAATCAACTTCCAAAACAAAGATAACTATACACTTATATCTTTATTATCAATTTAGTGAAGAAAAAAAAAGTACAAAGTTAAAAAAAAAAAAAAGTACAAAGTTAAAAAAAAAAAAAAGAAAAAGAAAAAGATAAAGAAAGAGAAAGGCACACATAAACAAAATCTAAAAAGAGAAAAAAAAAAAAAAAGCCTTAAAATAAGTTTGTACTATTGGATAAGAGAGTAAGACTAACCTTTGCACCATTACATTTAGAGAGAGTTGGCCCTAAAATAATTAAATATAGAAAAAATGAATAACACGGAAACAAAAATTTACGGAAAAAATATATAAAATAAAAAAAAATTGAACTAATAGCAAAGAGAAGAGAAGAGAGAGAGAGAGAGAGAGAGAGAGAGACTAACCTTTGCACAATTACATGGAGAAAGCCAATGGTGGAGTTCGGATTTTGATTCATGGGGGGCGCTATTAATCATTAGTGATATCAATTAAAAAAACTTAACCAAATTCAATTTTTATATTTGGTAATTGAACGATCAAATATCAACGTGATGTCAAAATTATGTGTCTTAAATTAACCGGTGCTTTTTTTATTTGCTATTTTAGTTGATGATAATCAAAATTTAAAATGTAATAATGTGTATATGAAAAAAAAGAGAAAAAAAAAGAAGAAGGTAGATGTGGAGAAAAACAATTGAGAAATGAGAGAGAAAAAAATAATTATAAGAGAATATTTTGATAAAATTAAACATTTATAATGGTCACTTATAAGGAATTTATTAAAAAGAAAAATGATATATAAACATTTCGAAACTTATTTGAAAATTAAAAGGGAGTTAAATGAAAACTTTTTGTAATTAGAAGTAAAAGTGTAATTTTTGAAAAAAAGAGGAAGGGGGGGCACGTGCCCCCGACCCGATGTAGCTTCGTCCCTGGACAAAACTGGCCAACTTGAGAAAAATATTGAGTATGGGGTACATCTTAGAGTTTTCAAAGTTTTAAGTTTTTTATTATTTTTATTGTTTTAATCAGTATTATTTTTAGAAAGGGTGAGGGTGGGTTACTATATTGTTTTGAATTTTGAAATTCAACATTATTAGTTGAATTGTTTTGATCAATATTAATTTTAGAAAGGGTGAAAGTGATTTATCATATTGATTTGAATTTTGAAATTTGAATTCATAGATAATTAGAATCTTTTTTATTTTTTTAGTTTAATTAACTAACCAATAGATTTTTTTTAAAAATTATAAAAATTAAGAAATTTAGTTTGAGAATTTGGAACACTAACATCTTTTTTCATTAGAAATCCTATTTTTCGTAATATATAGTTTAGATATTTCCAAAATATTATATACTCAGATTTTCCTATTTCCATACCCGGTTCTTTTGTTCATCACTCCAGGTTAGATTACTTGATTAGTATTATATCATAAACAATAAGTAGACTACATTTGTAATGTTAGCACATCAATATCACTGTTAGATAGATATTATTATTGTTTTATATTTATCTATCTGTATTATAGATGTATCTCATCTCATTTTCTATACTTATCTCTAATGTATCTTTATCTCATTTTCTATACTTATCTCTGATGTATCTCAACCTATATATACAGGCTTCTTGTATTTCATTATTCAATTCAATATATAGAGTGTTCTCTTTTCTCTCTACTTTCATAACATAGTATCAGAGCCTAGGGTTGTCTCATAGTCTCATTTTCTTCTTCATCACATTTTTCTGGCAAATTGCTTATGTCCCCTGCTGGTGTTGGTTTCTGCTGGTTTTTTCGTATCTAGTCCATACCTTTTTCAACGTTTGGACTATACCAATCTCTTCATCTCTTCAAGATGAAGCCAATGCCACCAGATTCGACTTCATCGGACTCTACACGCACTATCACGCGCCTCTCAAAGAACGGCGCGTCGGTTGCATTGCTTCCACTCTCACCATGCGTTTGCACGCGTCGTCTCAGCCGGCTTCCCTCGACTTCGGCCCCTCAACTTCCGCCTCAGCAGATTTGCTATCGACTTCCACCTCAGCCGATTCTCTCTCGACTCGTCCTTCGGCTTCTGCCTTAGCCACGTGCCTTATTTCATCGGCTTCTGCCCGGCTTCACTCAGCCTCATGCCTTATTTCATCAGCCGTTGACGTCAGCCTTACTCAGTTGCTGACGTCAACCCTACTCCACCACTAACTAGCTGTTGACATCATCACAGCCATAGTGCTAACGTCAGCCCTATATGTTCCTAAGGTTTTTTAGCCTTCTGAATCTGTTGGTGACCTCCGTTTTGGCAAATTTAAATCTGTTATGGATCATACTGAGAACATTCAATCTATTTCTGTTATACTTGATGGGACCAAATATGTTAGTTGGGCTCGAGCTCTCTCTGGCTTCATCAAAGGGAAACGACTTTGGGGGATCATTACTGGTGCTCTTCCCAAACCCAACAAGAAGGAGGATGAGACTGACTCTGCATTCGATGACCGTCTTGACGAATGGAAAAGTAAGAATTATCAAATTATCACATGGTTTCGGGCTACTTCAGTTCCTTCCATCAGCCTTCAGTTTGGACGCTTTCAGGATGATGATTCCTTTGCCTCTCCTGCCAAAGCAATTTGGGATTTCTTGAAGGAACGTTATGAGACTACTAGACATGCTCATCAATATCAACTGTTGTAGACTCTTCATCATATACGCCAAGCACCCGTCAGTCTCTCAATGATTTCTTATCCCAGATGTTGTCTGTTTGGGATCAACTCGCTCTTTCTAAACCTTCATGGGCCCATTCTGAGGATGCATAGCTATTCATTACTTATCGGAATCATCAGCGACTATTACAGTTTCTTATTGCTCTTCATAGCACTTTTGAGCTCGTGTGTGCTTCTTTGCTCCATCGTTTGCTCCTGTCCACTTTAGAGTAAGCCATTGCTGAGCTCCTATCAGAGGAGACTTGGATTCTCAAATCTCAACACATGGATTCTGTTCTTGTTACGCCATCATCTCAGAGTTCCTCATCTTCATAGCCAATCATATGCAGTTATTGTCGCAACTGAGGCCTACCAGCTAATCATTCTCTTGTTCACTGCCAGGTTCACGCATGTTTAACTTGTCACAAGACTGCTCCAGGCCATCTCCAAAGCAATTGTCCACGAGCTCCCTCTACTACTTTATCCAAGAAAGGGGCTTCTTATTCTAGGTATCAGTCCAAATCTGGCTACGGTTCTTACTCTGCTGCTGTTGCCTCTGAGGGTTCTTCTGCTCTTTCCTTTTCTATGGATGATTGAATTCATTATCTATCAGGTGCTCACCAAATCTGGTACTCCTCCCTCTACTACTCTTTTAGTAACCTCAGGTAACTCTTCATGGTATTTTGATTCCGCATGCTGTAATTACATGACTTCTGACTCTACTATATTTTCTTCTTTATCATTATCATCTTCTGTTCTCACTATATACACTGCTGATGATTCTCATATACCTGTTAGTCACATTGGCCAAATCTCTACTTCTACTATGTATCTTTCTGATGCTTATCAAATTCCTGCTTTTTAATTGAACCTTATTTCAGTTGGTCAGTTATGTGAACTTGGTCTAACCATTACCTTTTCTGCTAATGGTTGTTTGGTGCAGGACCCTCAGACAAGACAGATCCTTGGGATAGGCCGTAAGCATGGACGTCTGTTCGAGCTTATTCATTTTCGCAATCCACACAAATCATCTACTGCTGCATCTACTATGTTTTCTTTTCATCTTTGGCATTGTCACTTAGGACATGTCTCTTTTAGTCATTTGAAAACTTTAGTTTCTAGTTGTCAGTTAGGTCGTGTCAGTCTTGAAGATGTCGATTGTTTATCTTGTCAAACTGCTAAATAACCTGCCTTACCTTTTAATAAAAGTAATTCTATTTCTACTGCTCCTTTTGATCTTGTGCATTCAGATATTTGGGAACCTTCCCCCACACCGACCATGGGGGGTCTAGATATTTTGTGATTTTTGTTGATGATTTTTCTTGCTATACTTGGCTTTTTCTTCTCAAAAATGTTTTTGAACTCAAAAAGATTTACTATGATTTCTCTGCTATAGTCCGCACTCAGTTTTCTCATACTATTAAGCCTTTTCATTCTGATAATGCTAAGGAGTACTTGGATTCTGATTTTCTTCATTTTTCTTTAGACTCATGGTACCTTATCTCATCGATCTTGTGCAGGCACCTCCCACAAAATGGACGAGCCGAAAGAAAGCACCGTCATATTCTAGATACTACCCGGGCTCTTCTTATCTCTTATTCTTGTCCTGAACAATTTTGGGGGGAAGCTGCCCTTATTGCCATCCACACCATCAATCATGTTCCTACACCTGTCATAGCTAACACTTTTCCTTACGAGCGCTTGTATGGTTCTCTTCCTGACTATACCACTCTTAAAGTTTTTGGTTCTGCTTGCTTTTGTTCTACTTCAGCCTCATGAACACACTAAACTAGAACCTCATTCTCGACTTTGTTATTTTCTGGGGTGTGGTATAGAACATAAAGGGTATCGTTGTTGGGATCCTATCTCCAAGCGTCATCATATTTCCCATCATGTGGGCTTCTGGGAACACAAAATGTTCTCCACTCTTTCCAAGTTTCACCTCCCACAGTCCCCTCATTCACCGGTCTTTACTGATATTTCTATAGACCTATTTTCTAATGAATTTGATACAGATTTTAGCCCCATGCTTCTACAGCCACTTATGCCTATCGTCCATCCTGAGGATCTTGTGTCTGCTGACGGCCCTACGCCTTCTTGAACTCATGTGGGGGTTTCTCCATCTCCACCTCCCATTGAGGTTCCTCCCGTCTCCCTCTGAGCGTCATTCTACACAAGTAAAACAACCTTCTATTCTTTTCTGTGATTGTATTGTTGGTTCCACTGCCTTTTGCTCTCATGAACCTACTTCTTATCGAGAAACTTCTTCTCACCCTCTTTGGCAACAAACTATGATTGATGAACTACAGGCTTTCGATTAAACTCATACATGGGATGTGGTTGATCTTTCTCCTAGAAAGCGTATTGTTAGTTGCAAATGGGTTTACATGATCAAAACTCATTCTGCTGGTTCCATTGAGTGTTATAATGCTCGCCTTGTTGCCCGAGGATTTACTCAAGAATATGGGATCGACTATGAGGAAACATTTGCTCATGTTGCTCGTCTTACTTCAGTTCGCAGCTTACTTGTCGTTGTTGCTGCTTGCCACTGGAGTCTTTATTAGATGGATGTCAAGAATGCCTTTCTTAATGGTGATCTTATTGATGAAGTTTATATGCAACCACCTCCTGGTTCTTCTGTTGGTAAGACTGGCACGAGCCAAGAGATCAGAAGTATACTTGGCCTGGGTAAGAAAATAACCAGAGGTATCTTGAGAAATTTCCAAGCCGAGGAAGTAGCTAAGTGAATCCAAACCTTTCATCTCAAACTGGTGATAGAGAAACTGTTTGAGACTAGAAATACCCACTGTGTCATCTCCAGTGATAATCATATCATCCACATAAAAGAGAAGGAGAATAGTACCACGCTCCATCTAATGTATAAACAAGGCAGAATCATAGGCACTAGAAGAAAAACCAAAATCACGAATGGTAGAGCTGAACTTGGCAAACTAGGCACGCAGAGCTTGTTTCAAACCATACAAAGCACAGCGGAGTTTGCAAACTTTGTTTGATGGAAATAACCAGGAGGTGGTTGCATATAAACTTCCGCAATAAGATCACTATTGAGAAAGGCATTCTTGCCATTCATCTGATAAAGACTCTAGTGGTGAGCAGCATCAACGGCAAGTAAGCTATGAATTGATGTAAGACGGGTAAAAAGAGCAAATGTATGGTTTGAAACAAGCTCCACGTGCCTGGTTTGCCAAGTTTAGCTCTACTATTTGTAATTTTGGTTTTTCTTCTAATGCCCATGATTCTGTCTTGTTTATACATTAGACGGAGCGTGGTACTCTTCTCCTTCTTCTCTATGTGGATGATATGATTATCACTGGAGATGACACAGTGTGTATTTCTTGTCTCAAACAGTTTCTCCATCGCAAGTTTGAGATGAAAGATTTATGTTCACTTAGCTACTTCCTCGACTTGGATATTTCTCAAGATACCTTTGGTAATTTTCTTACCCAGGCCAAGTATACTTCTAATCTCTTGGCTCGTGATAGCCTTACCGATTATAAGACTGCCACTACTCCCATTGATCCTCAGACTCGTCTTACACCCCTCGACGATCCCCTATTGTTTGATGCCACTTTATATCGTCAACTCGTCGACAGTCTTGTCTATCTCACGGTTACTCGTCTAGATATTGCTTATACTGTTCACATTGTCAGTCAGTTTATGGCTACTCCTCGCTCTCCACACTACGCTACTCTGGTTCGCATTTTGCGCTATCTTAAAGGAACTCTATTTCATGGTCTTCACTAATCCCCTCAATCTTCTCTACAGTTGCATGCATTTTCTAATGCTGATTGGGCAGGGGATCCTACTGATCGTCGTTCCACTACTGGCTTTTGTTTCTTCTTGGGCAACTCTCTCATTTCCTGGCGCAGCAAGAAGCAAACCCTTGTTGCTCGTTCTAGTATCGAGGCTGAGTATCGTGCTCTTGCTGACACTACTCAGGAGCTTGTGTGGCTTCGTTGGCTGGTTTCTGACATGGGTGTTTCTCATTCTGTTGCCACCAATCTTTATTGTGACACTCAGAGTGCTATTCAGATTGCCTATAACGATGTCTTCCATGGTTGCACCAAGCACATTGAGATTGATTGCCACTCCATATGACAGCATGTTAGTGGTGGCCATGTTCGTCTTCTCTTTGTTACCTCTGCTAATTAGACTGCCGACCTCTTTACCAAAGCTCATCTTCCCGGACGCTTCTCTGATCTCTCTCCAAGCTCAAGTTGATATTTGACTTACCACCTTGAGCTTGAAAGGGGGTGTTAGATATATATTATTATTGTTTTGTATTTATCTATTTGTATTGTAAATGTATTTCATCTCCTTTTCTATACTTATCTCTGATGTATCTCAGCCTATGTATACAGGCTTCTTGTATTTCATTATTCAATTCAATATATAGATTGTTCTCTTTTCTCTTTTCTCTCTACTTTCATAACACTCACTAAGGAAAATTATACAATAATTTCTGAGTATCACGTGACTATATTATTTCACCAATTACCATTCATTATGCATTCTTATATTCTCCAATCACCTAACACAAATAATCAACACTCCACTTTCTTCATCAATCATACTATCATGGAGCACCATATGGCCGTATTTCCTGACTACTCTCTTAGTAAAATCTTTTGCTAAGTTTTTATAATTGACAATTCCATTTCACAAACTCTTTTCAATTGTAATTTTATTTGCATTTTTTGTTTTAGTGAAGCTGTGAGTGTTTAGATGCGAATCCAATGTGAATTGTGTTTGTGTAGAGGAGTTTGTACCAACATTCCGTATCTTGAGCATTCCTTATTTCCACTTCGCTGACTATGTATAGGGATCACCTAGGCAGGGTCGAGCGGCAACGACCCTAAAGCCAAAGTTATTTGACAGCTCGAGCGATCATTTGTGAGCTCGAGCGGTGAAGTGGTATATCTAGTATTTCAGCCTGTATTTAGAACTTTTGGAAAACTCGTTTTACTACTCAAACAGTAGAAGTTACGCTTGAGCGGTTGCCCTATATATTTTACACCGCTTTTACTTACACCGCTCAAGTGGTGAAGTGTGCGCTTGAGCAGTCTTTACAACTCTGTTTTCTATAAAGTGCATCGTTTGCTTGTTTTAGGGTTTAAACCGTCTAGATTCTCAAAGAAGAATAAAATACAAAGTATTTTACATTAGAGAGTGTTTTTATATGAGTTTCATTGATGTATAGATGGTGATCGATTGATCAATGAATCACAGAGTGTCAAACATCAAAAGTTGATTTGGTTCTTTTGTTCACATAAAGAGAGATGTTCTTCAGTAGATTCCGAAAAACTTAGCTTGAAACTTTAGTGGATTCCGGAGTAGTTCATCGTCGTGAATTCGACATCAGCGTTATGGATTCAACGTTGAGCAAAACAATTCTGTGGTGAAGATGATGGTGGAAGAGGCATATCGAGTTTAATTCAATTCGGTCGTGAATTTGCTAGGTAATTGAAGGTACTCATATGTAATTGTTTTTTATCTTCTTAGTGGATTATTTTGTGATTTTGACTCATGATTTTTATTACCCCAATTGTGATTTTTTTCTTTATTAAATCATTGTGTCAATTTGTCGTTGATTGTTTGATTGAAATTGATATTCACTATTTTTAAATTAAAATATAATTACGAATCAATATCTCGAGAGTTTTTAAATTGTTTTTTTTCTCCATAGTTTTAGTAAAAGACTTAAAGTGTTCTTAAAATTTAAAGATGGTACCAAATCTGAGGAGTTTTGTTATTTTTGTGGTTACAAATAAATATTCCTTTAATTTTTTTTATTTATTTTAAATATGAGATAAAAATGTGTGGCCACAACATGTGCCACTTTGTGGTAAATCGAACCAAGTAAAATGACTAAATGTTCCATCTTGATGCTATTCAATTAAGGCTAGGGTTCATAATATATATATATATATATATATTATGAAATGTTTTATAAAGATTTTCTATAGTGTTGGTATTAATATTCCATTAATTATTTTGAATCTCTCATTTTTTTGAATCCTCACTTATAAATTTTAAAATTCTTAAAATTTCTTTTCTCCCTTCAAATAATACCAAAATTATTATTGTAAAAACATTCCACCCATTCAATTGAATGTACATCCACACATCCCAAAAAGCCTCTCTCCCAAAAATCTTAATAAAACCCATGAAAGTGATTATTATTTCATTTCCACATACTTGTTTATGACCTGAGAAAATAAATGTTCGGTTACCTGTTCTCGAACAAATAAATAATGTTTGGGCCTGTGTTTCTGAATTTCGGTCATATGTTCGGGAGTTCGGTCTTGAAAAAATGACGAACAATTTTTATTATTTTTGTCATTTTTTTCAAGAAACTTACCTTTATAAGGTCAATCTCCTCTGAACTAAGAACACCATTAAAGTTATGAACCTCCTTTGAACTTTTATTGTTGCATTTCTCTCGTCTCATGGAGTTGTGCTGGACATACATTCACTCATTGTCATTGCAGGAAAAGTGTAGGTAATTAAATGGTTACCACCGTTACTGTCAGAATATTGTTGCCAAATGATTTTTAAGATTTTGAGGGTGGGTAGATTTTGAATGTGAAATTTGGCAAAGATGGATGTGTGGTGATGGAAGTGGGTGCTCTCATAAACCCTAACTCATGATGTAGTGGGTGTGTGGACTTAATTGTGAGATGGAGTGTCCCAAAATTATTAATGTCCTTTTTAGTAATTTCATTTAAGATTATTATTATAATAAAAAAAAGTGAAAAAATAAGAGGTCCAAAATAATTGATAGGGTGGTAATAGCAGCACTCCTTTTTTATTATTTGATTAATGTGTGATATTTTATTATATGTATAATTTGAGAATGAAGAATTTTCATGAAACATTTCATGATTTTTTTTTTATAGTCCCTAACATTACACTATTCAATTACATGAATATTGATGGTGCAAAATCAAACTTAAATTGTTATAAATGCAGTTTAAAAAAAAAAAAAAAATCAACTGTTTTTAATGTTTACTTTCATACTTTTACTTTTGATTTGCTTGACAACCATTAATTCTTTAATTACACAAATTCATTATTCAAATATTATAACGTTGATGTAAACGTAATTTTGTCATACAGTATATAATTATTTTTCAATAGAAATAATTTTGTTTAGCTAGGAATTGGGCAACCCGACTTACTTTGCTCCTAATCAAATTACAATGCTACGTCCATGGATTAGTTTAAAAGAGACTTACGTGTAGGTCATATTAAGTGAATTTATTATTTAATAAATTTTATAATAATTAATAATATTTTTTATTACAAATTATTTAAAAAACGTCACCAATGATTAATTTTGAGTAATAATATAAAAATTTTGTCATAAAAAAATGCTCACCCCCGTGCCTACTCTCTTCCGCTTTCCTCTCTTGCCCACCTCTCTTGCTGGTTGGCAGCCCATTCCCAATCCATTTTAGCAGAGGCGGCTCAAGCCTGTTTAAGGCATAAGATAAAAAAATTTAAGTGAAGCAAAATTAATTTTCACATTATACTTTTATTTTTTATTTTTATTTTAACTTCTTAAAATGCAAATTATTAGTTTCATTTTATATTCAAAATTCTGCTAACGAGTCAATCATAGGAAGAAGTATAATATTTTTTTTATTAGCAAAGAAAAGGAAACTTTATTAATGAACAAAGATAGAATTATATCAATAAAGAAGAAGGGGAAGGGGAAGAGGAGTGCAAAGAGCATGATAGTGAAACAAAACAATCCCAACTAGGTTGGCACTGATAATATCGCCCAATCATATACTAGCACACCGCCCAGAGTTGGTGAGTAACCAATCACAAGCTGCTAACCCAAACCCAAACACAAACACAAACACAACCAATAAAACTAAAACAACTCAAAACCAACATATACAAAAACAAAAGCAATAGCAACACAAGCAGGAACATTCAGGAGCATCAAAACAGAGCCCATACCAACACTAAAAAAACCTCCCAGAAGCTCCTTTGAATCTTATAAGCAACTTCTCACCTGCTGCATATTAAAAGCGACATCTGTAACAGAAAATGAGTAGCTCGGATCAAAAGATTTCCACCATAGAGCTATCCGAACTTTAATGAGATCACATAATTCCACCAAATTAGGTTGTATATTAGAGAATACACAACCGTTCCTACATTTCATGGAATCACCTTGTTCTAGGTTTAGACTTGGACCAGCACCTAGCAGAGCAGTAAGCCTTGAAAGTTCATTCTCTTCCCAAGCATGTAAAGGTCTTTGACAACTAAAACACCATTCATTAGACAAGGCTTTCACTACTAAAAACAGGGCCTTTTGAGTCGGTAGAGTGCCGTCGCAGCAAATAGCACATTTGCCGACGCAAAAACGTTTTTGCGACGGCGTTTCGACGGCAACTCAAGGGTCGAAAATGGTGGGGTCGCAAATGTTTTTGAGTCGGCAATCTGTCGACGCAAAAAGTTTTAATTTTTTGAGACGGCAGATTGCCGACTCAAAAAGTGGTTCAATGTTTTAAGAAATTTAACCCATAATTTTCTTATTGAGGCGCCTCCGAAGTTTCGAACCCACGCCATTTGCAAGCTTTGACCGGACCCAAAGTCACCGCACTAAATCCACTTCACCACTCTACCTCTTTCAGATATTAATTGAGATATTTATTATTTATAGTATATACACTCAATATTAATATAAAAGTATATCTATAAATATATATACATATAATTATAATTTCATTATTATGATATTCGAAAAAATTATCTTGATATACAAATAAATAAAGCAGAATGTGCTTAATTACATGTATTGCACAAATTAAATTTATTTATTTTATTTTTTTTTTATTTTTTATCGATCTGATTGATGTCTTAATATTAATTTATATTTAATTTTTTATTTAACATTAAATTATTTATTATCAAAATATTCATATTTAATTTAAATTTTTATGCCTATATACACTATTTATGAATAATTAAAAATAATAATATTAAAGAAATACTAATACTCTACATAATTAATTTATGTATTTTCTTCTTAATCCAATCACAACATATTTATATTTAATCTTTTAAATAAATTTTGTATAATTCTATTTCTACATATTTTTATTATCCAAATAAAAATAAAATAAAATAATTAGAATCACTTTTAGTTTTATATTACTAATTCTCTTTTAATTTAACTATTATTTTTAATATCGAAATGAGTATTAAATATAATATTTATTAAATATAATCAAGTAAATATATATATCTTGGTTATAAAATATTTTTTTGCTACGGCATCTGTTGCCGACACAAAAAGATATAATTTTTTGCGTCAGCACAAATTTGCCGACGCAAAAGGTATATGCCGACGCAAAAAATCTATCTTTTGAGTCGGTAAATTCAACCGACTCAAATAATGCTATCAAATATTAATTTTTTGTGTCGGCCAACGGTGCCGACTCTAAAGGTTTGGTATTTGCGTCGGTAACTCTGTGCCGTCTCAAAAAGACTACCTTTTGTGACGGTAAAATTTGCCGACTCAAAAAAACCGACTCAAAAGGTTCTGTTTTTAGTAGTGTTTCCTTGATAGCATCATCCTCAATGAGATCTCTCTCTCTTCACTCAACTGGTACAATCAAGGAAACTGAGAGCTAAGACTAGCATCCTCCTTCCATACATCAACTCAGAACATTATTCTCCTACCATTGCCAATTGAAATTTCCATATTTGCCCTATAAAAATTAAACAAATTAGAGTTGTTGTGTGCTAATCCCACTATATCCTTCCATGTTTTAGACACATTACCTGAATCTGGGAGCAATGGCAGCCACTTCCCTCCAACATAACCATATATACTACACAGAACTACTTTCCATAATGCACCCTCCTCCAAAGCAAACCTTCACTACCATTTTAATAACATATACTGATTTGCCACTCTTAAATCTTTGATTCCCAAACCCCCTTGTTTCTTATTCATTAAAACTTCTTGCCATCGTACCAAATGAACTTTTCGCCAAGTTTCTATATCCCCCCACAAGAATGCTGCTTGCATTTTATCAATTTCCTTAGAAACACACTCTGGTATCTTAAATAATGACATGTAATAGATGGGTAGTGAAGACAACACTGATTTTATCTGAACCATTCTATCTGCAAATGATAATAATCTTATTTTCCATCCTGCCAGTTTCTTTTTGACCTTCTCAATAATTGGTTTCCAAGTTTGTCTTCAACTAGGGTTTGCACCAAGAGGCAGCCCTAAATACTTCAAAGGAAGCTGTTGACCCAAACAATTTAGTTCAGCTGTTGACCTAAATACTTCAAAGGAAGAAATACAATTCATACTGCTACAACTGACCTTTGCTAATGCGAGCGACCACAAAATCATGTTCTGCTAGTGATTTTGTTACGTAATCTTGTGGTTAGTTCTATGATTGATTTTTCTTTAGCATTTTTCTGGTTGATGTGGACTTCCATTTTGATTGAGTGAGAGATAATCAACGAGGTGTTTTGTTTTCACAAGAGATGCACAATGATGAGGTGTTTATGATATAAGAATTTCTTGTCTTTTTAATTTTATTTTTTCTTCTTTGTATTTAACATGGGGAGAATATAATAATCACGGATGAGTTGTTTAATAATGATATAAAGTATTTATTTATATATATATATGAAATATAATGTAATAGACATTTTGACTACTGTTTGTTTTAATTTCTTTATCACATTTATTTTTATTTTTATATGACACTATATTTAGATTGAAAAATATTTGGTGGCTCGAATTTATGTGACCTGAATGACTCGAATGTGTCAAAACAATATAGTTTTACACTTAAAACAATGTCGTTTTGAGACATTTGAACCATTCGAGCTAAGAAAATTCGAACTATCTCTTATTGTTGATTTAGGTTATACAAAAATATGGGGAGGTCTTTTGTGCAAAGCCTTAGGCTAGCACTGAAATTGCCTAATAGTCTAACTGTTAGATAATGTCTCAATGGGACCACATATTTAAATGTGGTGTTATCATTTATAAGAAGCCTACAATTTAAGTGATTCAATTTAGTTAATAGGCTTAAGGGTATATGTGTCATGGACCTAATGTGTAGATACTAGTTGAGTAATTTCTATTTCTATGAGGGGCAGAAATAGAAATTAAAACAAAATTGGTTAAGTTGGTTTTCATTCTCTTAAGAAACTGCCACACGGTTTTTCTTTTGAAAACCTATTTCACCTTAAGTTGTTATGGTCCCTAATCCTGCCTGAAGGGAATAACTGCCAATTTCTTCTATATCCTCTCAAGGAGAAACTTAAGGCACTAATAAGGAAAGGATTGGAAGGCAATAACAAAGGCAAAATCAAAGGATGTATTGACAATCACGCTTCCGTTCAACTATAACAATGGATTTGGGTACGCATGTTTTGTTTTGATTTCTTGATAATTTACATAATACATGATCAGAGTTTAAAGTTCTTATATTATGTTTGCTTCAAGTGATATCAGAGCCTGGTTGTATCATGTTCATTATTGGAAATCATGCAATTAAGTTTCATTGTGTTTTTAAATATATATATATATATATATATTTCTTTGGTTTGGGTTCTGGACATTGTTGGTTTATTTACGGATTGTTTCTTTATGAAACATTGTATACGGCTGGAACATGCTCTGTTTTTAACACACTGAGGTTCTTAAAAAAAAAAATATTTTGTGTTAAACTGTTTTCTGGTTAACGGTATGTATTTCGGATTGCAACCCATCATCGTGGTCTTCTGTAGTTGTTTAAATTAGTGCTTGTGTTTGCCAAACTTTATTACAAGTTGCATGAAAGAATATTGATCTTGGTTTTAATGGGTTTACATGAAAACGTTTCTGGAAAATTCATGTTTTGTGCTTTTAAAGTTTGTTTTATTTTGGTTTTAAATCAGTTTTATTTCTTGTTTCTGATAAACTGTTTCATTCTGGAAAATTTAATTTATAGTTTAGTTAACAGTTTTGAATCTTGAATTTTTTTTTTTTTTTTTAAACACTGGTTTTAAGAACTTTTTGACGCCTAGAACAGTGTTGGACATCTTGTAAACAGTGCTGGAAACTGTTACACAGTGCTGGAAATTTCACACAGTACAGTGAAGATTGGCTAACAGTGCAGCCCAATTGGGCGCACAAGCGACTTGTGTAAAATTACTTGTTTTTAGAGATATTGTAACTGCAACATTTTGATTACAATTATATATACATAGTCTATACGGTTATGCAATTGTCTAAACATTCGGAATATAAATCGATTAAAAGAAGAAGTCGCCAAAGTGACCTATCTTGTTTGGATTAATTTTTATGGAATGTTTGGATGTTAATGTCTGTGTACATCATGCGGGTATTTATCGGTCCAAAGACATGATTAAATACTTGGCAGAAATTACACACACATTTGTGGTGATAAACATGTGCCAATTGTCAAGGAAACCTAATGTGAATAATAAATCCATCAAAAGATAGATTTGTTATTTGACATAACTTATTGTCAATGTTTGATCATTACAACAAGAATACCACTTACAATTAATATCACTACCAAAGGCTTGGTATTAATGTTGTGCTAGGTATCTTGAGATGTTGTCGTAAATTAATTTATTTAGAGATTATCTGTTTGGTTACTTAATGTGAGCATAATTTTATTTGTTTTATTTTATTTTTCTATTCAGCTTTAATGTCGACTACTTCAATCTCTGCCAACATGAACAATGTTCCAATGTTAAATGGAACAAACTTTAAGGACTGGAAAGAGAACATATTGATTGTTCTGCATGGACATAGACTTGGCATTGAGAATGCCAAAACCGAATGATCTCACTGAACAAAGTACTCCTGAGGAAATTGTGTACTTTGAAAAGTGGGATCGTTCTAACAGGCTAAGTCTTATGATCATGAAGCGTGGGATTCCAGAAGTCTTTCGGGGTGCAATAACAGAGGATGTTACCGTTGCCGGTGAATTTCTTTCTGAAATTCAAAAGTGTTTTGCTAAAAATGATAAGGCTGAAACAAGCATGCTTTTAGCAAGCTTGATTTCAATGAAGTATAAAGGCAAGGGTAATGTTCGAGAGTACATCATGGAGATGTCTCATCTTGCTTCAAAACTTAAGGCACTAAAGCTCGACCTATCTGATGATTTGCTTGTGCATTTAGTTCTCATCTCTCTTCCTGCACAATTTAACCAATTTAAGGTCAGTTATAACTTCCAGAAGGAGAAATGGACTCTCAATGAGCTCATTTCATTTTGTGTGCAAGAGGAAGAGCGATTGAAGCAAGAAAGGACTGAGAGTGCTCATCTGGCTAGCACCTCCAAGCATACGGGCAAAAGAAAGCATAAGGGAAAGGAAGTTGCTGCTCCTAAGGGTCCGGAACCAAAGAAACAGAAAGTGCAGGATGGTTGTTTCTTTTGTGGCAAGCCCGGACACAGAAAGAAGGATTGTGCCAAATACGCTGTCTGGCGTGTAAAGAAAGGTACATATTATGTTTTGGTCTGTTCTGAAATAAATTTAGCTTCAGTACCAAGAAACACTTGGTAGGTAGATTCTGGTGCTACTACTCACATATGTGTTTCTATGCAGGGTTGCCTGAACTACCGAAAGCCAACTGATGCTGAAAAATACATCTTTGTGGGTGATGGCAAGTCAATAGAAGTGCAAGCAATAGGGCACTTTAGATTATTATTGAAAACTGGTTATTATTTGGATTTAATAGACACTTTTGTTGTACCATCCTTTAGACGGAATTTAATTTCTGTTTCTGTATTGGACAAATTGGGATATTGTTGTTCTTTTGGAAATATGAAGTTTAGTATGTCTATTAATTCAAATGTTGTTGGTACTGGTTTACTTAATGTGTTTGATAATCTATATTTGCTAGAAACTATTGCATCTTATAATGAAACCTTGTACGTGGAATCACGAGGTACAAAGTGTAAATTAACTAAGGAAAATTCAGCCTCTTTATGGCACAAACGCCTAGGTCACATCTCTAAATCTAGAGTTGAGCGCCTTGTGTCTGATGGAATTTTGGACTCGCTTGATTTTTCAGATTTTGATGTCTGTGTTGAGTGTATCAAGGGAAAACAGACCAAAATGAAGAAATATGGTGCCCATAGGACTACAGATGTCTTACAATTAATTCATACGGACATCTGTGGGCCATTCCCTATGGCGTCTTGGAATGGTCAACAATATTTTATCACATTCATAGACGACTATTCCAGATATGGGTATCTATTTCTTATCCATGAGAAATCACAGTCTTTGGACGTATTCAAAAAATTTAAGGCCGAAGTTGAGTTACAACTCAACAAACGGATAAAAAGTGTCAAGTCTGACCGTGGTGGTGAATACTATGGCAGATATGATGGATCAGGTGAACAACGTCCAGGACCGTTTGCAAAATACCTGGAGGAATGTGGAATCGTCCCATAATACACCATGCCAGGATCACCTAGTATGAATGGTCTATCTGAGAGACGAAACCGGACTCTTAAGGATATGGTAAGAAGTATGATTAGTCATTCTACTTTACCAGAGTCCCTCTGGGGTGAGGCTCTAAAGATAGCAACTTATATCTTAAATCGGGTGCCAACTAAAGCAGCTGCAAAAACACCTTATGAGCTTTGGGTTGGGTGAAAGCCTAGTCTAAAACACTTGCATGTGTGGGGGTGTCCTGCTGAGGCGAGGCCTTATAAACCTCATGAAAGAAAATTGGACTCTAAAACTGTTAGCAACTACTTTATTGGCTATGCCGAACGATCACGGGGTTACAAGTTTTATGATCCCACAAATAGGTCAATATTTGAGACGGGAATTGCAACATTTTTTGAGGATGTTGAGTTTGGGGGGAGAAATCCAGTAAGAGACATTGTCTTTGAGGAGGAAGCAGGAGTAATCCCACTTCCTATTATTACTTTTGACCAATTACAGGTTCCTATACCTGTCATTGCTCGAGAAGTAACTTCGGATCCTCAACTAGACAATGTTGTTCAAGACAATATAGTTCAACCCCTCATTCAAGATGAGGTAATTGTTCCTGAGGAACAAACTCTACAACCTCAACCTCAAGAACCTGTGCCACTAAGGCGATCCACAAGAGAAATGAGATTTGCAATTTCGGATGATTATCTTGTATATCTCCAGGAACATGAGGTAGAAAATGGAATGTCGAAAGATGATCCAATCAACTTTCGTCAAGCCATGGAAAGTTCCAACTCTCATAAATGAATAGAAGCCATGAATGAAGAATATAAGTCTATGCAAGACAATAAAGTTTGGGAACTTGTCCCATTACCAGTTGGTGCGAAGCCCGTAGCTTGTGAATGGATATTTAAAACCAAAAGGGATTCAAATGGTAATGTGGAGAGGTATAAGGCACGTCTTGTAGCCAAAGGCTTTACTCAAAAGGAAGGAATTAACTTTAAAGAAACTTTTTCTCCGATTTCTACAAAAGATTCTTTTAGGACAATTATGGCGCTTGTTGCATATTTTGATCTTGAGTTGCATCAGATGGATGTTAAAACAGCATTTCTTAATGGTGACATTAAAGAAACAATTTATATGGTGCAGCCAGAAAACTTTGTGTCGGGAGACCCAAAGAATATGGTTTGCAAATTGACTAAATCCATCTATGGACTCAAACAAGCTTCTCGTCAGTGGTACTTCAAATTTCATCAAGTTCTCACTTCGTATGGTTTTGAAACTAATGTTGTTGATGAATGTGTGTATCACAAGTTCAGTGGGAGTAAACACATATTTTTGGTTATATATGTTGATGATATATTGCTTGCCACAAACAATATAAACTTGTTGCATGACACCAAGAGATTTCTATCTAAGAATTTTGAAATGAAAGATCTTGGTGATGCTTCCTTTGTATTAGGACTTGAAATACACCGAGATCGTTCTTGGGGTATTCTGGGATTATCACAAAGGAGCTATATCGAAAAAGTACTCAATAGATTTGGTATGCAAAATTGTAAATCAGGTGAAACCCCGGTTGCTAAGGGAGACAAGTTTAGTCTCAGCCAATGCCCGAAGAACAGTCTTGAAATTCAAGAAATGCAGAAGATTCCTTATGCCTCGGCTGTAGGGAGTCTAATTTATGCCCAAGTATGTACGCGTCCGGATATTGCGTTCATAGTTGGCATGTTAGGCAGATATTTAAGTAATCCTGGCATGGATCATTGGAAAGCAGTCAAGCGTGTTATGCGATATTTACAGAGAACAAAGGAATATATGCTCACATATAGGAGATCGGATAAGTTAGAGATCATTGGATATTCCGACTCCGATTTTGCTGGATGCCAAGACAGTAGGAAATCCACATCAGGCTATATTTATCTGTTAGCTGGCGGAGCAATTTCTTGGAGGTCTGCAAAGCAGACGCTCATAGCTTCATCCACCATGGCCACAGAGTTTGTAGCATGTTATGAGGCATCAAACCAAGGGATATGGCTGCGGAATTTTGTCACTGGGTTGCGTATTTTGGAAGGTATTGAAAGACCACTTAAGTTATACTGTGACAATAAGTCTGCAGTTTTCTATTCCAATAACAATAGGAGCTCGACAAAATCAAAGCATATTGATATCAAGTTCCTAGTTGTAAAAGAAAGAGTGCAGAGTGGACAGATTTCCATAGAGCACATTGGGACAAACTCCATGATAACGGATCCACTTACGAAGGGACTACCACCCAAGGTCTTTCATGAGCACACTGCTCATATGGGTGTTGTTCTATTTGAGAACATTTTGGTTTAGTGGGAGTTTGTATTTATATTAATGCTTTATGTCAGCCTTGAGTTTTATCTATGTAATTAGATTAATTTCTACAGAAATGAAGTATTCAATTTATTACACTCTGTTACGTATTGTGAAGTTGTAACGCCCTAAAATTTAACCCATTATACATATAACAATGACATGCAATATTTAAAGAAAACAATTCATTAATTCATTCATCAGAGTATTACTAAATAAAAGTATTATATGTAACATCAAATTAAATGCCCTACGGGCTTACATCTTTCCAAGCCAACACTTGGACACAAAAATATGAGTTCTAACTCAAATACAAGTAAAGCCCTATGCTTGAATGTTTACATGTACTAACAAATAAAAACAACTAACTAAAGATAGTCTTCAAAATCCAAAAGCCAAATCCTCCCAAGCTAAGTCCTTGGAGGTAGCTTATCACCTGAACCTGAAAATGATGTTCCCATATAGGGTGAGCCACAGCCCAGTAGAAAAATACTAAACCAAATATAAGCATTGAATAAAGCAATAGCATTCAATAGATGGTTAACCAAGATAATCAATTATATCACTATACGGTCTCATGACACTAATGTCTATGACACGTTTCACTTTCCATTATTATCATTATGGCTCAGAACCTGGCCAAACTTACAACAGTGAACTATATATCATATTCACATTATTTCCAACATCAACAAAACAAATGAGACTCAGACTCATATCAAAACACTTCATACTTCCCGTTTGATACACATTTTAGTGCTGTATCAATAACATGTAAAAACACTTCAATATAATAAGCACACATAATAGTGATGCTAATGGAGTCCATCCCCTATCTCCTCCCAAACAAAATCTGGTTTAGAGGTCCATCCCCTATCTTTCCCTAAACCGTGGAATACATCCCCTATCTCCTCCCACACAATATGCAAATGCAATGCTCAATCAATACACGTATTTTCTGTATTAATTCAATAGTCAACATTAATGACTTAACCAATGAGATTAGTTTCAGTTATCCCTAGTCCACATGCAATGTCTACAACAATCACGACTATCCTCCACCGATAGCCCAAAACAGTTATTTCTAGACTGGAAATAAATATATCAACAATTCAATAGGCGAGTGATTTAAATTATCCAACTACACCATTTAATCAATGAATTCCTCAATTTCATGAATTTAACCAAATTCCCCAATTTTCTTAAATAAATTATACAAATTAATTTATTAAAACAACTAGGGTTTTTCCCAAAATTACCAAAATACCCCCAACATATCAAAATACCAAAACTTAGAACAAAACTTATAAGATGGAGTAGGAAATCCCTACGTCGAAGAAAATAACTCAAATGGAGAAGACGAAGATGATGACCTAAACTCCAAAGTGCTCCAAATCCAAGATTGTTCAGATTAAAACGAAGCCCTCAACCCCCTCTACCTTTTTAATAAAGAGTCTAGGGTAGAAACACACTAAAAGTAGATGATTCCTAAGAGAGAAGGTGAGTGGAGGGAGAGAGAACTCGAAACTAAGGTTTTAGGATCAAAAAGAATGTGAAAAAAAACGTTTTAAAAACCGCTGCTGCGTATTTATACCCGACAGGCTCGCTCGAGCGAAGGATTGGTCGCTCGAGCGACCAGACACAAAAATACTCGCTCGAGCGAAGAAAGTCTTGCTCGAGCCAAGGATGCAATGCTTCAGGTCTGCAACCCAGAAGCACGCTCGAGCGACAGAATGCTCGCTCGAGCGAAGAACTCGAAACTCGCTCGAGCGAAGGAAAGCTCGCTCGAGCCAACAAATACATCTCTCAGGTCTATACTAGACGCAATCTCTCGCTCGAGCGAAGAAACCCTGGCTCGAGCGAAGGACCAAAAACAAAAGGCTCGCTCGAGCGACAAACTCCTCGCTCGAGCGAAGGTCCAAAAATCTGGACAGCAACACTTGGTTTCTAAACCCAATCCACCTGTAACAAACCTGCCCAACATATCCTATAACTCAAAAACAAGGAATTAAAGGACAACAAAAACAATATAATAACAACTGAATCTACGGAACATAAGTCCGGGTACAACAACCAAATAGGAAAAGACCGGGGTCGCTATAGAAGTATTGATCTCAATAAAGTTAAATAGGACCAGTTGGAAATAGGCATGTATGGATCATATTACATGTAATTTCCATGCTACGCATCTATGATTGATCTATGTCATTTAGCTGTATTGGTATACGTGACCATTGGTGGGTCGAGTTACGATTAATGTAACGAAGACCGCTTTGATCCTATGTTAATATAGTTAATGGACAAGATTGTTTGGATACCCTCAGGTCATGATAACAAATTTCTGAGCTCACTAAAGTTAAGCACATTTGTCAGGTTACATATGTGGTCCAGTGGGAGATTGTTAGATAATGTCTCAATGGGACCACATATTTAAATGTGGTGTTATCATTTATAAGAAGCCTACAATTTAAGTGATTCAATTTAGTTAATAGGCTTAAGGGTATATGTGTCATGGACCTAATGTGTAGGTACTAGTTGAATAATTTTATTTCTATGAGGGGCAGAAATAGAAATTAAAACAAAATTGGTTAAGTTGGTTTTCATTCTCTTAAGAAACTGCCACACGGTTTTTCTTTTGAAAACCTATTTCACCTTAAGTTGTTATGGTCCCTAATCCTGCCTGAAGGGAATAACTGCCAATTTCTTCTATATCCTCTCAAGGAGAAACTTAAGGCACTAATAAGGAAAGGATTGGAAGGCAATAACAAAGGCAAAATCAAAAGATGTATTGACAATTACGCTTCCGTTCAACTATAACAATGGATTCGGGTACGCATGTTTTGTTTTATGATCAGAGTTTAACGTTCTTATATTATGTTTGCTTCACTAACCACTACTTTTTTCTAGCCATCAATCACCTCTCCTTATGATAATCATTTTCTCTTATTCCGCTCCGCCCATGCATTTCCTCTTAGGTTCTCCTGCCCGTTGAGAAAGTAGAACGGAGACGGATTTTATTTCTCTCGTCCCGTTCTATCTGATCTTTATATTAATTATATATTTATATATATAATAAATATAACATAATTTTTTTACTATAATAAAATTAAAATACTCAAATATTGTACTTAAATATTAATTTTTACTCTTTTTTTTTTAAATCTTATATCTTAAAATTCTCATTAAGTATAAATTATTATATGTAATATATTATATTATTTATAATTTTTATTAATATTTTCATTATTTAACTTACAAAACTAATCAATCTCCCGCCCCTTAGAACATCTCCAATGCATCCTCTATAACTTTAAATATGAAGGATTTGCTCCTCCAACCCATCCTCTAAATTCATCTCCATTTGGGAGGAGGATGAGTTGATCCTCTATATTCGGAGGGAGGATGAAAAATAGAGGATCCCCTCCAAAACACTATTCATTTTATATTTTTTATTATATTACAAATAACTTTTAATATGTAAATTTAATTTTTATAAAATTGGCATCATTAAAAAGTATGAAATCATACCTTTAAAATGAGTATAATATTAAATATATTTTATAAAAAAATTTAAATTAGATATTTGTTAATGAACAAAAATTAATTTTTGATGAAAATATTTTCGAGATAAATTTTTAGAGAAGAAAAAATGCCTAACAAATAAAAAATTAATAAAAATAAAAAATAAAAAGAAATTTACTATTGATCGTTTGGTGACACCCAATCCAGAAGAAAATGAAGGATTGTGAAGGTTTGTGATTGGAGTTTGAATCAATAGTGACATATTTTATATTTATTTTTTGAATAAAAAAAAATATTGTCATCCTCTTGGTGAGAGGATTGGGTTGGAGATGCTCTTAGCCACCCTATCACCACCGCCCCTTGATTCGCCCCACTCCTAATATGATACAGGACAAGTATGAATTACTACAAACCCGACCCAAACCCGACCCCTCACCATCCTTATCTCTCCTCCACCAGCCCTACCTTTATCCTTTGCTGCTCTTTCAACCCCTCTCCCACCCTTCCTTTCTATCTACCCTTTCTTAGCCTAGCCATTTCCTCTACAGCCTCCTCTGGATCCTGCATCCATTTTCTCTACCTTTATTCTTTGCTGCTCTTTCAACCCCTCTCCCATCCTCCATTTCTATCTCCCCTTTCTTGGCCTCTCTAGATCCTGCATTCATTTCCTCTAATGTGGGGGTCACAGCAGAAGGGTTGCAGAGCGGTGGGGTGGTTGCAACAAAAAAGCAAGGTGGGGTAGCGATAGGTGGCCATTGATAATGGCAATACCATGGATAGTAGAGCCAGTTAAGATTTTGCACACATAGAGAGAGAGAGAGAGGAGGAGACTCAGAGGGAATGAGGAGAAGAGAGGAGAAAAACAATAAAAAAAAAAAAAAATTGCAATTGATTTTGAATATTTTTACTCGTACTATTGATTTTGTAAATTTCCCTCTAATTTCTATTTTTATATGTAATTTGTCAAAATTTGTTTGCTTGTGCCGCATTATTAGATTATGACTCTAGCATCAATCCTTTGAAACAAGCAACATTGCATGTGCCCCACATGGTTAGGTTACGGTTACGACTCTTCTGCAACTCATTTAAGACAAAAATTTATCCTGACATTTGGATTGATGACAAAACTTGTATGACAGTTGATAGAAGGGTGATGTATCAATAAATCTCAAATTAATAACTTATGCATTGTTTAGTCTTAAAATTTTTTTTTATAAACTGAAAGGTCCCATTACAATGTTAATAACATCAAATACAATGTTAATAACATCAGAGTCATGTTACAAACATTAGATTTTAAACATCTAATGTTCATCAAATTTCAATAATGTTTGAAAATATAGGATGAAAAATATCTAATGTTCATCAGATTTCAATAAATTTTGAAATTATAGAATGAAACATCAGATCATTTACATCATTTACATCATGCTGATGTAAAAATGGGACTAAATGGAGCATAAGAAAACTTTTAGGACTAAATGGTTCAACGTTTCAAAAACTAGGACTTATGGGTAAATTTTCCGTTGATAGAATACACAAATTTAAATATACAATAAATATAAACTTTTAATCGATTTTTTACATTATGTATTTGAATATATAAATATGAATAAGACAAAAACCAAGCAATTTTGTAAATTATAACTAATAACATTCTAAAATCTTAAAAAGATGAGAAAAAGAAGAGAAAAAAAAACCAAAAAATGTCTGTGAGACTAGTATTAAAATTGGGGGTTAATTATACTTTTAATTCCTGTAATTTAACCCCAGTTCCATTTTCACCCATATTGTTTTAAATTGAACAATTGATTTTTGTATTTCAAATTTATTTTTAGTTTGGTCCTTCTATTTAAGTTAGAAGTTAAAATTAACGATTTTAAAATACTTGTCAATGTCTTAAAGTGTACATATAAGAAAAATTAATAAAAATTTGAATAAAATGAAAAAATTGAAATTAAATTTAAAATGCATGATCTAAATTATTTAAATTAAAACAATAAAGACTAAAGTAAAGTTTGATTCAAAGTATAAAGGTGAAAAGTTTACTCTAAAATTGGAAACTAATGGCTAGATCTCGCAGCTCACAACAAACCATCGAATTTGTATATTTTTCATGTCGGCAACAAAAACAAATAATTTTTGTTTTATAAAATGTATATATTTTGATTTTGTTATTTCCAACACGAATTTGTTTTATTTATTTATTTATTTCCGTTTTATGTATTAATGAAGTATTATTACTCTTTACTATTTCCTTAATGCTCATTTCTGAAACCTGTTAGAAAAAATGAGTTTTTTTCGTGACTTTAATGTGAAAAGTAGGTCCTAACTATTAGTTGATGTGAGATTAAATGAGTTTAGATTATTTGTAATAAAATCTTTATACCACAAACAGAATGACAAAAAATCATTAAGAATTGAAAGAGAAATTGTCTCACAAAATTGGTCTCATGAATGAGGTATTGAGAATTGTGTATAATTATCAATCCCACATTGATTGTAGATAAAAGTTTTGACGGGTATTCAAATCTCAAGATTTTGATAAGGGTATAAGCCCTTGGGGCATCCAAATTTTTCAAAGAAAGGAGTTATGGATGTTTCAATGATGGGCTTGAATCAAAACTATGGAGCAAGTTGGTTATGCAAAAATTGTTACACACGCCCCGCCGGCCCGGACCGGGTTCGCGGATCTTGGGGCTTGGGCTTGAGGCTTGAGGGAATGGATTAGGTTTAGACTAGACCGGATTGGTGGTCTACCAACCTAATCTTTTTGGGCCAGGTTTGTTTGGTCCATATTCCTTGGTTTTCACACAAAAGATTTTGCCTCTATATTATACAGTTAGTCTGCTCATATATTCTACTTCTTGTGTGAGAGAACGCTGCCGTTGTTAGTGTTAATGTATATGTGGTATTCCTAAATTTATTAGGTATTGATTTCTTAGATATATTTAGGAATAACCATAGTTAGATTTCTTGTAGGATATTTTTTCTCAGCTTATATATACAGGCCTTCTGTTATATAGAATAAATACATTGAATACAATATATATATATATATATATATTTTCTCTCTCTATCTATTATCCTAACATGATATCAAAGTTATAGGTTAAGCTCCTAATGTTCTTCACCTTACCGGCGGGCGACAACCTTGCCTTGGCTGTCCGCCGAACCTCAACCTATTCCGTTGTCATATTTTCTTATCAGTATCGCTTCACGGTAATCCCTTCTTTTCTCCACTAATTTATTCATATCTCAAATATATCTATCATATTTTTTTTATTTTTTACTTGCAATCCACTTTTTGTGTATGTTTCTGCTTCACTTTGTCTTTCCCTTTGTTTCAATCTCAAATAGGTTTCTATCTTCAACCCTATTTGAGTTTGAGGGGGAATATTATACCTATATTATGGTGAGCATGGTGATATACCATGTGAACCACCTAAGCCCTAAACCGCCTCCCTTGGCGCACAACCTAAGTCGCTCTTTGCGCATCATTCACGCCGCCCATGGCGCACTTAGTCTTTTGTTGTCATTATCGTTCAGCACCACATCATAAGTTATGTGTGCCATGGTTGCTGGTTTAACATCTAGTTCTCTACATCTGTCCAGCATAACCCCTTTAAACTGTCTCGACATTGATTCCGGTTAGCTCCTATATCGGTCCGGCATGACCGCTTTAATATGTTCTGACATTAATTCCGGTTAGCTCCTACAATGGTCAAGTATAACCTTAAACTGTCCCGGCATTAGTTTTGGCTAGCTTCTACAACGGTTTGGCATGACCTTAAACTGTCCCGGCATTAGTTTCGGTCAGTTCCTACAAACGGTCCAACATGACCATAAATTGTCTCCTAGCATTAGTTCTGCCCTCTTATCTATCTCAAGCGCGGTCCTACACGACCATAAACTATCTCTCAGCATTAGTTCCAGCCTCTGATCTACCTCAAGCGCTCTTGCGGTCCCGTTTGAACTTTACAATCTATTTGCCTTTTATTTTATTTAATTTTATTTCATGTTTTAGTTTCTCTCTCCAAACTCAAAATGTTTATCCTCCTTGAGTTTGAGGAGGGATGTTAATGTATATGTGGTATTCCTAAATTTATTAAGTATTGATTTCCTAGATATATTTATAAATAACCATAGTTAGGTTTATTGTAGGATACTTTTTCTCAGCCTATATATAGAGACCTTCTATTGTATAGAATAAATACATTGAATACAATATATATTATTCTTTTCTCTCTCCCTCCTTCTCTATCTACTATTCTAACAGTTAGTTCGCCGGAACTAAACAAAAGGTGCTTCTGCGTTAGCGGGTCTATACCGTCGTATTCTGGGAGACAGACGTTGATACACCTCCAACACCGACGATGAGGCGACAAATTTATTTTAAGGAGACTGTGGTATCACATAAGTTTCGATTTGCTATCTTTTCTATGTTTTATTTTGTTATATATTTTTGTTCAATTCCAACAAGTTTTCTTGTTTTGTAATTTAAATTAGTATTAAATATGAATCTGTTTATTTTATTTAATTTATACAATATGTACAACAATTTTAAAACAGATTCTATATGTTTCTCATGAAATTATATAAATAGATTTATATATAATTTGTAATAGATTAATTTATTACACAATTGGTTTTGCATCGGGTAGCATATACAGATTTTTTCCCATGGATAGTTCTCTGCTCTGCTTTGCTTCCGTTAGGAAAAGGACAAAAAGGGAATTGTAGCTTACGAGACCACTGCTTTCACCTACATAGAATCCATAATTAGAAATTCAATTGTATTTGCATACTATTGGTTTCTAACTGTTATGTCTAACTCAAGAGTAGTGTACTGCTCTTTTATTTAAGTGCACGATCAGACTATTAAAATAAAAAAATAAAAAAAAGAAATGTTTGTGTCTAATTTATGTAAGCAAAGTGTATATATATATATATTTTATTCAATTCATGTCTAGCAATTTCAGGATTTGTATGCTATTGTTTGTTGGAAAAATGCCACTACTCTACATGATAGCAATTCTAATTTATTTAAATAGACTGCATGATTCTTTATTTGGTTCCAAGTTCAGTAAATAAATGGATTTCTTATGGTGTTTGGTTCTAGTATTGTTTTCAAGTATGATTTATTATATGAGCATGATTTCTAGGTTCCTACCATGATTAGCATGCTCATGACTCTTAATTTTTTAGTATAATCAACTTGCTTATTCTTTTCTAGATCCTTGACGAATTCACATGTTTATTAGATCCTAAATGTGTAAGATAATTTGCATGTTCTAAATTTTCTAAATTTTAGTGTATGTTACATGCTTATTATTTCTAAAATTATATGCATGATTTTGTGTTTTAGAATTATTAGCCTGTTAATTGTGTAATAATTTCTTATAACTCCCGTCAATTAATTTTAATTTAATTTTTAGAGTTATAAGTGTTGTAATTTATTTGAGAGTTATAAGTTTAGTTGTGTATCTTACCTAGCATTTTTAAATTTTTACTTAATTTTGCTATTGAATTAATTTATTGCTTTTATAGTTTTTTTAATTATTTGTTTTGTATTTTGTTGTGATTTTCTGCTAACTTTCTTTACTAGAATACCTATGCGCAAGGGAATGGAAAAAAAAAAAAAAAAATACAAATCCAAATGAATAAAATTTGGGGCTGGAAAACCAAAAATTTGGATTGTTAACCTTTTTTGTTAAACAGAAATACCTAAGTGTGGAAAGAAATTTTTTGAACCATAAGAATCTTTATTTGGATTGGTTTCATTTCTTATAATTTGAAGCAATTTTTTGCTTGTATTTAGTAGTGGTTAATTACCTAATTTTTGAAGCAAGTTTGTTTGCTTGTAATATTGGAAGCATTTTATTTCTTTGTAATTGTTGTTAGCAAGTTTTAATTGCTTGTAAAGTTATATAAACATGGTTTGTTTTAACCTAATTTATCCACTGAAAAAGTTAATTCTAAAAATGGTTTTTCATGGATTAGGAGTCAACATGCTCTTGAAAGTTTTGTCTAAGATTAATTAGGTCTTAAGTGGGACCAGTGTGACCCTTCCAGTCTTCCTCGAAACTTTCCTAACCATGTTCGATTCTAGGGTAAGTGGTGAGATTAGTTTTGAATTAAATTTCAAACTTTGGAATTTTCTAGTGTTAAGTTTAATTTCTAGAAACACAGAATAGTGAAATTTTGTTGTATTTTTTCAGAAATGACAACTATCACTGATGGGAAAAGGTTGGGACCCCCAGTGGGGGACACTCCCAGCATCCCCACTGGGTGCTGATTGGTTAGATTTTTTTTTTTCCCTCTTCAATCACCAACCCCCACGTGTGTGTGGAGGTGGTGGGGGTGGGAAAGGAGTGGGGGTCTCTAGCAAAGTTCTATCACTGATGCTGCTACTACTATTGCTAATGTTAGTGGGGATCAAAACCCCAGGGCAATTGGCTTGTCAACCCCTACTGTGACCTCTGTTGTCAACCTTGTTGTTATGACCTCTATGGTCAACCCTGTTGTTGCTCTTGTTATTCTGAGAGGACCGCTCAACCATCATGAGCGCCCGGAGAAGTTCACTAGAGTGAATTTCAAAAGGTGACAAGAGAAGATACTGTTCTACCTGACTACTCTTATTGCGAGGTTTTTGAGTGAAGACCCACCAGCCGTGGAGGAGCATGAGCAAGACTAGCATAAGCTTATGGCTCTAGATGCTTGGAAGCAGTCAGATTTCCTTTGCCGAAACTATGTTTTGAATGGTTTGGCCGATTCACTGTTCAACGTGTTTTATGGCAAGCAATTGGCAAATGAGTTGTGAGATGCTTTGGACAATAAGTACAAGACCGAAGATGTTGGAGCAAAGAAAATTTTCATTGGCTGATTTATGGACTTCAAAATGGTAGACTCAAAAAATGTCATTAGTCAAGTCCAAGATTTCCAAGTAATTCTGCACAAGATTCATGCAGAGAGAATGTTCCTAAGTGAATCATTCTGGGTAACTATGTTGATTAAGAAGTTGCCTAATGGTTGGAAAGGCTTCAAGAACTACTTGAAGCACAAACAAAAGGAGATGATAGTCGAAGAGCTCGTTGTTAGGCTCCTGATTGAGGAAGACAACATAAGGAATGAGGGGAATACCTCCATTGTGAAAGCAAACATGGTTGAGCATGGCTAGTTCTCAAGAGGTGAAGAAGAAGCCACTGACAGGCAAAAACTCAAAGTTGGGGGCAAGAGGCGGTGTCTCCAAAAGGCCGATCTACAAGCCGCATGAACCTACTTTGAGGTTCAATGAAAAGTGATTTAATTGTGGAATGCTGGGCATCGGGCGGTTGATTATCGCAAGAAGAAAAAGCCTTACAAAAAGTATCTTCCACAGAACAAAAGTCGGGCTCACATGGCTGAGGTGGAGGATCTGTCTCAAGATGTGGATGACATGCATTTGTTTGCTGTCGTCTCAGAGGTGAACAAGTTGAGGTCCAACTTGAAGGAATGATGGGTGGACACTGGGGCCACTCGTCATATCTGTGTTGAGAACAAGATATTCACAACTTTCGAACTGGTTTCAAGCAATGAGAAGTTGTTTATGGGGAATTCTGCAACCTCAACTATTGAGGGAAAATGCAAGATGGTCCTGAAGATGACTTCAAGGAAAGAGTTGACTCTAAAAGATGTCCTATTTGTGCCAAACATTCATAAGAACCTTGTCTCGAGGTCTCGTAAGCAAGCATGGCTTCCTCATGGTGTTTGAGTCTAATAAGGTCGTGTTGACCAAGAGCGGGGTCTATGTGGGGAAGAGATATATGTAGGGCGATATGTTTAAGCTCAATGTGATAACCATTATCCCTAAAGTTAATGAGAATGCTTCTTCTTCTGCTTATATGCTTGAGTCCCTTGAATAATAGCATGGTAGAAGCTAAATTGATAAGGACTTCCTTTCATTCTGTTGAAAGAAATACCAAGCCTTTAGATTTAGTGCATAGTGATGTGTGTGACTTGAAAGTTGTATAATCACGTGGTGGCAACAAGTACTTCATCACTTTTGTTGATGATTGCACTAAATATTATTATGTGTATTTGCTTAAAAGCCAAGATAAGGCAATTAATAAGTTTTATTCTTTTTAAGAATGAAGTTGAGAATTAACTAAACTGAAAGCTCAAGGCTTTAAGAAGTGATCGTGATGGAGAATATGAATCGCCTTTTATTGAGTTTTGTGCTCAATCTAGAATTATCTACCAAACTACAGCGCCTTATTCCCCTCAGTCAAATGGTGTTGCTGAGCGAAAAATAGGACGTTGAAGGAAATGATGAATACAATATTGATAAGTTCTTGGTTGCCACAGAATTACATTCTACATTCCACATAGAATATCTCAGAAGAAAGTGGACAAGACTTCATATGAATTATGAAAAGGCCGCATGCCTTCTTATAATTTCCTACGAATTGTGGGTGTTTTGCAAAAGTGGCGGTACTTATACCCAAACGGGTTAGGATAGGTCCAAAAATTGTGGATTGTATATTCAGTGGTTATACACAGAATAGTAGTGCATATAGGTTTCCTGTGCATAAATTTGAGATTTCAGATATACACAAGAATACCATGATGGAGTCAAGGAATGTGTCTTTCTTTGAAGACGTGTTTCCTTGCCGAAACTGAGGAGATGATCAAAGTTCTGAAAAGGAACTTGAAGATGATTCTAGTGATAGTGATCAAGATGAGAAAATAAATGAGCCGAGAATGAGTAAAAGGGCTATGATTGCCAAGTCCTTTGGCCTAGACTTCTTAACTTATACGTTAAAGAAAGAACCTCGAACTTTTCATAATGTTGTGAATTCACCTGAAAGTCCCTTATGGAAAGAAATAATTAAGAGTGAGATTGACTTCATATTACAAAACCATACTTGGGAGTTAGTTGATCTATTCCAAGGCAGTAAGGCCTTGGGAAGTAAGTGGATCTTTAGAAGAAAAAAAAAAGATGAAAGGTGATGGGTCAATTGATAAGTATAAATCAATGCTAGTTATCAAAGGATATAGGTAGTGAGAAGACCTGGATTACTTTGATACGTATTCACCTGTGACAAGGATAACATCCATTCGCATTGTGATTGAGATAACTGCTTTATTTGGTCTGGAGATACATCAAATGGATGTAAAGACAGCTTTCTTAAATAGAGATTTAGATGAAGAAATCTACATGGAGCAACCTGAGGGGTTTTCAGCTCTAGGGCAAAATAAGAAAGTCTGTAAGCTTGTCAAGTCACTATATGGTTTGAAGCAAGCTCTTAAACAACGGTATGAGAAGTTTGACAACGGTATGTTGTCAAATGGGTTTAGAATAAATGATGTGACAAATGCATATATGTCAAAGACACAGACAAAGGCTATGTCATTTTGTGTCTATATGTCGATAACATACTCATTGTTAGTAGTAATGATGAAATGATTAAAACTACCGAGAGATTTTTACACTCGAAGTTTGACATGAAAGATATGGGCCTTGTAGATGTAATTCTAGGTATTAAGATTATTAGAACATCTGGTGGTATTGTATTTTCTTAATCTCACTATGTTGAGAAGATACTTGAGAAATTTGGTAAATCAGATAAAAGTGTGCCTAGGACACCGGTAGACTTGAGTCTACATTTGACCAAGAATAATGGTGAGAGTGTTTCTCAGCTAAAATATTCTCGGGTCATTGGGAGTTTGATGTATATGATGAGTTGTACAAAGCCGAATATAGCTTACTCTGTTAACAGGCTTAGTAGATACATAAGTAATCTGAATGCTACTCATTAGAGGGGCATTATGCAGGTGTTAGGTTATCTACGCTACACCCGAGATTATGGGCTGCATTAAACCAGATATCCAATGGTACTAGAAGGATATAGTGACGCAAATTGGATATCTGATATAAAAGACTCCAAATCCACTAGTGGTTATGTGTTTATCCTCGGAGGGGCAGTCGTGTCTTTGAAGTCTTTTAAGCAAACGTGTATATCAAAGTCAACGATGGAATCTAAGTTTATTGTTTTGGACAAAGCAACTGAAGAAGCTAAATGGCTTCGCCAGTTCGTTGAAGATATTCCACGTTGGTCGAAACTTGTGCTAGCTATCTGTTTTCATTGTGATAGCCAATCGGCGATTGGACGAGCACATAGTAATATGTATAATGGAAAGTCTAGACATATCCATCGTAGACATAATTTCATACGACAACTACTCTCTAATGGAGTTGTCTCTTTAGACTATATAAAGTCTAAGGACAACATTACAGATCCACTAACCAAAGGGTTAACTCGAGAGTTAGTAGAAACATTGTCAAAAGGAATGGGGTTAAGGCCTTTAGTAATGTTACCGGAATGGAAAACCCAACCTAGTTGACTAGAGATCTCAAGATTTAGGTTCAAAGGGATAACCTAATTTCGTGTAACAGGTGAGTCACTAAAGAGGTAAATCCTCTTGTCCATTCCTTTGTACAGTGATACCCTGTGGGGGTGGAAGGTTAAGCTAATGCTTTTAATAACCTAAGTGATATTAATAATCAACCATGGTACAATGAGATACCTTATATAGGTCACCTATGTGAGTGCGAAGTGAGGCTGCTTCTTTAAGAATTAACAAGGCCGAAGTCTTTAAAAACAAACGACAGAACTGTTCAAGACATCACATTCACTGGTTAACCAGTAAATTCAATAGACTTTCACTATGAAAGGTTTAAAGCCAACAGCTACCTTTTCTGATGCAGGGTTAGTCTGTGTGCTCTCTCTTCGAGTCTTTGTTGTAAATGTTGTTCGTTTTCTTTATTCGGTCAATTTTTATTCATGTGGGGAATTGTTGGAAAAAATGATTTCTCGGTGATTTTAATGTGAAATTAAAATAGGTTTCAACCATTGGTTGAGGTGGGATTAAATGGTTTAGATATTTTGTAACAAGATCTTTACATCCCAAAAAAACAAAAAAGACCAAAAATCATTAAAAATTGAATGAGAAATTATCTCATAAAGTTGGCCTTATGAATGAGGTATTGGGAGTTGTGTATAACTACCAATCCTACATTGATTATAAAGAAAAGTTTTGATGAGTATTTAAATTTCAAATTTTGATAAGGGCATGAGCCCTTTGGGGCATTCAAATTTTTCGAGGGAAATGAGTTATGGATGCTTCAAGGATAGGCTTGGGTCAAAATTATGGTCCACGTTGGTTATGCAAAAATTGGCACATGAGCGCACGCGCGTGCGCCCCTCCCAGTTGCCTGAACTGGACCAGGTCCAAGTCCAGGTCTGTGGTCCATGATTCGTGGATCTTGGGCTTGGGCTTGAGGATTGAGGCTTGTTAGAATGGGTTAGGTTTGGGCTAGGTCGGATTGGTAATCCACCAACCTAATCTTTTTGGGCCAGGTTTGTTTGGTGACTGTAGATATACACATATGTGTATATAGAGTGTATAACTCATACACTTACTCCCCATCATTGTGAATTACTCCATCAGTTTTGCAGGAGTAGTGGGTGCATTTGTTGGCAGCTTTCATGGCTGGGAGGCTCCTCCTCTCCCTCTCATTGTGTACAAAAGGAGGCCATCTTCCTTGGTTTCCAGAAAAAGTTTTTGCCTCCATATTGTACAGTCAGTCTGCTCATATATTTTACTTCCTGTGCAAGAGAATATTGCCTTTGTCAGTTTGTTGGAGCTAAACAGAAGGTGTTTCTGTGTTAGCGGGTCTATGCCATCATATCCTAGGAGACAGACGCCGATACACCTTAGCGCCCACGGTGAAACAATGAATTTGTTTTAAGGAGACTGTGGTATCACACATGCTTCGATTTTCTATCTTTTCTATGCTTTATCTTGTTATGTATTTTTATTCAATTTCTAGCAATTTTTTGTTTTTGTTTTGTAATTTAAATTATTAAATATGAATATGTTTATTTTATTTAATTTATACAATATGTACAACAAAACTTAAAGTAAATTATAAACATTTAGGCACTATCATATATTATTAGAATTGTAACCTAAGGAGTTTGGCTTAATGGAAGGAGAAAACAACAAAAGAGTTTACCACCTAAAAGATTGTAGGTTCAAATCTCACGAAAACTAAACATACCAAATCATGGGCCTACTACAGGTTTACGTTAACTTCAAGATCTCAAAATTAGTCGAGATGTGGATAAAGTAGTTCGGACACCAGATTATAAAAAATATATACATTATTGGGATTGTAGTGGGTTAAGTATTAAATACCAAAATTTCAGTACTGTATCTATGCAATAAAATTTGATAATTTGTCTAGCAATTTTCAAAAATAGCATTGTGTTTCATTAATGCCATACTAATTAATAATCTTATAAAATTTTCTTATTAACTAATAAATCTTACAAATTCTTTTTACTAACTAAAGTGACATATGGCACATTTCACATAGAGTCTATGGACCCATAATAGGCTCCGTTTCAATGACTTTTTAGGTTTCTATGCATAGGTCATCCATAATAAAATTAGATTAATTGGATAGTTGCAGCTAGATTAATCTGAGGATTGGATGGTCCAATCCTCTTTTGAGAACTAGAGACAAACTTCATTGCATTTCAATAATATGATTAATGTCGTAAAATGAAAATAACATAATTATTTTTTTTTTAATTTTTTATACTTTTTAAAATAAAATATAAAAAGAAAGCTTATATAGTACAACAATAAGGCTTAAATCCAAATCTCACACTTGATTGGGAGCAGCTTGTGTACTAAACCAACCTCTTAACTAGAGTTGGAAACAAGTCAAGTTAAGTTGAGTCAAATTGAGTTAAGTTTTGAACTGTATCAACTTGACTCATTAAAGTTATGTTTGGTTAAAAAGCAAAATTGGTTATATAAGTCAATAAGACAAAATGTCACATCCAAACTATAATCATTATATTTTTTCTTTCACAAAAGGTAAAAAAGCCAAAAATTAAAACCAGATGAGACTAAAATAGTCAAAAAATAAAAAAGTCAAGCTATTTTAGCTCTTCCCAAACGAAAAGTAAAATTTTGTCAAGTTGAAGTTTGAGCTGAGCTTAAGTTAAACTAAGGGGTTGTTTGGGATGTCCTAAATAAGTGTACTTTTTGAATTTTTTGATTAAAAAGTTGAGGAAAAAAAATGATTGTTTGGGATAACTTTTTGACTTTTTACAAAAAAATTTGTATTAAAAAAATTGTATAAATTTATCTATAGGAGAAGATTGTGATAGAATATGCCGTACGGTCAGAAGGCGTAAGGGACAGCATGGTAGAGTATAGGGTAGGAGATGATTTCCTCATTTTCGGGGCATTGAATTAGACGGTGCTGTTCGGCCCGTGAGGGCCCATCTCAGATCCCGTTATGCTAATCGGAACCGTTCAATGTGTAGAACTCGTCGAGTACTATATGCTTGTAAAAAATCACGTTGATCGGATATCGATAGCTATCTCATCGGATTAGTTTTTTTTTCAACCGTTAATTATAACACCATCTATTTTTTATACAAAACTGATTTGATCATATAGTTAGCGATATCCGACCAACATGATTTTTTATAAGCATATAGTACTTGACGAGTTCTACACATTAACGGTTCAGATTATCAAAACGGGACCCATGATGGCCCCCAAAGGCCGAACAGCACTGTCCTTAAGCTTGCCTCCGCTTGTGTAATTTGTCCTCACCAAAGTCAGGCAAAGACAACTCACGTCAGAGTGAGTTGTCTCACAATTTGTATAAAAATAATTTTTTCATAATTTTTTTTGGTAAATAATGATAACTTTTTAATTTTTTTAATAACTTTTTAAATTTTTGTCTTATTTTAAATATGCCAAACCAGGCCTAAAATAGTCGAGCATGTTTATTAGTTCTCAGGAATCACATTCAACTCAATTTGTTTGCAATGAGGCCACTAATATATATATATATTAAGGTAAAAGTAATAAGAAAGAAAAAAAAGAAGAAATTATAAAATTAAAAATAAAAAATCTGAAGGTTTGACCTTGGTGAAAAATTAAACTCTAATTTTTTGAATATTTTAATTTAAGCACTTGACTTTTAAAATGATTTCAATTCTAATAATCAATTTGTGTCCATTACTTATATTTGACAAAGAAGAACAATTTTGACAATTTAACAAAAAAAAATTCCCTTTATTACTGCTGACGGTCTTACTTTTACTGTCGTCTATCATCACCCATTTTCTTCTCTAATTCATTGCCATCCATCCATATCTTTTCTTCGTCCATGGCTACTCCTTCCATCCCCAACCCACTCCTACCCCTCTTGTTCCTTACCCAGTCCATTAACCACTGCTGCTGTCTAGCACCATCGATGGAACGTGATTAAATTATCTAAATTGCTAATAATCCATTTGCTATAATTAACGAGCAGTTGGGATTGATACTATTTTAAAAAGGGCAACTTACACTTTACCTTCCTAACTATCATCATTTTTCAATTTACCATCTCAAATTAAAAGTTGATACAATGAACTCCTTTCCTCCTCTAAAAAATTTCAATCTAACGATTATGCTCAATTATGTTAACAAAACTGACGAAAAAGGGTTCATGTAATATACACATATCATATTTATGACAAAAATACTTTTTAAAAATCTATCATACATGTGCACATTACATGCATTTTTTTCTGTCAGTTTTGTTAATAAAATGGAGATACAAGGATTAAATTGAAATTTTTTAGAAAATGAAAGGAGTACACTGTATTAATTTTTAGTTTGAGGGGGTCAAATGCAAAACGGTGATAGTTGAAGAGGGTAAAGTTTAATTTGCCCTTTTAAAAATTAAGGGCTTAAATTGAAATAATTAAAAAAATTAAGGTTTAATTTGTTTTCAAATTTGATTATTATTGTTTTTTTTTTGTTAATTTAAAAAAAAAATAACGGTAGTATTTGGTTCTCTTTTCAAATCATGATTTGCATAAAAAAATAAATTCAAAACTCTTTTTAAGACTCATAACCAAACAAAGTTTTCAAAACTCAATTCAAATTTTGCTTTCAAAAACTCTATTTTTAAAATAAAAATTTCAAAAAAAAATATATATATTTTTTTACTTTGTTCTTTCAAATTATTTTGTTCTTTCTTATTTTTTTTTAAAAAATATTTTTAAAATTTTTATTTTTGAAGAAAAATATTTTTTATTTTTATATTTTTCTGAAAAAATATTTTGTTATTTTTTTAAGTATTGGCCAAATAATTTGTTATGATTTAGATATATATGGGCCATTCCAAATTGTTTAAAATTTAAAAAAAAATTTAAAAAAAATTAAATATTTAAAATAATTTTTTTTAAATATTTGAAAAATAAAATAAAATAAATAAATATTTAAAATAACAAAAATAAATTTCTTTAAATTTTTAAATATTAGAAAAAATTTATTTAAAATAATTAAAAAAATATAGTGCATATTAAAAAAATTAATAAATATAACGTACAATAAAAAATAATATTTACAATAAAAGATATTTATCTAAAAAAATAAAAATAAGAATTTTTAAATATTTTAAAAAATAAAGTCAAAATACTTTTAAAATACAATTCAATTTTTTTTTAAAACTCATTTCAAAACACATAATCAAATAAATTTTTTATTTTTAAATCTGATTTTATAATTTTACGTTTCAAAATATAACTTAAAACTTAAATCTGATTTCAGAAACTAAATTGAACGGAGTCAAAAAGTTTTTCCATATTTCCTTTATCTTGTTAACTGAAAAGTAATTTCAGAGCTTCTCAACTTTCACCTCTGATCACAAAAACCGAAAGGAAAATTGGGAAAGAAAAATGCTAATGATGTAGCATTATATGAATCTCATTATTAATGTGATAGTTTAATCTTTATTTTTATTTTTTTTACACTATGGTGTTTTTAAAGCTTCCAATCTAGTGCTCTAAATTGGAATTGAATTGGAAAACAGTGTTTACTGTTAGCTGGGGGAGGAAAGTCCACGGGCAACAACCGGTAAACCAACCCTTAATTAACCGCAACAAAAAGATACAATTTAGGGCACAACCAAGAGGGGAGAGGGAGAGAGAGAGTGAGAGCTTTGGAAGTAAAGAGATAAAAGATCCCTCTTTTTTTTTTTGCAGGCCGGTAATTCATGTCCACACCCTCCTCTCTCTCTCTTATCTTTTGATTTCAATTCTCATCATCCTCTCTTCCATAATTTCTATCTCTTATTCACATATACATATATATATATATACATATAAATTCATGCTTTATATCGGTGGTGATGGTGGTGTGTGGTGGTGGATGTGCTAAGCCTGATATTTGCTGCTGCGGATGTACATCTTTTACTGTCTCAGAAACTAGAAAGAGAAGATGGAATTCGATGAGCACGAAGACCCAGATGAGGGAATCCCTGGGATTCAAGTCAAGGCGACATACGAGGTGGCGATGGGGAGGGCCAGCGGCGGAGGAGAGGCGGCAGCGAGGAAAGGCGGTGGCGGAACTCACAGGTATAGAGAGTGTTTGAAAAACCACGCCGTCAGCATCGGCGGACACGCGCTGGATGGTTGCGGCGAGTTCATGGCTGCCGGTGAGGACGGGACCCTAGACGCCTTGAAGTGCGCGGCGTGTAATTGCCACCGCAACTTCCACCGTAAGGAGGCGGAGGGAGAGGGCTTCCACCACCACCATCATCCCCACCACCACCAACAATTCTCGCCGCCGCCTTACTACCGCACGGCCCACCCAGCTGGATACCTTCAGGTGACACCGCCGACGCATCAGCGGCCTCTGGCGCTGCCATCGACTTCTAGGGAGGAAGAAGATATGTCAAATCCTAGCAGCAGCGGCGGCGGCGGCGGAGGTGGTTCGAGAAAGAGGTTCCGGACGAAGTTTACACAGGAACAGAAGGACAAGATGCTGGAGATGGCGAAGAGGTTGGGGTGGCGCCTCCAGAAGCAAGACGACGCGGCGGTGCAGCAGTTCTGCGAGGAAACTGGGGTGAAGAGACAGGTTCTCAAGGTCTGGATGCATAACAACAAGCACACTCTCGGTAAAAAAACCTAATCTCTCTCTCTCTCTCGTTATTCATCTGCAACAAAACCATTTATGCAGCGGTGAGACTTGAGAAAACACCTTTAGATTTGATTTGTGAATTGAAATTGTGAAATGAAATGTAGGGAAACTAAGTAGCTAGCTAGCTAGTTAGTTAGGGTTCTTCGAGTAGCCTTTCTTGTAGTGATCTTTGTTTCTTTTGTGGTTTTGATGTGAAATTGAATTAAACTGTTTTTGTTTTCTCTTTTTGAAGAATCATGAGTTTATAATAGGTCATTACTTGAACTAATTAAGCTTAATCTAACTGTTATCCTCTTTGTTTTAGCGAAATTATATTTGTATAATAGTGGTTTGGAAACCTAATTTTACATGTTAAAACTGTTTCTGGAGATAACACCCATTTTGGGTTTAACCCAGCAGAAGCTTTCTTTCTTTCTCTCTCTAGATCTCTCTCTCTCTCTCTCTCATCATGTTGTCATCAAGGAGGATGGAAGGAGGGAGGAATTCCAGGTCGACTGAGACGTGTTTGACGTGCAAAGCTGCCATTCAAAGTCCACTGATATCTGTCATCGTCTCCTTCTTCGGCCCATCAAAACATTAATAACTTTACTCTTCTTTTCTCTCTCTCTCTCTCTCTCTCTCTCTCTCTCTAAAATGTCCTCTCTCATATTTATTCCACAAAACTCCATTTTCATTTGCATTCCAAATCTCACTTTGTGCTTGTGAAGGTAGACACGATTGGTCATCACTGCATTGTTCACGTTCACACCTCAGTCCTCCATTAAATGCTCTATTTCCTACATAATTACATCAGAGCCACTGGTTTTGAGTCTTCTGTTTTTCTTCTCTTTATCTTCTAAAGTTTCTTTAACCTGTTTCCTTTTCTAAAGCTATGAATGGGGTAGGAAGGTACTCTCAGCTTTGAATGCTGAGAACAAACAGACAAAAGACCCTCATACATTGCATGGCCTTTTTGCCAGTTCGGTTTGCAGTGCTGCAGTTTGTAGTGTTGCTATTTTCGGACGGAGATTTTTTTATAATGAAATATCTTCGTTACATCATTTAAGTATTAGCAAATAATTATGCAAATTTATTACTATTTTATAATTTGAAAAATATAATGGAGATTTTTTTTTTTTTGATCGACAAATGTTAGCTGTTAGTTGTTAAATTAGTAGAGAAAAACTCTCACCCTTAACAAAGTATCAAATGGCTTACACTCCCTTAATTCAACCCCTTTAAAAGAAAATTGAACCTATAACCTTTTTGAGACTAAGTCATAAGGAAGATATGGTGCCCTTGTATTATACTTTTGGAATGAAGAGAATGCTAATCCCTTATTTTCACATAAGCAATGTTGGTTTGTTTACATATGGGGAAATATGCTACTAAATTTTCTTGTAGATTGAAAAAATATAATAAGCCATTCAATTTTAGTATAGTTATATTGAGTTATGTTACTGTTTTAATTCACAAAATATTTAACACTCTTTTCAAGAATAATTAATTAGTTAATGGATAAAAAAAATAAAAAAAGTGATATACAAGTTTATTTTTTAGACTCACTTTTTAGATCCATAGTGACGTGTTAAGATAATTGATTGATAATTAAAAAATATTTAATTATCAACAAACCATCTTCTAGGCATGAATAATAATACTAAAAAATAATTCTATTACATCTTTTATATTAGGGTAAATTACATTGACACCCTTGAGGTTTGGTCCAATTACTACTCACCCCTTGACGTTTTGGAAATTACATTCCTACCCTATGGTTAATAGTCTCATTTCACAAACTCTTTGCTTATATAAAATGTAACAACTTCTAGTAGAAAAACGGAGGAAATTACATTAAAAAAAAAAAGTAAAGGAAAGGGAAAAAAAGTGAAAGTAAAGCAAAGTCAAAAAAGAGAGAGTGCATGGGTTCAATGTCTTCATTCTGTCTAAATAATTACAATGACAGGAGGTTAGTGTAATTTCCCTAACGTCAAGGGGTGATATGTATTAAACCCAAATCTCAGGGGGTGTAAGTGTAATTTACCCTTTATATTAAAATGTGTATTATATATATATATATATATATATTTATCTTTAAGTCTTCAGATAATCTCCATTAAATTAGAGGTTTCTATAACACCAGTCGAAATTGGAGAAATTATTCAATATTTCTGGAGTATCATGTGTCTGTACTCTTTAACCAATTATCATTCAATATGTCTCATCATGTTTCCCAATCACTTGACACAATACCTCACCTATCCACCTTCTTCACCAATCATAATACTAGAAAATACTACATGTCTATATTTCAAAATTACTAAATAATTATCCTCAAAATTGTGATGTTTACGATATTTGTTTTTTTTGGAGTCTCAATAGAATTTAGTGCAATTTACCGTTTTGTTTAGGATAAATATATTCTAATAGTTCAACTTTTGGAGTGTGTTTTCTCTTTTAAGTGTGTTTTATTTTTAAAAGAAAAATGATGCAGATCATTAATTAGTGGTTACTCTAATTATGCGGTAGTGGGTCTCACCCATTGCCACATGTATTTTGTGTCTTAGTTTAGTTTTTTTTTTTTTTTTTTTTGCTTTCCACATCATTAGTGGTGGTGTTAGTGGTAGGAATTTAGTGGTCTGTAGCATTGTTTTTAAAAAAACTAAAACCAAAATAAGTATAGTTAATTTCACTTTTTATCACTTAAACTATTTCTATTTCTCTTTCAATTTGAGTTTAATTTTTAAATGGCAAATTACACTGTAGTTTCACTCTTTCAATCTCTATATTTTACTGTTTATGTCATTTTAGTCCCTATAATTTTATTTGGCTCTGTTGTAACCCTTAATTTTAGATTTTGCATTAGTTTGGTCCAATTGATAATACCATTAGAGGTTTTAGGGGTTTTTATGGAAAATGTTCATTGAATTAGTTGAGGTTAAATCACTGAATTGATCAAGTTTTTAATTTTATCCCTAAAAGCATGCCACATACCATTTATGTGCTTTTTTTTCCCATAAAGATACAAATAATTGGATCAATTTGAGACCAAAAAAAAAAAATTCATGATCAAAATTGAGCTATTTTAAATTACAAAAATTAAAATAATATAAAAATTAAAATATAAAGACAAACGATATAATTTGTCGATTTTTAAACTACCAATTTTATTGATGGAGTCTCCACAGTTTTTTTTTTTTTTATTTAACTTCATATAATCCAATTGGAGACGTCTGTCCATAGTACAATTGGAGAAGTCTACCACATTACTCCTACTTATCTATTTATCGGTTTATGTATCATTTATCTGTTTACTTTTTATTTTTTTATGCATCCTTCTATTTGTCCACGCATCATATCTAATTTGGCTATTTATCCATATTATCACCGCGACTAGCTACTGTCTCCGTTGATTTTTTGTAGCGACTGGACAACGGTGGCTTGATGGCAGTAGGGTGAAAATGGAAAGCAAAAAAACAATAATTTGTCCATTTATGGAACACACCTCTCAAGGATTTATACTGTATATACCTTATAACTAAATGAGAAAATAGAAAATAAAAAATACAAAATTATTATATTTTTTGAGTCATAAAAAAAAAAAATTAAAAAATTATAACCAAATAACACATGAGGTGTAATCAAAGATTCGATAAATTATAACTAAAATAAAATCATAATTAAATAAGGAAGTTGATTATAACTAAAAAAAGAAAATGACATAACTTAGAAATACATATGATAAGAATGTATAAAGTAGAATTTCCCAATTTTCTTAATCATGTTCTTATCACGAAAACAAAACAATTCCTGGACCTAATGTCATACCTAAATTTTTTTTACCAATTTTCTCATTAATTAAACACAAATTGCATAATTTATAATTGGGCAAATTTTATTTGACCCTTATGATTTTGCCTATGTGCAGATTACCCTTCACCCCTTCATATTGAAATGATTACATAGCCTCTTTTTGATTTATAGACTATAGTCATTACAAAAAATTAAGATTTTAGAAAACAAAAACCTTCTGGGAGAAAAGTTTGTCTCAAAAAATAAATTATTTTGAGACTAAATTAGCTTGTCCCTAAAAGTCTATTTATTAGTGACATTTTTAAAATTTTGTCGCCAAAAGCCTTGTTTTGTACTTTTCGGAACAACTTTTTAACGACTATTCTCATGACGATGAAAATTTGTCCCTAAATGTCTTTTGCAACAAAATTTTCAATTTGACAAAAACAGTTAGTTTCTAAAACTTTTATATGTTGTAATGAGTGCACAATTAGATATTTTGTTCAATTTAACAGTAAATGTGAAACATGTATCAGACATAAGGGTTAATGTTCATTTTCAAAATTTAAAGGGTAAATTATATGTGGAATAAAACACAATGGTTAAAGTGTATGCCTCTTAAGCAAATGACGAAATTATTCATAGTTCATAGACTTAGGTTATTTATATAAAAAAATATTTGAGACCCAAAAAAAAAAAAAAAAAAAAACTCATAATTTGATCCACAATAATGTGACATGATACATGTTAACTTTTAATTTGTCACATATTTTTGATTTGTCACAATAATGTGTGAGGTCTATCTCTATTGTCACATTACTGTGGGTAAATTTAGGAGTCCAATTTAAATTTTTGAGTCTTTAATGCTACTCACTTATATAGATGGTTATTTTAATTTTTTTTATTAAATCCTTAACGGACCTAACTTTGCATTTTATATTATTTTTAAATAAGAGGAATAATCTACACATAGATCAAATCAAAATGGGTAAGTTAAAATTTGTCATTTTATAATTCCTGTCAATCAAAATTGCAAAGATTAAATTAATACCATGAACAAACTATATGAACAATTAGAGTCAGGGGTGTAAATTTGGCCTAACTTAGCCCACCCAGGTCCAGGCTTGGGTCGGCTCATGTCGGGCCCGTTGGCTCCTGCCAAAATTTGGGCCGGCCCAACTAGATTCATAGGTTAGAAAATTAGGCTCAAGCATAGGGGGTATCCGGGCCTTGGACGGGTTAGACCAATAGGCTGGGTCTAGGCTCAGGCTTGGGTAGGGTTTGAACATTTTTTTATATTTTTTTCTATTTTTTTCACCAAAAATTTATTTTTTTTCTACCAAAAATGACATTGGACCTTGGGCAGGTCGGGCCTCGGGCTGAGCTTTCAGTAGGCTTCGAGCGAGCCGATGGGATGGGTCGGGCTTCAAAATGATGGCCCAAGCCTAAGCCCAGAGTCCCGGGCTAGGATTGGGGCCGGACCTAATCGGGTCGGGCCTATCCTAGACCGCGGACGGGTTTCGAACCACTCACAGGCTGCGAACCATTTTTACAGTCCTAATTAAAGTAATTAGTTTATGTTCATTTTCATTTTTCACCCATGTACAATTGGCACATGACAAGCACGTGGCAATTTTTTGTCAAATATTTTGTTGGTCATTATTAGTTGAACCGATTTAACACGAATTAAAAAATTAATAAAATTGTTATAGTTAAATTTTCATAACCAAAAATAAATAAATAAATAAATAAAAACCCAAAAAGAAGGTTTATTGTTGTAGGTGTTGTTTGATAAAATTGAAAACTAAAAATTAAGTATGAAAAATTGAATGCTAAATATTTTAAATCTAAAAAGCTATTTGATATGTATTGAAATTTAAATACTGATTCAATTAAATTGTTTGATCTATATAAGTAGCTGAAGTTTAAAAATAATTAAAATTTTAATTTTCTCTCTTTACTTTTTACATTAAAATATTTAATTAGATGCTTTTATCACACTAATAAAAAAAATTGTTATAATTACAATTATAACATTATATTTCAAAATTTTGAAAGATTATGATTATTAGGATTTTTCTCTCCTGTATAGGTACTAAATCATTTATGTAATAAAATAATATTTGCAAAGGTAATGAGTTAAAAATTTATTTCATATTTCATCATTTTACTTATGGTATCACCGATATCAAATGCCCATAAAATCTTTTCACACACGTTAATAGATATAAACAATGGAAACTGTGGGTGTTGATTTCCGACCACACAACCAAAAAAGAGGAACTCAGCTGGAGAGCACCGGCAGAATAGATTAAGCCCAAACAACCTGTCACAGAAAGATAAGAATCCCGCTGTGGTTTATCCACTCGGGGGCACTCCGACGATCAAGTCAGTAAAATATCTCTCAAAGATAACCAATAATGCTTAACTCACTAGACAGAGCATAAAAGACATACCTTCGACCCATGGGGGTGCCTCCTTTTTATAGCCAACACAATTCTAGTCCCAATAGAAGCCTAGCTCTAATAGACTTAGGATTACTGCTAATCTTGGACTTCCAGTAGGATTAGGATAAACTCTCTAAGAGTCTTATCTTTACCCAAATTGAAGTCTTCTCTCATTCTAGGACTCTTGTCCCTTAGCCGCTTATCCCAGATTCCGGTATCTTCGCAGATAACCTCGGCCTAGCCGAGATGATCTCGGCGTCATGACCAGGACACGTGACACCTCGGCTGGCACTTCGGTGACACCTCGGCTGGCACTTCAGTAACACCTCGGCCACGTGTTGTCATTCAAAAATTATGTCCCCACAACTGCCTCCTAGGTTCTATTACTTTGGCATTCTGAGGTGATGGAACATATATCATTCCTTCCTTTAATCATGACGCCGGTTTAACTTCAACTTGTAAATTTTTAAAATTTCAACAAGTGTTAAACATCATCTCGGTTTAATTTCAACTTGTAAACTTTTCACAAGTTTCAACAAGTGTTAAACATCATATCGGTTTAACTTCAACTTGTAAACTTTTATCAAGTTTCAACAAGTGTTAAACATCATCTTGGGCTAAGAGTACATCATTAGTTCCGTTCTCTACTCCCTGGGTTCTGATCCCAAGGATGCCGACCTCCTGCGAAATGACAGCTTCTGTGCCATAAGCCATGGCAAATAAGGACTCCCTAATTGATCTTTTCAGCGTAGTCCAATACGCCCAGAGTACATTGGGAAACTCTTCTTCGGCCAAGCCCAAGCCGAGAAGGAAGAAGCGTTCTTCATCCCCTTGCTAGACATGGATTTTCTTCAGGGCTTCCTCACTCTTCTCGGCTGGCTTTTTGCCGATGTTTTCCAGGACTTCCATGTCCTCAATCTCTGCTTTTTTCTAGTTCTCATATGTTGCAGGTAGACTTCTTTGCTTCCATGGAGCAATTCCTTGCCCGCATTTGATCCCTTCTGACCTCCTCTACTCCTGTTTCCTGCTTGTTGAATCCATTGTTACCTCGGCTTCGCTTCGCGAACCGTTTTTTTTCTCTTGAATCCGTTTTTTGTTGAATCCGTTTTTTTTCTATTTCTCCGACGTGTCTTCCTCAACTCTAGCATACTTTTCTATCCTGGGCATCAGCTCCTCCATGCTTTTCGGCAATGTCTTTGCCAGTGATTTTCGAAGCAGGTAGTCATCATTCAAGCCGTTTTTAAACGACACGATCGCCACCTCATGGTTGCATCCTGGAATTCGGTTAAATACGTCATAATACATTTTGGCATAAGCCCTAAGGCTTTCATTCTCGCCGATCTTCAGGGCCATTAGGGCGTCCACCCTCAATGGCTGTAGCTTGTTTGTCACGAACCTGGCCACAAACATCTCGACCAGGCCTTCCCAGGGTTTCACAGTTCCTTTCGGCAACTTGTGAAATCAATCCGATGCAATTTCTTCAAGGGATGAGGGGAACACCTTGCAAAGCAACGGCTCGTTCCCGGTATACAACGCCATCGAGTTCAGGTACAAGCCGACGTGAAAGTTCGGGTCCGACTTACCGTCGTATATCTGGAACCTCGGCATACTGAACCTTTTCGGGGCCTCAAATTTGTCCAATTCTATCGAGAACGGTGTCCTCGGCTTGACAAGAGAGGTCACCTCGGCATCTTGTCGCTTTTTCTGGAGGTAATCCCTCAGATCCTCCTTGGTTCGTCCAGGAGCTCGGCTATCTCCGGATTTGAGCCTCTTTGGTGCACTACTTCCAGTGTCATTGTGAGTACTTTTAGACCTCCCTCTATTGGTCGCGTCGAAATAGAGTTCCTTCCCCTGAACATGCCGATGTTCTTTGGGGTCAGCTTCCTTAGTGCGATGTGTCCTCTGTGAATCTCCCCTTCTTGATTCTCCTCGCCCGACCTCCCTTGAAGGCTGGTGAGAATGTTCTTTGGTCCTATCGTGCTGAGGAGTCGTAGGAGTTGTCTTCTGCCCCCCTATCTGGGCATTTTTCTTGGCCGCTGGAATCGGCATATCTTGTAACAGGAATGGTGGCTGCATGACGTTATTTTGCATCATGAAATTGACCAATGTTTGCAGGTCCGCCAATTTGTCTGCCATTCCCTTTATCTCGTCGTCTCTCCGTAGGCATCTATCTTTCCATACTTGGAGGTCGTCCTCGTTATAATACCCATTCTGGTCCGATTTATTCGGTATGCCGCCCTCCTGGCCGACGTTCTTTCCTCCGTGATTCTTTTCACGAGTCTCTTCGTTGCAGTTGTCTTCTTCAACGTCAAGGTCAATATGTTTCCCACTCTCAGTAGGGGTGTTGTCCCCAACCTTCTCTTTCTGTCCGTCATTGGCCATCTATTATTCTTTCGTTCCCACAGACGGCGCCAAATTGTGGGTGTTGATTTCCGACCACACAACCAAAAAAGGGGAACTCAGCTGGAGAGCACCGGCAGAATAAATTAAGCCCAAACAACCTGTCACAGAAAGATAAGAATCCCGCGGTAGTTCATCCACTCGGGGGCACTCCGACGATCAAGTCAGTAAAATATCTCTCAAAGATAACCAATAATGCTTAACTCACTAGACAGAGCATAAAAGACATACCTTAGACCCATGGGGTGCCTCTTTTTTATAGCCAACACAATCCTAGTCCCAATAGAAGCCTAGCTCTAATGGACTTAGGATTACTGCTAATCTTGGACTTCCAGTAAGATTAGGATAAACTCTCTAAGAGTCTTATCTTTACCCAAACTGAAATCTTCTCTCATTCTAGGACTCTTGTCCCTTATCTGCTTATCCCAGATTCCGGTATCTTCGCAGATAACCTCGGCCTAGCCGAGATGATCTCGGCGTCATGATCAGGACACGTGACACCTCGGTTGACACTTCGATAACACCTCAGCCACGTGTTATCATTTAAAAATTATGTCCCCACAGAAATTCATAAACAATGTATTCATGTATATACATGCGAGTTAAGTCCAAATCAAAAAGTAGTTGTCTAGACATATATTTGCTTGCCTCAATAGATCAAATTGGATTCCGTGAGAGAGTTGCCAAAACCGTGAGAGAAGAGCAGCAAAAGTGGTAACTATGCTTGGAGAAATAATTTGTCTACACCTAAATCACTTGTGCATTTGGTAATAAGTAGATATTTTTTGACTAAAAATTTTACCCTTTTTTTAAATGGGGTTTAATTTTTTAAGCGATATTATGTACAATCAAATCAACTGAATTAAAAAATCACTTGATATTTTTAATTTTAAGAGCCGAATTGGATTATCAAACACATCATTCTCTTAAAAAGTGCATTTCAAATCAGTATAGAAGTTGAAAAAAAAATTATAAATTAATAATAAATTTTATTAATATTAATAATTAAAATTATAAATTTTTCCGTGCATATCTAATAATTAAAAAAATTGCCACTGACAAGTAATTTTTTTTTGAATTAATTACTTAAAAGTCTTATTTACAAATGTTATGGTAGCTCAGGTCTTATTTAATATTTTTTTAAATCAATAAGTGTTATTTAATAAAATTGAGAAAATTATCAGTTTTTTTCAATTTTTAAAATTAAGAACATTATCAATTTTGCAGTAATCTTCCGGATAATTATTTTGCTAATTGATAAAAAAAAATAGTCTTAGATTAAACGTTTTTGCCTTTATACTTATTGGTTTGATTCAATTATCTAATAAAATAGAAAATATTATCAATTTTTTTTAGTTTTAAAACTGAGAACATTATCAGTTTTTCATTTTTAAGGTTTTTTTTTTCTCCAATTTTGCATATCAATGTTCAATCATCATGCTACTTTATAGACACAAAATTTTTAGTTTTGCATAAAAAAATAATTTTTTTTTTTGTGCGCGCGCGCGCGCACACACATATATATATTTATATGTTTTTTCAATTTAAAAGTTGATATTTTAAAATTTTGAAAATCAAAATAAATGTTAAATTATCATGTTCCTTTACAGATAATCATAAATGATAACCAATTATTGTTTGAAAAGTAATTTCGACTATTAAAAATTTAATAGGACTTGAAGGTTAAAAAAAATTTAGTTAGATATAGTATAAGTTCATAAATTAGGACTTATGTCTTCTTCTTTTTTTTTTTTTTTAATTTTTCAAAGATTCTGGAAAAATCTCTGTTATTCTAAATTTCATGTCCCAACTTTAAGAAATGCATCATGAATTATTATAACCAAAATGTACTGTTTAGAAACCAAAAAAATAATCCCCGTATAACTATTACAACAATATCTACTTCTACCCACCCAAAAAAATTTTGACCCACCCAAAAAACGAGATCTATTTCTGGGTCTGAGCAGAATATGAGAGAGAGAGAGAGAGAGAGAGAGAGTCTAGGTGAAGAGAATGTGTGGTTAGAGAAGCTAAACACAGAGAGAGGGCATGTGTAATGTATATGTTGGAGAAAGTCCAGTATCATCACTAAGCTGTCGGAAAATTGATCACAACAACACAACCTCTCTCTCTATATGTGTGGTGTTGCTTTTATAATTTATATTCTGTTCCGGTAGGAAACATGTGGGCTCTCTCTCACAATGTCATTTCCAAACAATAAATTTCATTCAGACATCAACACCTACCAAATGCACACACATATATATATACATATTTGTATGTGGTTGTCTACAACACCACTTCTCCCAACACACTCAAGATTAACCTACCCTTAACCCAAGGGGTTGTGGCATTGTGGTAAGGTCTTGGGGTTTAAGTCCCAAGGTCACAAGTTCAATTCCCTTCTTGGGCCAATCTCCTGGACGAAGCACTGTTGGTTAGGAGGTTGGACCTCAAGGATGCCTAATCAGCTACTTGGTGTGGGTTTAATGCTCTCCCGGCTGTGCGAGTCCTGACTTAATCGAAGCTTGCCTTGGGAGGTCGGGACAAGCTTCCAGGTTATAGTCTCTTACTCGGAACGGACAACGGGACAAGCTTCCAGGTTATAGTCTCTTACTCGGAACGGACAACAGGACACCCTGGTGATCTCCTCATGGGGCGCTGCCTTGGACCTGCGGGAGGGTGGGAGGATTTTCCTGTAACAAAAAAAAAAAAAAAAAGATTAACCTACCCACATCTTCTTCTCTTCTCTCTCAGACACACATATATAAGGTTAATTATACTTTTTACCTTTGAATTTTTCTACAAATTTCACTTTCATTTCATCTCTCATGTTTCAAACTTAACTCAAATTTCAAAAGGTAAATTGCAATTTTCATTTCTATAGTTTGATCTTAATTTTACTTTTTGATTTCTTTTGTTTTAATTTTAACACTTTGATTTTTATAATTGAAGTCAAGTTACACTTTGGTTCTTCTATTCAATTTGAATAAAAGAGCTAAATTAAAACTTGATTTAAAATGGAAAAACTAAATTGTTCAATAAGCTTAAAGTGAAATTAAGATCAAATTACGTGAATGAAAAATTTTAATTACCCAAACCCAAACGATGAGGTGACCAAATGTTCTCATTGAAACATTAATGGAAATTTGTAATGTTAATTGTTATAAGTAACTTAAATTTTAAACGATGGGGTGATGGAAAGGCCATAGTGAAACATGAACTCTAAGAATTTAATTATTAGACCAAAATGAAATTAAAATAAAAATTGAAGAATGAAACCAAAGTGAAATTTAAATAAAATTAAAAAGTGAAAAGTGTAATTTCACATATAATTTTTTTTCCCCCTCCAATACAATTAAAATATGCTCATGTGAACACTTTTCGTGTAACTTTTGAACGACGAACTTCAAATGTTCAAATTAAACTCAGATTGCTATGATGAGATCTACCCAAGTTAGATCCCTCGTTTTCAATAGAAACAAAAATTGAAAATTGAAAGGTGAAAATTAAATATTGAAAATTGAACATTGAATTTTTTAGATTGAAAAAATTATTGGATAAAAAATTAAGTCTAAAATAAGTTTTTTAATATATACAAGATACAATTATTATTATTATTATTATTATTATTATTTTAATTTTCACTTCAAAATTTTATGTTGTGTTGCTGGTGAAGATGTTGGCAGCAATGGTGGAGGTAGAGACGATCATGGTGATGGTGATGGTAGTAAAAATAGAAGTGGTGCATGTGACGATAATGGCTATGGCAATAGTGGTAGCAATGACAATTTGGTTGGGGATGTAATAAAGGCAGTGCATTTTGTGTGGATCTCAAGATTAGTCGATATGCACGTCAAAAAAAAAAAAAAAAAAAAGAAGAAAAAGGTAGTAGAGATGATGAGATTACAACAGTGCATGTTGAGCATATGCACAAGTAGCTATAAATTCAGTTAAAATTAAGTAAGAATACTAGAATTCAAAATTTTCTTAATTTTTAAGTTATTTAAAAATTCAAGTAATATCAATTTTTTTTCACACCCCCAATTTCTATTACTCGAACACATTACCGAATCCCATTATAGAAGTCCATTTTCAAGATGTAGTTACAGAAGCAAAATAAGATAAATAAAACAATTAAAGTCCTCTCTCTCTTAAATGCACTGATAAAATGTTCAACACAACTAAGTACAACATATGCCCTTAGGTTTACATTGAGAATTATAGAATAAAATAATTACAATGAAGATAATATAAATCTCTTTACAATGCATTGACATCTCACTTAAAATAAATAATTTACAATCCACAATAAAACAACTCTCTTGGGTCTTGGAGATACATCCAATTCCACACCTGAAAATAGTATAAAGATTGGGATGAACAAAAGTCCAGTAGGGATCTACAATGATTCTTAACAATAAGGCCAATAGGTATATATGATCATAAATGTTATTAGGTGATAATTAAATAAGTAATGTGCTCTTTTATATCCAAAGTAAACATACATAAATATGCACTTCCTTCTTAAAGTCCATTTTCGGCCTTTCAAGGAAAACTTCTTTATTATCTTTTCAACTTATAACTTTTGATTTAAAAGAAGTTTTTCAAATCTCCTTTATTTTACAAAAAGTTTTAAACCAATAAATCTTGTACTTATTCTAACCTTTAATCCAAAAAAATCATAATTATACTATCATCTGCCAACTTACTATAATCCATATAACACCAATTGCACATATTAACACCTATCATATAGACAAACAATGTCATCCAATTCATTATAGAATTATCCCAATCAAACACACTTTTAAACTTCCCACACAAATCTACCATGTCACATATATCTACACAATTCTGTAGCCAAACAACAAAGATAACATAATTAACAATCAGTTTTGCCAAGGCAATCCAACACAGTTTAGCAGGCACTAATCAGAAGGAAAGCTAGAACCTATTTTAAAGCGTCATGCTTTACCGGTAGCTAGTCGGAAGGAATGTAGAATCTCTATAAAGCCCAACAGTCCACATGCTTTACTTGGCACTATTCCGGAAGGAAGACATAACCTCTATCGAGCGACATGCTTTATCAGTCACAGGCTGGAAGGAAACAGACCCTCTTTCCAATATTTTAATCCATCAATTCTTTATATCATTCATCATTTCAATTTGATAGAATTAATTCAACATCACATTGCACGTACACTCATTCTACAATAATCAATACCATCCTCCACTAATAGCCAATGACAAAACCTCTACATATGTAATGACATGAATCCTCACTATCAACAACCTTTATTAGGATTAGACCAATAACAAAACATCATACACGTCTCGTGATGTACTTTACCAATTTCAAATTTACGAACACCCATGAGATAAACTAATTCTATGATAATAATTTTCATTTTATTTATAAACAAAATTTCTACTCTCAAAGTTAACATAACTCTACAATCATTAAGTCTTAATTTATTTCATTCCACAACTCATTTCATTATTAGAAATTACGGCTTTTTACTAGAAATTACATAGATATATTCTAATAGTTGAAAATTTTCACAATCCTCAATAAATCATAGGTTTAACTTCTTTTTTTTAAGACCCTAACTTTCTCTTATATGCTTTTTTCAAAAATCTCTTTCCAATGTGATGTTTTATATAATAGAAAAGTATCACACATCTTTCTATACGAAAGTATTGAAAAAAAGTAAAGAAATACCTATCTCAAGCAAGAAGAGAAGAAAACCTGGAATTCCAATTTCGACGAAATCACGATCCGCTCAGATTAAAGGAAACTCTCGCCATGCTCTACGTTTTGGTATAAGGAACTAGTGTGACATTTTTAGTGGATGTAGATGAAATCCAAGCTTGAAAGCTTAGGATTTTCGAAAGTGGAGGAAAGAGAGAGAGAGGTGGGAGTGAAAAATAAGATAGATTTGACCCAAAAGTGAGTTTATAAAGACCAGATTTTGAACAGATCGTTCGAGTGGTCAAATCTGTGCTCGAACGGTGAATGAAATATTTTAATATCTATTCTTTCTCGAACAAACCGCTTGAGTGGTCAAAAGTGTGCTCAAGCGGCGAATCAAGGCTAGTAGTATCTCTGACAATTTTGAAAAACAGAGTTGGAAGGGTCTATGGATCGCTTGAGCGGTGAAACTTGCGCTCGAGCGAACTGTGAACACATCACAGATTTGCAAACTTCAAACGGGTCGTTCTTATGTCCAAATTGATGTCTCAAAAATAAGATTTCCAATGGTTGTAACCTCACATCAAGATTCAAAGTGTGGAGAGAAAAAATAATAAAATAGTAAAAACTACTCAAGAACAACTATTCAAATTTGGAGTTTTTGATCAAATCTCACTCAACCATTATGATAAGGCCTCAACCAAGATTTAAATATCGACTAAGAAGGTTCTCAATTATGATAATTAAGGAGTCAAATATAATTTCATTATACCAAGAAGTACGAAGTGCTACAATTTTAGTTATTGAATGAACTTAATTGATAACATTACCAAAATTCAATATATTTAATTTTAAGTACTAAATTAAATTATCAAATAAGTAATGCTACATACCCATACTTTTAATTCATAAATCCACCCATAATGATGTGGCAATAGGGTGAGGCCCTATATTATTAGACGTATAACAAATCAAAAGTTAACAATGCAATATCACATTATTATGGGTATAATTGTAAAAAAAAATTGTGAGTCATAAATATTTTCTTAATAAAAAAGGACTAAGAAACAATTCCAACAAACGTGCAAGACCGTAAGTCATTGCAAACAAGGATGATCAACAGAAACAATTCCAACAAAAGTGCAACACGGTAAGTCATTGCAAACAAGGTGGTCAACATGAATTGTTTAGAATTGTTGTTTCTCAAAAAATAAAACAAAAGCAAAAACATGAATTGTTAACAAAATGTGCATGGTGGTATAAATAGGCTAGCAATCTTCGCGCAATCATCTTGACACATTTAACACATTGGTGGATGACCACATAAAGTTAAATTACAATTTCATCCATCCATCAATCAAGGTTGATGAAAATTAAAATAAAAGGGGCAAGTGAGATTTTAATAAAAATTTAATAATTAAAATAATTTTGGTGAAAATATAAGGTGTTAATGAAAAGAGAAAAATGTTATATTTGATTTGCATTAAAAGTTTTGTTACCTTTATTAGCATGAATACAAAATGTAAACGGTTGATTGTCACAATTAAAAATGAAATGTCCAAAATGAAATTTTGATAACAGTAAAATGATATTAAGTGTAATTATTTTTAATATTACATGCAGTTTGAATTTTGAATTATGGAGACTTTCATAATATTAATATTGTATTGGATTTTGAATTTGTGAATACATTTGTAAAGAAGAAAGAAGCAGGGATATATGAAAATGAAAAAAAAAATTAAAAAAAAAAAAACTCTTCACAAATTGAAGATTAAATTATTATTTTTTTTTGGGATACATCGAAGACTAAAAAAGGGGGACTCAAACCGTTAATCTCCCAATAAGGAGAAAGAGTTTTGGGTACTGAGATTTTATGGATATATAGGAGTAAAAGTTTCAAATAAGGTGATCATCACTCTCGAATTACAGTAGTTTAAAATTGTTGTTTTTCACAACACGAAGTGAGATCTTGAAACTGTAATCGCCATCCGAACTTGAAAGTGAGAAAGAAAAATGAAAGAAATAATTAACAATCGAATGAAAAACTTAAAGAGTAATATTAAAATGACCATCCATTTTTTATTACTATCTTACCTTATCATTTGATATTTTAGTCCAGTTGTCAATACAATATATATATATATATATATATTAATAGTGAGACTTATTACACATAAATTATATTGAAAAACAAGATAATGCGTATAGTTGTAGACACTCCATTTTTAATTGCTCATACGACTGGGCGCCACCGATTGTGCACCCATAATGAATTTGTATATACTTGTCAAATATTTGACTTCCTTAGCAAGAAACTTCAGTGTTGAACTTTCAAACCTTGTGTCTTGTTTTGGACCAAAACAATAGTTTTCAAGCCTAAACATCCTGGGACCTGCAGACCCACTAGTGTGGACTGTTGGCCATTAATGTGGCCTGCTGGTCACTTGTGTGTTTTTTTTCAGATCTTTTTGCCAGCTATGCTAGCTGTTTCCACAGATGCGTGCACCAGTCCATACGTGTCTGTATAGATATTTCTAAGGTGGTCTCATATTTTTCTATATATAGAGGACCCTCTCTCACATTTTAAAAGGTTAGAAAATTTTGGAGCAAAAAATTTTCTCTCTCTCTCTCTCGCAAGTTCTTCACTCTTTGCCTATACATTCTAAACCAAATCTTGTGGTATTTGTGTTGAGGTGTTTTTGAGCTTGCATTTAGCTCTTAAGGGTGTGTAATTGTTCGTTTATAACTCAAAAAGGATATCTCTTTTCAAGAGGTATAATTCTTAACTTGTTTTCCTTCTTTATTTGCCATCTTTTCTACTATTTTTGGACTGTTTTTACACTAAATTTCTGGGCTGAAACTTGTGGTTTAAGGCCATTAAGGGTGGAGGGGGTGGATCACCCTTCTTTGTACCTAACTTCTTAAGCCTTGGCCCTTGTGTTTCCCACATTGCTATTATCTTTTTTTGAGTTTTTTACTACTGAATCTCAGAGGTTTTTCAGAGGCTAAAATCATATTTTGAAGTCCCAAAAATGGAGAGGATAACTTCCCCTCCTTGTGCTTGCTTACTAGCTTAACTTGCTCTATGTTGTAACTTACTCTTTTAGCTCTTTTGAGTTCAATTCCAGCACTGTTTTAGCCTATTTTAGGGCTGTTTTTTATGTGTTTGTTCCAATTATGCTTTGTATTTTATGTGTTTGTTCCAATTATGCTTTGTATTGTAGGCTTGTAGTGTAACGATCCTCATAGATTTGGTGGTTTAGGCCTTAGCCACCAACCTATTTGAGTTGATAGTGTTTATTTCTTACTTTCCATACTTGTATTTATTTCTAATCACCTCTGCAACCTCCTTCCTTTCTTGGCATTTTCTTTATTTTGAAAGTTGTTTCAAACTAATTGTTTGTTTAAGCTTGAGATAGAAGTATCGTGTTTAATGGTTTAATTCCTTTGGGGGTTCATTACCAACGTCATGGTGTCTCTCTCATGCCTAAAACAACTCTTTGTTTGATGCTTCTTTTCATTAGAGGACTTAAAGCTCATTATTGGACTCAATTGAATTAAGGAATGAAAGATAATTAAAATGAAGTAATAAACTTAGACTGAATTAGAACAAGATAATAAGCTAATTTGGTGTTCAATCGGATATTAATTGAACACATGGAGACTTGAGGTATTTCATACTTGTTAAGTGATGAAATGGTTCAAGTTTCTAAGGTCAACCACTCCCCTTGATCAATCCATGATAGGGAGGAGGTTTTGTTGGTCTTTTGTTATGCATTTATTGAAATTGTGTCCCTTGATCCATAAGTCATCACGTAATGAAATTGCGTCGATTGATGACTTGCGAATCAAGCCTACTCCTCATTTGACTTGTTTGCTGATAAGGAGAGGCAGGGTGGACAAACATCTCCTGCAAATATTCTGGTTTGTGCTCTGTTTGTCCTCTATTGTTGCAGGAAATAACCAACATCAGTGGTCGGTAGGCCACTTTTACTAGACGACAACCCACTATTTGTGGCCGGCTGACCACTACTTCTGGGTTGCCGACCACTTTTTCTAGGCAGACAGTGTCCTTTTTGCAGCAGAGTAGAGTAGAGCAGAGGCTGAGGTGGGAAACATGTGCAATTTTCTAAATGTGCAACAGAGGCATTTGAGTAGCAAAACGGAGAGCATTATCTGGTGGGAATTCACATCCATGCATGAGCCATCTCTCGATTCTTGGGATCCGTCAAACTGATGTTGTAATAGTAATATGTTCTACTTAAAATAACGAGTTTGTAACTAATTAGTTAGAATAGCTAGTTAGTTTTGTGTTGTAATTATTTAATTAGCTAAAATAGTTAGTTAAATTTGTTGTTGTAATAATTAGTTAATTAGTTAGTGTAGTTAATTTATTTCATTTGGGTTTGTAATAGTTACTTAATTCGTAGTAATTAGCTAGGGCATTTATTCGGACCCTCCTGTGCGAGGGCAAAAATGTAATAATGTGTATGTCTTCCAACTCCACGTCTTTCTCCCTTATATTTATCCGCTTATGATGGTTAGAATAGAACATTATGTTTCATTTAGCATATTCCATGTTTACATCCACTTGTCTTGCATACAACGAGGTTTGGTTCATTATTCTAACAAAGCATTGTCGTTTATTACTTCGTTGAATATGTGTTTAAACAGCATGCTATCAAATTGATTCACATGTCATAATTAATAGCTGAGCCTACTAGTCGCATCATTGCATGTGTTATATTAGCCATGTTGCATTAGTTAGGAGCATACATGTTTTCTAACTCTTTTGTTTCTTTTGGCTCACTTCAGAGTACTAGGTGAGCATTTTTGTGTTTTAGCATAGCGCATGCGTGTGATTCTTTCCATGTCTAGCATGCTTTCCATGAGGCTAATTGCTTAAGTGATAAATCTCTTGAATACCTGCGGATGAAGGCTAATTGCTTGAATTGAAATAATTTAAGTAATGTATATATGCGATCACTTTTTTAAGTGGTACATATTCAAACACTTTTCAAACAAACATGAATCAAAGTGTTCCGATTTTTGCAAATTAGTCTATACTTTGTGCAACACAAAGTAATGTTAGCCTAATAATTGGAATAAGAGCATATAATGTAAATAACAATCACATCATGATTAGTAGAGATCGATCTTTGATCGGGCGAGTGGGGTGCTCAGCTCATGACCTTCCCCTCTCGTACCTAAGTTCTCGAGCCGAGATAATCTTGGTGATGATAGACACGTGGCCTTTGGCATGAGTTATGGTTTCCTAAATTTTCGAAAATATTTAGGTGGCGACTCTGTATCTGGCAAAGCAGTCAATTTTTGAAATTTTGATTCAAATTCGATTTTCTAAAAGATTTGTCGGATTTGGACTCTTTGGTGTTTATCTATTTCACATTGCACTTGTGAGATCAGATTCAGAACCACGAGAGTCCGAACTATAAGGCTATCATATCCGAAAGGAGCACAAAAAGTTGAGTTACAGTTTCTGGCGACTCTGCTGAGAAAGTTAGAGAACTCGATGAGAACTTTATGATGTGAAATTTTATCTACGCTTATATGTTCTTTGCATTGCATTTGCATTGGTGTGCTTAAGTCACTGTATTTGCCATCTGTTATTCCTGGATAGTTTGCTGGAGGCTTGACTAAAAGCTTGCCAAAAGGCTGACCGGTTGTGGGCTCTGTCAGGGAACACAACCCTTGGATCTGGACTACCGCTGTACTGTTTGATCCTTCTTTCACTTCTTGGTGTTAGGTGTGAGAGGTATATTAGGTAGTCTTGCTGAGGTACTCCCTTTGACCATTTGGCCTAGTCATATATAGAAAAAGCCATAGAGACTATTCCAAACTAGGATAGGATGCTCATCCAAAATACAAGATTGTGTGAAACTGCTTGCTTGAAATAGTGAAACCTATGACAAAACTAGGACAAAGTAACCCTACCCTCTCATAGGGATGTTTTGGCTCTCTCTTAACTGGTATATGCTTTACAGTGAAATTGTATAGGATTGTGCATAGCAGTTGCAAGTTTGGTATCTGTTTTGGGGGGTAGAATTCAGTGTGGAGTATAGTCCTACAACTTTGATCATGTCTGTGTTGATAACATTTTAGTTGAGGAGCTATGCGGTTTCTGATTACTGCACTTTAGCTTTATTTCTTTTGCTAGGTAGTTTAAAACCATAACTTCAGAAAGTTCGGATATCCCCCAAGTACTCTGGACCTGAGTTAGAAAACTTTGTAAAGCCGGGGATCTTATTTAGGGACAACTCGTGTTTACCTCACTCCCACCGGTTACAAGGCAGAGGAGAATCAGACAGAATTCACCAGCTCAATTTTTACAGCAGTCTCCCCTCAGCTCACCAGTTTCCAGTCAGGTTCGGGAACGATCATCTACTTCTAGCCCAACACGAGATCACTGACCTATTCCAATGGCACAGTATCTCCCAATCAGTGTGGAAGAACTGATACACCACCTGCAACAGACAGTTGAGATCCTACAGCAGGATATGGCCCATTAAGCCGAGGTTATAACCAGGTTACAACAACAACAACCACAGCCGGCTGCGGCCTCTACATCCCATACACCTACCACGGCTATCCTAGCACCCAGAGCCACTGTTCATACTGCTAATGTTCAAGAAAAATAAGGCAATCTAGCAGAGCCAATCCCAGCACAAGCCTTGAAAACCCCTGTTTATCAGACCGAGGCTCCGTTTAAGTTTGAGGTTGACCCAACTATACTCAAGGTCAATAAACTGGAAAAGTTATTCAAGAGAGCACAAGGGGTTAACTCTATCTCGGACATAGAGATGGGTATACTGATTCTGCAGTTACATTGCCGGATTGGTTTAAAATGTCGCACATCGATCAATTCGACAGCTCCGGAGATCTGATGGTTCACTTACGTTTGTTTTCAGATATCTTGTGGCTGATGGGCTTAACTAGACTACAGAAGCTGTCTCTCTTCGGTCACACCATGTTCGGTATAGCGGCCATTTGGTATGCTAAGTTAGAAGATTTTGTCAAACAGAATTGGGAAGAGATGGACGAGGCTTTCATTGCTCAATATTCTTACAATACCCAGATTGAGGTCACGACTTGTGATCTTGAGGCAACACGCCAAGAACCGAAGGAGGGTTTCTCTGAATTTGTGACAAGATGGAAAGCAAAAGCCTCAATGATGACCACAAGGCCTTCTGAGAAGGATCAGATCAGGATGGTTGTCCGGGATCTACATGGCAAGTTGTTGCAAAAGATAATTGTACTTCCGTTATTTACATTTACATAACTTCATGAAATGGGAGTACAAATCAAAGACGCCATGAAACAGGTACTTATTACAGATGAGGAGGAGCTAGCAAAAAGGCCGTTTGTTTGCAGTTCCAATGTTGCTAATGGTAGCACAACAGCGAGGCCGTCAGATGTAAGTGTTGTCACCACAACCAAGACTGCTGACCCCTTTGCTAACACAAGCTCACAGACATCGTCCAACTCTACCCGACCCCAGAGGACTTTTAACCAATTATACATGACTTTGTCTTAAGCCATGAATGTGCTACTCAAGAAAGGGCACCTCAAACCTTTAGAACCTTGCCTACTTCCTGATCCTCTTCTACATAAACACAACCCTGCAAAATACTGTGCATTTCACCAACATCATGGTCATGACACCGACTAGTGATTTCGATTGCATCATGAGATTTAGGATCTCATTGACAACAAGGTGATCGCTTCACCTTAGAAATTAAACGTAACCACAAATCCACTCCCGGCCCGTAATCAAGTTCCCCTACCTCGAAATCTTAACCTGATCCATAGACTGGCCACCTCTTATGACCCCAGCATATACATTACTCCATCTCACCTACCAAAACCGACGTTGTTCATTCCAGAAGGTGCAGATCTGTGCATGATAGACACGTTGCAATCTCAACCCAAGCTTGTAGTGATTAGACTTACAATGGAAAGGGAGTCGACCTTTGAGGAAGGTACTAGTCTGTTGCCAGAGTTTTCGGAGGACTTATCTAATAGGGTATATTATCCAAGTTGCTACATTGTGTCAACTGGTCAAATCAAGCCTAACTTGGCACTGCTAACCTTGGTAGACATCAATGTGGTCAGGGAGGATGGCCCGAGCCAGGGGTTAGATAATTTAGCTAATCTCAAAGATGATTTGGATAATCTGCAGTTCTTTGATGAGCAGGATCAGGGAGATGTATAGATTGCCTAGTTCGACCTAAACGGATCAATGGACAACACTTGATGGTTGAGTGATGAGCCAGACAAGGAGAAATAAACTGAAATGAAACCAGAGGGAAAAGAAGCAGAGATAGCCATAGTAGCCGGAAGGGCTGATGAGAAAGGAAAGTTGCCAAAGAGCGCTAGTGTGGAAAACCCAGCCCAAAAGTGGGCACTGTAAACACCGTAGATACTGAACAGGAAGTTGCACTGAGGCAGTTTGAACGAGAAAGAATTGCAGACAATCAGGAAACTATAAATTCACAACACCCTGTGGGGGACACCTATAATGTAAGTTGATACAAGCAGAGCCAGACAACTGTTTTGTCGACTGCTGAGGGCAAATGGTAGGGCGATAATGATCTACATCTAGTCCATACCGATAAAGATTGGGGCAATTTCCTTCCAGACAATACGTGGAATACCGAGAAAATAGACCATCTGACAGGAAGTGGGCAGTATTTTAAGCCATCGCACCTGGATCAAGTAGAGGTGTGGAAAGGACAAAGAGGCTGAGAAACAGATAGAGAAACAACTAGAAAAAGTGGCAGTGTTGAAACAACTCAAGAAAATTCAAATTGACATCTCCATCTAGGGTCTTCTCATGGCCTCACAAGTATACCGACATGCAGTCTTGTTGGCAATGGAAAAGGCTAAATTGTCCATTGACACTACGCCCAAGCAGTTGGTGGGTTTGGTCTTTTCAAGTGGTGCTAGGCCAATGCTTACTTTCTCAGACAAAGAACTGCCGCCGAAAGGCTCGGCTTACAACAAACCGTTATATATATATATATATATGTGGAATGTAAGGAGAAATAGGTGTCGGTGGTGTTGATAGATATCGGTTCGACCATTAATGTCTGTCCTTCCCACACCACCTATGCAATTGGCCTCAAACTAGCGGCTTTGTTCCCACAGCCCAAGTAATACGAGCATATGATAACATGAGTAGAGAAGTCATAGGCACAGTGCAAGTCAGAGTCCAGGTCGGGCAACTGAGCAAGAGGTCGAGTTTTATGTCTTGAATGTGTCGGCTACCTTCAATTTGCTATTATGGAGGCCCTGGTTGCACCAGGTGAAGGCTGTCTCTTCACTCTCCATCAGATGTTGAAGTATCCTCATGGGGGAGGAGTGGCAATTGTTTTTGGGAACTCATCCATCCATCCATCTCTGAAGGTGACTACGCTAGTACTAGAGATCAACTATGGTGAGGAGGATGTATTCCTCTTGGGATTCACTTTGGCTGAAGCCCGGATAATGTAGACTATTCTGGCCGTAGATGAAGACATATACGTCAGCGCCGAGTCCATCTATTTCATGAACAAACTACGGCATGTTCTAGGAATAGGGCTCGGAAAGAGTGGTCGAAAAGGTGTTACAGCACTGACAGATGTGCCACACAACCCACATGCCTTTAGATTGGGTTATGTGCCCACCAAAGAGGACTAGATCAGAAAGAGGGAAGAAATGAGAGGCCAAGCCAAGGCCAAACAAGTCAAAAAACACTATAAACTCATCCACAGGCTAATCACTGAATGGCCGTTTTGTTCGAGAAGGAAAGGATTTCGCTTTTTGTGGCTTTCCTGAACCTTGGGTAAATTTCTCAAAGCAGCGTGTCCCTGGGTTTGAGATCTTCTTCGACCATCAACTACAAGACAATGATGATAAGGAAAGGGTTGAACTAAGCAGCTTTGAGGAAAGGGCTGAACTAAACATCAAAGTTGAACAGAGCATGAAAGGTGACTTAGACAACGACAATGAAACTGGAGTAAGGGCAGCACTGGCTAGTCTCCTGACAAATCCTGCGGCCGCCTAGAGAACCTGGGGGATAACTTTACTGTCTCCATGATCAGGGAAGAACCGGGTGTGAACCCAACTAGTGGCATTTTGAATGCATTAGGGCACCATCTCTTACCTGGCAACTGGAGGAAGGCCATCTGTCTAGTTCTGAATCGGGTGATGAGCTAGAATCTGATTTCACTGAGTCTGTTAGGTCGGGATCATATTCAAGTTCTTCTAAGTCCGGTATTTCTGGAGGTGGTAACCTAGATACTAAAGTCCTGTCTAGGTCTTCATTCAGCTTTTCTTTTGAGTCTGTAATCGAAGATTTGGACCTTTTGAATGAAAACTCTGCAGATTCTGTGTACTTTTTTGTGTCGTTGGTTTTCTGTATTGACTAAGATTTTCAAAATTTTAATGAAAACGAAGGGAAAGAAATTCCTTTGGCTTTGAAAAACTTGATTAATCGAGAGAAGAAGAGGTTTGCTAAACCCTATGCTGATGAAATCATTGCCATTAATGTGGGTACTGAGAAGGATTCGTGCCTGGTCCAGATCGGGTCCACGTAGTCTTTGGAGGAGCATGAGCGTTTAATTACTTTGTTAAAAGATTTCAAAGATTTGTTCGCATGGTCCTACGAAAACATGCCTGGAATCGATCATGAGATTGTGCAGCACCAGATCCCTCTTGGCCACGAGGCCCGACCGGTTAAGCAGAAGCTGAGCAGAATTTGACCTGATGGGCACTGAAAATCAAGGAAGAGGTCACTAAGCAAATTGATGCAGGATTCTTATTAGTATTTGAGTACCCGACTTGGTTGGCCAACATCGTCCCAGTGCTGAAGAGGGATGGTAGAATTCGGGTTTGCGTTGACTTTCGAGGCTTGAACAGAGCCAGTCCGAATGATGACTTTCCTCTGTCGCATATTGATGAGTTAGTGGACTTCACTGCTGGCCATGCATTGCTATTGTTTATGGATGATTTTTCAGGTATAACTAGATTATGATGGCACCCGAGGACAGAGAGAAAATCCCATTCACTATGTTGCGAGGTACCTATTGTTATTGAGTTTTGCCGTTTGGGTTGAAAAATGCTAGAGCTACCTATCATAGGGCTGCGACCACCATTCTACATAACATGATCCACAAAGAGATTGAGGTGTACGTGGACAACATGATTGTCAAGTCCAAAAAATGAGAGGGCCACTACACTGCGCTGAATAAATTCTTTCAACGGATCAGGGAATACAGATTGAGATTAAACCCGCAGAAATGCATCTTTGGCGTAATGGTAGGAAAAATGCTGGGCTTTCTGATCACACAAAGTGGAATTGAAGTAGATCCTTGCAAATTCAAGGGCATCTTAGAAATGCCACCATCAAGGACTGAAAAAGAGGTGTGTGGCTTTCTGGGTAAAGTACAATTCATAAGACGGCTTATTTCCAAATTAACCTTAACTTGTGAACCACTATTTGGTCTCCTGAATAAAGGGAATAAATTCTGATGGAATGATTGATGTTAGTTTGCCTTTGAATAGGTTAAGTAGTACCTCCAGAATTCGCCTATGCATCGCTGCCAGAGCTGGGGAACCCTCTTATTCTGTACTTGTCAGTAACAGACACAACCATGGATGCATGCTCACTCAGTAATCTGAAGATAGGGTAAAGAAAACCATCTACTACTTGAGCAAGAAGATACAAGATTATGAGACCCGGTATACTCCTTTGGAGAAAGCTTGCCTAGCCTTGGTATGGGCTACTAGGAAGTTGAGGCACTACTTGTTAGCTCACTCTGTAATCTTAGTTTTGAGATTAGATCCTATCAAATATCTCTTTGAGAAACCAGCGCTTACGGGTAGACTGGCTCGTTGGTTGCTTCTTCTCTTCGAATTTGATCTCAAATATGTCACCCGCAAGTCCGTTAGAGGAAGAGCTGTAGCGGAGTTGTTGGCAGACCACCCGGTAAAAGGAGATGAGGCAGTGGAATACTTGTTCCTAGATGAAGACATTCTGCAAGTTGAAGAGGAAACTTGGACAATGTACTTTGACAGAGCATCCAATCAGTACAGTTATGGGATAGTGTGTTGCTGATAGCACTTGATGCCTCCTATATACCTTTAGCCTTCAAACTCCAGTTCAAGGTGTCCAACAATGAAGCAGAATATGAAACGTGTATTGTTAGTTTAGAACCCAGCTTAGAACTAGGGGCAATAGGATTGGATGCTGTCAAGAACTCAAATTGGTTGTTTCTCAAGCAAATGGAGACTGGATGAAAGTTTACCATCAGACCCTGGATATTTTGATTCTTAGGTTTGAAAAACTGACATTCATGCATCTGTTAAGAGAGAATAACAGGTTTCGCTAATGCTTTAGCAACTTTATCTTCTATGGTAGACACCTCACTTGGAGTCCGAATGCGTCCGAGTATCATCGAACAAAAATACACGCTGACTTATGAAACTATTGTCGCGATAGATGAAGTACAAGACAAAAACCCCTGGTATTACCCCTATTGCCGCGAAAAGGAGATGTATCCACTAGGGGAAAATGCCAAGGACAAACAAGGAATACGACATATGGCTGTCCAATTTATCATCTGCAAAGGTAAACTATATAAAAGAGGTCATCTGGGAATGCATAAACTGTGCGTGGAGAAAGAGGAATCGAAGTGCCTTATGGAGGCTATCCACGGCGGAGAATGCGGGGCACATATGAACGGTGTGATGTTAGCCTAGAAGATTCTTAGACAAGGCTATTATTGGTCCACCATGGAAAAGGATTGTATTGGTTTTGTGCGGCGATGCCACAAATGTCAAATTCATGCCAATCGCATGAATATTCCGCCGTCAAAGCTCTATAACATGACTTTACCATGGCCTTTCTCCGTCTGGGAATCGATGTTATCGGTGCTGTCTCGCCAAAAGGGTCGAATGGACAAGAATATATCTTAGTGGCGATTGATTATTTTACAAAGTGGGAGGAAACTCAATCCTATATAGTGTTGAAGGCATCGCATGTGGCCAAATTTATTAGAAACAATATCATCTGCCGATACAGAGTCCCGAACGAGATCATATTAGATAACGGCTTGCACTTTAAGAAAGAGGTGATAGATTTGTTGGAGAAATACAATGTGGCTTTTCATAAGTCATCTACATACAGGCCACAAACCAATGGAGCTGTTGAAGCCGCCAATAAGAATATCAAGAACATCTTGCAGAAGATGGTTAAGACCTACAAGGACTGGCCAGATAAACTGTCATTCGCACTCTGGTGCTACATAACCTTGATCCGGACGTCTACAGGGGCAACCCCTTATTCTCTCGAATACGGGATGGAGGCTGTTCTGCCAATTGAAATTGAAGTGGTGTCACTGCGAGTTATGGCTGAGTGTTAGATAGTGGAGGCAAACTGGCAATAGAGTAGATTTGAGGAGTTAATGTTGTTTGATAAGAGGAGGCTAAAGGCATTGTATCATATTCAGGGTAATCGGCTCAGAATTGCTAGGGCTTTTAATAAGAAGGTTAAGTCCAGGAATCTCAAGGAGGGAGCTATGGTACTGAAAGACAACCAAGCTCCCATCCATGACCTTATGGGCAAGTTCAGACCCAATTGGAATGGTCCTTACATTATCAAAGCTATCTGGTTAGGAGGGGCAATTATTCTCATAGACTTAGATAGCTGGAATTTTCACAACCAATCAACATGGACAAGTTGAAGAAATACTACCCCTAAGAAGCTCGCTAGGCCGAAAATTCAGAAGGGCGACCTAGGCAAAAGTTAGAGCATAAAAAATTAGAAATAAAGAAAAACTGAGCTCGCAAGGTTGAAACCCTAAAGGGCAACTTTCGCAAAAGTTAGAGCGCAAAAGGAGAGAGTTAATACTCGAGTGAACCTGAAACGAACTACGTAAGGCTTGATTCCTATCTTTGGGATACATAGGTAACTTCATCCTGAAGTTCGACCGTAACTATCTCCAACTCAACTGTCCTGTCTGTTTTTCTGATCAGGTCATCTCTGTTCATCATCTGTTAGTTCGGTTGTGAACTTCATTTTAGGAAGAAAAACTAGTTACAAAGTGGAGCAGTAGTGATATACAACCAGGGGCAGTTATGATCTTTTGAGTCGAGGTTGTACATCTTGAGGGTTTGATTTTGTGCATGTTAGGTAGTGATCATTTTCGAAATTGGTTTTGGAAAGTTTTAGTAAAAGTTGATTTTGTTCAAAATTTTACCTTTTATAACTTAGGCCATTTTTATGACCAAAAGGAAAATTTTTAGTGCTTACAACTTTAATTCCATTGATTTCAACACAAATACATTCTCCTACTCTCTGATACAAATCAAAGTTGCTTTTACATCATAAAACTTGAAAAGAAGGGTCAAAGCAATAAACTAGGGGCATAGGCGAGTTAGTTACTCCTGCGTCCTTTGCACGTGCTTGTAGAAGCTTCTGTAGCCAAAGTGGGCCCAACTTGTGCCTTATCCTCAAGCTAAGCCAAACACTCGCCAGAAAGGGCATAACTGAAACTAGGGGCAAGGGCTAAAAGCTCTCTCGTCCTCGAAGAAGTGAGGTACCGAGTTAGGTGTGAAGCACGAATCGGGAATGAAGCCAGGTATTCTACCCTCTCCTCTGAACAGGTCTGATCATGCCCAAACTGGCATTTGAATCGAAAGGAAAAGTAGAACACGCAGTGCGTGAGGCTAATCAACTGTATACCAGGTTACTGAGTCATACTGTAACTCATCTCAGTCTGATTGAGCCAGGGGTAATGCCAAGCTATGTAAGCTGTAGACCTATTGCACATCTAGTTTCACCACCATCCTTCATTGCGAAAGTCCACTAGTTATTAGTGGAAGAAATAAGCTCGAGCCGAATACTCGGGACAAGGGTCCACCACCTTCAGCTTATCCATGAGCCATACCTGGGAAGGGATGAAAAATAAGAGAGATTAAAGAATAGAGAGATGTGCGTAGAGAGAAAAGTAAAGAAAGGGCGTTGAGAGAAAATAGAGCATGAGTGTCGAGTGATGTGCGAGACATATATTAGAAAGAATAGGAAACAATACCTAAAGAAGTAGTGCACTCCCCGCAAATCTGGTGGTCTCTTGCCGATGAAATGCATCTAAGCCCATTAGGGTCTCGGCAAGCGTCAAACTGCTACAACTCTTACCTTCTTTTAGACATTGGCCCACTTCGATCAACCGAATGTTGGTTTCACTGTAACTAGGGGCAAGAAGGAAATGCTCAAGCATACATAAATAGAGGGCATGTTGTCGAAAACCTCGCCAGAGAGGGTCATCTCTGTCACCGTTGTTAGAAAATCGATGAATCAAGTTGGGTATATCTAGTTCTTCATTATGGGCAAACAACCGAGCTTCATGCAAAGTGAGCCCACCCATTCGTCCCAAAGCCTGGGCGTGGCCAAAACGGGGTTGAGGCATGATTTCTTTATCACGTTGAGTTTCCATCAATGCTCGAAATTCTTCAAGAGTCAGGCACACGTGTTTCGAAGTGAAATACATGCGTAATTGGGTCCCAGCATCGGGTTGCAGTATGGAGAAACAGAAAGCTAAGTGGAGTATGGCTTAACGAAAAAAACGTGTTTATATTGAAACCTCATAAATTTACCTTTTCTGTGCCGTCTAAAGTGGCTATCCAATCCGTGAGCTTCTCAGCAAGGAATATCTCTATTTGTGGAAGAAACAGCAGAAAAAATGAGGTTCTGGTGAAGAAATCACGAAGAAAGATCTTTTATAGAAGATAGGGCTATGAGTGGAAGCTAGTTTCAGCTGTTTGGTGGATCTACCACAAGTGGTCGGCAACCCACTTTTAGTGGCCAACCATCCACTTTTTCTGGCCTACCATCTACTTGTGGGTCTGGCAGTTTTGGCAGTCTAGTTTTGTCTTGGTCTTTGTGTTTTGAGGTCTTGTTTGAGTTTTTTGGTTTTAGCAAGTGTGCATATCTGTGTTTGAGTTGTTTTTGCTTTGTTTATCGAGTTGTATTTTGCATTTTGGTCATTGGTTGACTCATTACCTGATTAAGAACATCGTGCCAATACAAGTGTTCATTTTTGGTTGCAAATTTAACTCCATTTTCATTTTGCAAATGTGGTACTAATGATGCAAAAACAATAGCTCTTTTCATAAAACTGCACGGTTTTTCCCTGATCATAGTTTTTACAAAAGAGAGTACAAGTTTTCAAAAGAAAAGTAAAAGCCTATCTGAAGCTATACATGTGCTGAACTACCAAAATAAAAGAAACTAAGCAAAAAAGTACAAAAATCAGCGCCAATAAGCTCAATCTCAAGAGGACCTTTTCATCCTTTTTCTTGGCGGGGACTCAAGGGCACTGTCTCCATTAGCACCGCTATCAGAATCAGACTCTGAGCCAGAGCCGGTCTCATCATCTCCGCTCCGCAACCCCGAGCTAGCATCATCACCCCCGCTCTCAGATAACTCAGAATGTCGGCTCACTGCCTCCTTAGAGTCGCGAGTCTCAGTATCATTCCCATTCAATACGGGCTTGGACTCGCTACTCTGGCTCCGAGCACCTACCTCTACCTCGACCTCGGCACTCATCTCGGTCGCGTGCTAGGGCCTGTCTACCTCTTCTCCCTGTTGCCGGAGGAGGTGCTACTATTGCTGGTGTCCTCGATATAGATGAGATCTGGAAAACAAGTGTCGACATATCAGATACAGTGTATGTACGCGGAATGAGTGCAAAAGGTACAGTATGAATATAGTGTGTTAGTGCAGTGAATCAGTGCAGTATAGGGTAGTGTGAATGTTATGGTATGCGTATCAGTGTACTAGTGGGAATGTGATAGTATGGTGCACAACATTGTAAAGTAGCAGTGAATTGTATGTGGAAAATAGAAAAGATACGTAGATACCGTGGAGATCAAGCAACGTGTCCATCATTTGCACCATGCTAATCAGAGAAGAAACCAGCTGGAGTAGGCTTTTTGTATACTTAGTCGGTGCTACAAGTGCATTTGAATGATCAGTATCTGAAGAATTAATATCTGGAATGGGAGAGTTCAGTTACAAGCTGTAAAGTGTGTTCCATACCTGAGGTGCGCCACAGGTTCTAACGTACCCATGCCTTGTCTCAGGTGGCTCTATCGGGATCTAATAGTTCAGCCGCCAACATGTAAGCGCGGTGGGAATCACTGGCTAACCAGCAACTGTCACAACGAGAGGGGCTCCCCAATATTAGCCTTGGTCTCTTGGGCAACCTCACCTGCCAACAGAGCACCCACTGCATCGCCCGCGCGAATGCCCGTCAGAGGGGGCATGAGATGAGTCTGGATGAAAGTCGCATAATTGCCCTTCACTCTAAAGTAGTCGGCATCCAGCCCCACCATAAACTAAATAATAGACCTAGCTAGGAGGCTATCAGCTGCCCTCATGGATGCTGGAGGTGGCATAGAAACGATTGGAATGGGTGAGCCCAGAGTCTGGCATACAAAATGCCCACCCAAGAACTAGGCCCGGCAAACTAGGCCCTTCAGTAAAATCCAGAATCGAGATGTGGTCTAAGCCCCGACATACTGGTCCCTCACTCCAGCTGGTATCATCACCCAAGGCTACCACATGATCTGCAAACAGAAAATGTACAGATTATTAGTTGCTGTCAGTTGCCGAAGTATGAATCAGAACAGTAGTAAAGCAAAAATGACTGTGAGTTTCGGATTACCTCATGGGCAACCACTGTTTGAAATATCGGTGATAGAAGGTGAACGTCATGTCATCGTTGCTCCGGCGCCGGCGCCGACGTCGACACCAGTACCAGCACCAGTACCAGCACCAGCACCGGCACCGGCCGTCATACTATCGCGAGTAAGGCACGACGAAATGGATCTTATCCACTGGCTTTGGAGTCAGAGCCGGGAAATAGACATAAACCCATAGCTGCAACAGAAAGTACAAAACAGAAACCATAATGTGTCAATAGATATAAAACAGAAAGTGCAAAGCAGAAAGCACAAGTTTTGAATAGATATAAAATAAAAAGTGCAAAGCAGAAAGCACAATGTATCAATAGAAAGTACAAAAGCAGAAAAGTGTGGTGCATACCTCCCAGGCTCTCTAGTAGCCTCCGACCCGTTCTCCCTTTATGCGAGAAGTGGAACTCATATAGGCATAGAGTGTTGCGAGGCTAGCTCTTACCCAATCGTAGAACCGAACTTGGGACAAGGTCACGAGGGCGCTTAGTAAGTATAAACCCACGGTGTTCCACCTGTTCGCAAACAAGGTGGTATCGAGAAGGAACATCAAAAAGCCCCGGACATACTGCTCTACCTCCTCTGGTGTCTCAGGCTTGCTCCTGCGGAAGTGCTCGGAAACCAGCTGTATCTCACTATCGCTGACCTGTATATAGGTGGGCGTGCTCCAAGCAGGCTGACCCAAACCGCCTCCCACTCACCTATATCTATGTCAAAGGGGATCGGATCACCCCTTACTTCTATGCCTGTGATCATAGAGAAGTCATAGGGGGTCATCGTCATCTCCTCAGTAGAAGAGAAGTGGAAAGAGTTGGTGGTGTCCCACCACCTCTCCACCAACGCTTCGAGAAGAGCCCAACTCGCTATATATCGTGAGAGTTCGGTGCAGAATAAGTCGAAGCTGACCTCGTTAACAAGGTTGTGGACCTTTGGCGGGAACTCATAATACCAGTCTCTCGCTGTCACTACCCTATACCCCTGTAAGAATGGGAGTCCCCCTGTGGCGAAAATAGAGTGAGTCAGATGAAAGGCAGTGTAAGAAATGCAGTCAGATGAAAGGCAGTGTAAGAAATATAGTCAAATGAAAGGCAAGAAAGCGTAAAAATAAAGTTTGTACCTCAAAAGCGCCGTAGGAAAGGTGGAAGTGAGACTCTTTCAGCAAAACGTTCTCTAGCATGCCGCTAGCAAAATCGTCAAAACAAATCATGCCGCTAGGCGCCAACATGTGCGTGTGAGGATGATAAGTGACTGGATCAAAGGGGCTTGTCCTCAGTGGTAGTGGCTTAGGCTCAAGTCCTAGAGTGAACTCTGCCTCAAAGTCGGCCGCAATGCCCTCCGCTGTCTCCATTGACCTTGATGACCACTGGCCTCGACGACCACCAGCTCCTCTACCTCGACAGGGGGGATAGTGGATGTGGAACCTCAGTAGGACCACCATCCTGTGGAACATCATCCACCATTTGGAAAGTGGGTGAAAAATGATGAAAAATTAAGAAAAAAGGAAAAATTGGAAAAAGTTAACCCATGAGAGATAAAATAGGAGAAAAAGTCAAAACCCGAGAAAATTCGCAAAACTAGAGAGAAACTCGAGGGAAACAAGCCTGAAGTGATGAAAATGCAAAAAAATCAACGAAAACAAAATCTGATCAGTTCATCAAAGTGTAGAGGAGCAAAGAGGGTTTACGAAAAAAGTTTACGTGAGGCATTGGAAAACCCGTGTAAAGCACGGATCTAGAGAGAAAAAACACATAGAGAGAAAGGAAGGATGATTTTGACCTTAGGTGTGTGAGGAAATGAGGGGTGGTGATGTGTATAAAAAGACCCGTGCTGAAAAGATGAATCTGCCCCCGTTTTTTCATTAGTGGCCGACAGGCCTCACTGGTGGCCGGTAGTCCTCATTTGTGGTCTAGTGCTGTTTTGTTCCGCTTTTGCTCGAGCAGTGTATGAGAGGTTCTCTTTTCGGTCCAGATTGGTCTTTGAGGAGCTCGAAACTGTGTTCCAATTATGTCGTTCCCAATACTCATTGTGTTCCGGCGCATGAACGTTCTCCACTTGCCAATATGAACAGGGTGTATGCTTTTGAGCAGGTTGCCAAGTCTTCGAGGGGTAAGTCGAAAGTTGTCGCCAAACATCACTTTTGCTCATTCTATCGAATTACATATTTGTTCTCTTCTGTTGCGTAGAATGTGCATTTTCACATACACTTATGTTGCACATGTGCCCTGCATCGTTCATGATTCATGGATAAAATATGCTTTCAATTTTGCATAGAATGTGCTCCTGTTTCTTGCATAGAATATGTTTTCATTTAACGTCATACGTCAGTTATCTATCATGCATGGAACATACGTTGTCACTGTATTGGTGATTTGTAATCTTGTTCACTTTGTGCATCTATTGCACTTCTTCACTTTATATATCTATTGCTCTTGTTTACTTTGTGCATCTATCACACCCACTCACTTCGTGCATCTATCGCACTCTTTCATTACATCGTGTGTTTATTAACAGTCTCGTACCTTCTGCCTTTATCTTAGGACATGTTGAAACGCGACCCTGAGTGGTCTTTATGTTAGGACTGTAGACGTGCCCCGAGAACTCCCGGGATCCGCGTTGCGAGAGCGCGAAATCCGTTTTGTTCTCTAGCTACTATAGTTCAGACTCAACGTCACGGTTCTGAATCTAATCTCACAAAGTGCAATGTGAGACCGATAAATCACCAAAGAGTCCAAATCTGGCAAATCGTTTTGGAAAACTGATTTTTTATAAAGAAGTGCCAAACATGGACTGCTTTGCCAGATACAGAGTTGCCACCTAAATATTTTATTTTGGGAGAAATTTAGGAAACCCTGACTCGTGCCTAAGGCCACGTGTCCGTCATCACCAAAGCTGCCTCGGCTCGGGAACTTGGGTACGAGAGGGGAAAGTCATGCAATAAGCACCCCCGCTCGCCCGATCAAAGATCGGCCTGTACTAAGCATGATATTTTGTTTTTGAAAACACATGTGTTCTTATTCCGGTTATTAACCTAGAATTATTATGTGATACGCACAGCATACAAGTATAGACTAGATCGCCTAAGTTGGAACAAAACATTGTATATTTGTTTGTAAAAATGATTTTGAAGTTTGTTACTCGCAAGTAGGCTAAATCGGGGATTTGATGAATTGTTCCAATTCAAGCAATCCAACCTTCACCCACAAGCATCCAGGCAGTTATATCAAATAAGTAGTTAGCCTTATGGCAAGCATGCTTTCATGGCAACATTAACACACATGTAGTATGTTAAAGCGTAAACACTCACAGTGTACTCCGAGCCAAAACAAAGAACTAGTTAGAAATCATGCATGATCCTAGTTCATGCTAAGATGGCTAATGCAACACATGCAAAATGCAATTCAGATAGGCTCGGCTATTCTAATCATGTCATGTGAAATGCAACTTGGTACATGTATTCAAATTGGAATTGAAATACAATATAGTTAGTATGATGCGCCGAGCCCGGTGCATGTAAAACAGATGAATGGATGCACGCATGCGAAGCATAACTATGCTAATTGAAATATGTCTTAAAACTAACCATCGTAAGCGGTTAAGTAAAAGGGAGAAAGAAATGGAGGTTGGAAGACATGCATCACACACACGCACGCTTATTACAACAGTTGGCCCTCTCGACGGAGGGTCCGAATAAGAAGCTAACTAGCTAATCTAAGCTAATTAAACTAATTATTACATCATAAAACCAATTAACTAACAAGCTAATTAATTAAGCTATTACAACACAAATTGAATAGTTAAACGCATTAACTAATTAGGTACAGAACCAAAGCATAAACTAGCTAAGCAAATTAGCTAAGTAAAGCAGTAAAGTAATGTCCTCAGAGGGAGAAGAATGCACGCATGCTTGGTCATCTCGTTCGGAAATCCGTCGCGATGCCCTAATTTGCCTCTGTTTGCAACTGTCCTTAGAACTTTGCACCAAGCTCCAGAAAGCTTCTAACTTACCTTGGGGACTTGTGGGAGGGTGGCCGACCAGTTGTTGATATGGGAGACCACCTGCCGACCACTTTTTGTTGCTGCAGACCAGAAAAAGTGGTCGGTCAGCTAGTTTTTCTGGCTGGCCGGCCAGTTTTTGCTGCACTTCTCCAGTTTGCTGCAATAGAGAGCAAAAAAGGGCATGACAATGTATTTGCAAGATATGTGTGCACAACCACCCTCTCTATCATTTCATAAGCTCAAGGGAGTGTGGTTCTTGACCCTCGGGCCACCAAACACACATCTCGATGCATGATGGCCGAGAAGCCAAATTGCATAATTCAATGTAAAATGAATGCACAAGTAAACACATAAAGCCTAAAACTCCATCATGTGTGATCAAGAGGGTCGGCGACCGAGAATTGAGGCACGTTTCATCACTTCAAGTATGAAACGTCCCTCGTTTCTCATGTTTGGACTAACACCTATTCCAAACACAAAGCAACAAATAGCATGCCATACACAATGCAATGTAACCACATGGCATACACAATGCAAATAACAACATGGCATACTCAATGCAATGTGACCTAAGCATGTAGACAACATGGCATACACGATGCTATGTAATAAAAGCATGCAAACAACATGCAGTCAAACATGCTCAATGGACTTAAACCAAAATGGACAGACCCCAGCCATGCCCAAATCAGTGGCCATAAAGCTAAAATAAAGGCATGAAGGTCAAGACAAGCATGCACATGCATTGGCCCATCAACTAGGCCTAAGAACACAACTCTCAAGCATGATGAAGAAGCGATAAACATGGAAGTGTAACAACACTAAAGGCTCTGAAATCAAGTGTGAAATGATGCCAAATCATTCAAATAACAAAAGTAAAGCATGGAAGAGGGCCTAAGGCACAAAGCCATTAAAGGGACTACATAAAGGGGCATGCAATAAATGGCACAAATGACTGAACCAACCATGGACAGAGCTGAAATAGGTCTAAATAAGGACCAAAACATGCTGAAATGAGGGCTCAAAGGCCTAGGCAACATGGCATACATGCTAGGACACAAATGAGGCAACAATGCACAACTCTTAAGCCACAATTAGAGAGTGATATGCATGAGAATATGACCATGTTACATGCTCTGAAATGAAGTATTAAACGATGCCAAACCATCCAAATAGCTCAAAGATAGCATGCAAGAGGCATCAAAACACAAGGCTAGTAAGGCCAATTGCACTACAGCTATGCAATTCATGAAGCATATGGAAAATACAACCCAAAACAGTCTAGAGCATGTTAAAATGATGCTAAAACATGTATGGAAGGAAGCCAAAACAAGCTAATATGAAAGACCAAAACATGGATCATGTAAGGGCAATATGGGAGGATTACACTACACCTACCAAGACCAAGCATGTTATTGCTTAACCAACAAAAATCAGAGTTATATCATGGCAAAATAACCCCAAAAACACATTGAAATGATAGCTCGCAAGCTTAGGCATGAAGGCATACGCAATGATTCATGTTAAGGCATAAAGGGCAAATTCTCCAATGCATTGAATAAGTGACAAATACAAGTTAGGGGCACACTACATGGACTGAAATCACATTTCAAATGATGACAAATCATGGAAATAGGTCAAGCAATGCATGCTAGTGGACTTGACACACAAAGCTAACAAGCTAGAATGCATTATAGCTATACAAAGCATGGCATGCATGACCAAAACAACACAAATCAGAGCTAAAGCATGCTAAAACATGGACAAAAGCTTCTTGAAGTTAAGCCAAAATCATGCTAGAATGACATGTTAAAGCATGATACACATTAGGCTATTTCATGGGAATGAACTACAAGTGCATGGAGCATGCAAGGGGCTATTAAACCAAACCCTAACAGAGGTATAACATGGCAAAAAAACACCAAGAACATGCTGAAATGGGCTCAAAACAAGCTAGAATGACATGCTACTTCATGAAGCATACAAAGCTAGTTTATGAGGATTACACTACAAGTGTATAAGGCATGCATGAGGTGACAAAACCAAGTCAAAACAGTGGTATGACATGCTGAAATAACCCCAAATACAAGCTAAGATGGAGCCAACAAAAGCTTAACAAACATGCTCAAACATGAGGCATATGAAGCAAGTATTCAAAACACAAGGAGAGGGGATGACCCTCTCCTATTTAGGACCCCAAAACCACCTTTCCACCACTGAAAATCCTCTGGATTTCAGTGGTAGAAAGGTCATGCAAAGGCTAGAACAAGAGCCAAAAGAGATGGCTCAAAACAAGGCCTAACAAGGCCTAAGAGGGAATAGACCACCCTCAACATAAAAGTGACCTTAAACAAACATTTTAAGGACCACAAATTAGAACTTTTTGCAATAGGATGTCAAGCCAAAAACAACATGCAAATAGATTCAAAACCTTAAGCAAAACAAAGGGTTAAAGGGCTAGTTGACTCACCCTTGATGAACACCTTCAAAACCACTACTCCAGCAGCTTTTTTGAACTCAAACCAACCCAAAAACTTCAAAACCAACTCCTCAGTACCTCAGCAACAAAAGGATGGTGTTTGAGTGTGTGTTTGTGTGTTAAAGTATGAAGGAACTACACTTTTAAGGCACAAAAATGAAGCAAAGGTGCAAGATAGATACAAATGTGTATATATAGCTCCAGCCACAAAATTCTGAACCTAAGGCATGAGGGAGGAGGTTCTTCTTTATAGAGAACAAAGCTCAAGCTTGTTGGACAAGCTTTGGCCTCAAAGCCATCCCTCTATGTATGGAGGATGGTTCTGGTGCCTTCCAACTGTGACAGCTGGATAGAAAATATCTCCAAAAAGGTGAAGAAAAGCAGCCGACCACTTCAAGTGGTCGGCCAACTACTTGAAGTGGTTGGCCGACCACCACAAGTGGTCTTCCAAGACAAAAAGTGGTCGGCCAGGGGTAGGAGAAGTCAGTAGCATGAAAACAATGCAGTGGTGTGGTGGTCGACCAGAAAAGATGGGCCAAAGACCAAGGAGACCAGTTGGCAGACCAGAAAACTAGTTGGCGGGAAGAAAAGTGGTCTCCAAGGGGAAGAACTGGTCTCCCACCCTTGTACCACCTTCCAAATAAGGAAAACAAGGTTTGTACCAAAAACAAACCAAAAAGGATGCAAAACGAAAGTTCGGGAGGCAAGGCGCGCGGCCGGAAGCCTCGAAAACTAGTCTACTGGCATCAAAAGTGGTCTCCCAAACCACAGTGTCCCTCTAGGCAGAGGCAACAAGGTGTGGTTCAAAAACCATGCCAAATGGAGAACGTTAAGCGGTCCTGAGACAAGGCGTGCGGCCGAAGGTTCCGAAAATCGAAAACTGGTCTCCAAGCGAAGAAAGTGGTCTACGACCACGAAGAGGTGGTCTACAAGACCTCTCCCTCCCTCCAGGGAAAAGAAACAAGGCTTGGTCCACAAACTGAGCCAAAGCACAAGGAGTTCAGAAGCCTGGAGGCAAGGCGCTCAGCCAAAACTCCGGAAACTCAAAACGAGTACAACATGCACTATCACCGAGCGCTCAATCGATGACGTCTGAGTCTTAAGGTCGGTCAAAAATGGGGTGTCTACAGTTGCCCCTCTTTGACAGAACTCGGAAGTCAATAAGATGACGGGAGTGAATATCAAAGCCCAGAGACGACCCATTTTTGACAAGGTCGAAGACTTAGACAAACAAGCAAGATAACAAAGAGATGCGCCCGCAGGCAGGGGCAAGATGCAAACGACATGCACAATGCCTGACATAACTTATAATCATGCAAATAAAGCTGTAATGAAGCAATTATACGCAATAAATGCAATAGTTTAAGCAAGTGAATACGAACTAAACTACATTACATGCAGAAAGGATGTAAGAGAATTAAACAATTCTTGCTACTTCTCACGCGGAGAAGGCTAAAAGCGACTACCGAGAATACCCGGAGTCTTAAGCACAACATCTCTCAGCGTATCACATGCAAGAGAGGAAAGGGCAACATCTCTCAGCGTATCACATGCAAGAGAGGAAAGGGAAAACCTCTCAGTGTCTCACACGCGAGAGAGGAAAGGGAAAACCTCTCAGGGTATCACACGCGAGACAGGAAAGGGAAAAACCGCTCAGCGTATCACATGCGAGAGGGGAAAGAGAATACATCTCTCAGCGTATCACACACGAGAGAGGAAAGGTAAACCTCTCAGTGTATCAGTGAGAGAGGAAAGGGAAAGACCTCTCAGCGTATCAGACGCGAGAGAGGAAAGGGAAAACCTCTCAGCGTATCACACGCGAGAGAGGAGAGGGAAAACCTCTTAGCATATCACACGCGAGAGAGGAAAGGGAAAACCTCTCAGCATATCACACGTGAGAGAGGAAAGGGAAAGACCTCTCAGCGTATCAGACGCGAGAGAGGAAAGGGAAAACCTCTCAGCGTATCACACGCGAGAGAGGAGAGGGAAAACCTCTTAGCATATCACACGCGAGAGAGGAAAGGGAAAACCTCTCAGCGTATCACACGTGAGAGGGGAAGGGTATCATCTCTCAGCGTATCACACGCGAGAGAGGAAAGGGAAAACCTCTCAGCGTATCACACGCGAGAGAGGGAGAAACATAGGGGCGTATCACACGCAAGAGAGGGAGAAACATAGGGACGTATCCTGGTGTTTTGGAATGGTACGAGCATTGGAACATATTCCAAATGCTCTAAACCAAAGAGGGAGAAACATAGGGACATATCCCGGTGTTTCGGAATGGTACGAGCATTGGAACATATTCCAAATGCTTTAAACCAAAGAGGGAGAAACATATGGACGTATCTCGGTGTTTCAGAATAAAGGAGCGTGCATAACAATGCAAGGTAAACGTGCGTGACAACGCACGTGAAGAGTGCATAACAATCCAGGTGGAAGGGGTGCATGACAATGCAACCTAAGTGTGACGCATAACAATGCGATGCATTAACAAGTGTAGACGAGGTGCGCAAGATAGCGCGAACAATGCGAGTTCAATGCAACAGATACAAGCATCTTCAATGCAAGATGAAAGCACGTAATGGAATGCGCAAGATAGTACGATGCGCAAGAAAGCGCGAGTGCACAAGACAGTGCGATGCGCTAAACAGTGCGATAAAATGCATGCACAATGCAAGTAAGGTGCACAAAACAGTGCGATGCGCAAAATAGTGCGATAAAATGCATGCACAGTGCAAGTAGGGTGCACAAAATAGTGCGATGCGCAAAATAGCGCGATAAAATGCATGCACAATGCAAGTAGGGTGCACAAAACAGTGCGATGCGCAAAATAACGCGATGAAATGCATGCACAATGCAAGTAAGGTGCACAAAATAGTGCGATGCGCAGAATAGCACGATGAAATGCACGCACAATGCAAGTAGGGTGCACAAAACAATGCGATGCGCAAACAGTGTGACGCGCAAAATAGCGCGATAAAATACATGCACAATGCAAGTAGGGTGTACAAAACAGTGCGATGCGCAAAATAGCGTGATAAAATGCATACACAATGTAAGTAAGGTGCACAAAACAGTGCGATGTGCAAAATAGTGCGATAAAATACATGCACAATGCAAGTAAAGTGCACAAAACAGTGCGATGTATAAAATAGCGCGATAAAATGCATGCACAATGCAAGTAAGGTGCACAAAACAGTGCGATGCGTAAAATAACGAGATAAAATGCATGCACAATGCAAATAAGGTGCACAAAACAATCTGATGCGCAAAATAGCGCGATAAAATGCATGCTTAATGCAAGTAAGGTGCACAAAACAGTGCAATGTGCAAAATAGCGTGATAAAATGCAAAGGGGGACATATTCCAACCATGCTGGAATCATGAGAGGAGGAGAACACAAACAATCAGGCACGTACTCAACGCAACCTAAGATAATTCCAAACACGCTGAAATCGTGTGAGGAAAGAGACACTCAAACCACAATGAAAACGTGAGAGGAGGTTTGAAAACAAACCGTCCAGGCGCGTACACAACGCAACTTGAGATAAAATTCCAAACACGCTAAAATCGGGTGAGGAAAGGGACACTCAAACCACGCTGAAATCGTGAGAGGAGGTCCGAAAACAAACCGCCCAGGCGCGTACACAACGCAACTTGAGATAAATTCCAAACACGCTGAAATCGTGTGAGGAAAGGGACACTCAAACCACGCTGAAAAACGTGAGAGGAGGTCCGAAAACAAACCGCCCAGTCGCGTACATAACGCAACCTGAGATAAAATTCCAAACACGCTGAAATCGTGTGAGAAAAGGGACACTCAAATCATGCTGAAATCGTGAGAGGAGGTCCGAACACAAACCACCCAGGCGCGTACACAACGCAAGCTGAGATAAATTCCAAACACGCTGAAATCGTGTGAGAAAAGAGACACTCAAACCATGCTGAAAACATGAGAGGAGGAAAAACAAATCCAAACACACCGAAATCGTATGAGGAAAGGAACACTCAAACCACGCTGAAATCGTAAGAAGAGGCCCGAAAACAACCGCCCAGGTGCGCGCACAACGCAACCTGAGATGAATTCCAAACACACGCTGAAATCGTGTGAGGAAAAGAACACTCTATCCACGCTGAAATCGTGAGAAGATGTCTGAAAACAAACCGCCCAGGTGCTCGCACAACGCAACCTGAGATAAATTCCAAACACGCTGAAATCGTGTAAGGAAAGAGACACTCAAACCACATTGAAAACGTGAGAGGAGGTCTGAAAACAAACCGTCCAGGCGCGTACACAACGCAACCTAAGATAAAATTCCAAACACGCTAAAATCGGGTGAGGAAAGGGACACTCAAACCACGCTGAAATCGTGAGAGGAGGTCCGAAAACAAACTGCCCAGGCGCGTACACAACGCAACCTGAGATAAATTCCAAACACGCTGAAATCGTGTGAGGAAAGGGACACTCAAACCACGCTGAAAACGTGAGAGGAGGTCCGAAAACAAACCGCCCAGTCGCGTACACAACGCAACCTGAGATAAAATTCCAAACACGCTGAAATCGTGAGAGGAGGTCCGAACACAAACCACCCAGGCGCGTACACAACGCAAGCTGAGATAAATTCCAAACACGCTAAAATCGTGTGAGGAAAGAGACACTCAAACCATGCTGAAAACGTGAGAGGAGGAAAAAGAAATCCCAAACACACCGAAATCGTGTGAGGAAAGGAACACTCAAACCATGCTGAAATCGTGAGAAGAGGCCCGAAAACAACCGCCCAGGTGCGCGCACAACGCAACCTGAGATGAATTCCAAACACACGCTGAAATCGTGTGAGGAAAAGAACACTCTAGCCACGCTGAAATCGTGAGAAGAGGTCTGAAAACAAACTGCCCAGGTGCTCGCACAATGCAACCTGAGATAAATTCCAAACACGCTGAAATCGTGTGAGGAAAGGAACACTCTAACCACGCTGAAATCGTGAGAAGAGGCCCAAAAACAAACAATCAGGAGCGTACACGACGCAACCTGAGAAAGATTCCAAACACGCTGAAATCGTGTGAGGAAAGGGACAAACTCTAACCACGCTGAATTCGTGAGAAGAGGTAAACAAATTCCAAACACGCTGAAATCGTGTGAGGAAGGGACAAACTCTAACCACGCTGAATTCGTGAGAAGAGGTAAACAAAACAACCAGTCAGGAGTGCACTCGACGCAACCTGAGAAAGCCTCAGAAGATGAAGGTCCTAAACGCAGTGCAGCGTAAAAGGATAAACGAAACAAGATAACACAATATGCAAATAAATGCAAGAAGTGCGATGATATGATACATGTTACAACATGTAGAGCATGATGTTTAGGGAATGCAATGAACAAACAGAGCGGTGCTTTTTTAGAAAAACACCTCACGGGGTGAGTGGCGGTAAACCGCTCTACTCTGACGGGGATCTCCCCTTGTGTTCTTCGAACACTTACCTTCAACTCACAGTACAAAGGGGCAGAAACGCTGACAAGGGGTAACTTCTGCATGTAGAAACCACAAATGCCGTTTTCCTTCTTAATCACATTCACAACTTTCCCTCATTGCAAACATAGCCAAGATAACTTTGAAGGGGAATGGTACTCAGGGAGAGCACTTCTGATTGCCATTTTGGCTTTAAAGTAGGCTTGATCTTGCGCTTGAGGAAGAGGCACACTCATACTTCGGAGCATTGACAAGACCTGAAAAGGTACACACGGAATGCAATCCCGAAACTTATTGAAGTTGAAACAAACTCAGATGCCCGACATTTTCCCTCTTTTCTTTTGCTTTGTAGTCTGGAACCTATGTAGCTTCAGATAGGTCCTGGTTTTACTGTTCTCACATGATCTGGGTTGAACCCCGCAGTTTATGAAAGACCAAATCCTGTTTTGCACACATGTGGAGAATGGCATGACACTCTAAGCACAAAACGATTTATTTTTGAAATTGAGAAATGAATTCTCGACCGGGTATTGAGCCCACGACTGGATACAGCACACCACGACTCAACAAAGGAAAACAAAAGGGTAAACAACCTAAATACATCGAGAAATACTCGAAACGACTCAAAGTAAGAATCGAGACAAACAAAAACACACATACACAACACTCAGATGTGTACTATCAGTGGGAGACCTCTCAGTTCACGAGGAGCCTGTTTCTTTGGGTATTGTTTCCCACCATTTCTCATTTGTGATTCTCACATCACTCGGTCCTCAGGCTCTGTTTTTTCTGAAAAAGCCTTTTTCTCACTTTTTCTCTCAACGCACATCTCTCTATTCTTCAATCTCTCATTTTTTTATCCCTCCCCTGGATAATTGATGGATAAACAGAAAGTTGCGGGTTCTTGCCCCTAGCATTCCGCTAGATTCTTCTTTCTTCCGCTCACAACAGTAAGCTTTCCCACAGAGGGGTTGCGCTACAACTGGGAGTGTAGCGAATCTGCAGCTGACATCGGTTGACGATGCTCTGCCGGGGAATTTGGACATGTTCAATTGTGTCCAGATGAGGGAGTGGAATATCCTGATCCATTCCATTTCGTACTTCACACTTGGCTTGATACCTCGCTGCTTGGAGGGTAAGAGAGCTTTCAGCCCTTTGCTGTTAACTTCAATTGTGCCCTTTTTGGCAGGTAAAGTGCCCTTTCTGGCAAGTATGTTGACAATGGGGAAAAGACAGAACACCTGACTCAACTGTGCCCTTAGTTCATCGTTTTGACCATTTTTTTTTTGTTTTGGCTTTCTACTAAAACAATTTTGACCAATATGAGAGTTAGATTAACATACTTGTTTGATTTTTGATTTGAAATCATGCAAGTTAGGCTATGAGCACTAAAAATTTTCCTTTTTTGGGTCCAAGAAATGGTCCAGTTTTGGAAAAATGAAATAATTTTTGAGAGAATTGGTCAACCTCAGTAAAAATTCTCAAAAACTATTTTTACAAATGGCCACTGCTCGACCAACACAGAATTTACTCTTGAGATGCACAACCTTAGATCCAAAACAATGGAAAATTACCCCTTGTCTGAATGACACTGCATGGCAACGGAAAGTTGTCCCTTGTCTGAATGGCACCACAGCGCATGGTAATCAATCCTCGAGGTGACGATCACAACCGAACTTTCGGATATAGAGAAGACAATGATGATCAGAACCATTACATGGACACAATCGATTTGGAAGTGTTTACGGCTGGACTTCAGAACGAAGTTGCCTACGTATCCCAAACATGGGAATCAAGCCTGACGTAGTTTGGCTCAGGTTCACTTGTATATTAACACTCTCCTTTTGCGCTCTAACTTTTGCCAAGGCCGTCCTTTCTGGGTTTTCAACCTTGCGAGCTCAGTTTTTATTATTTCAAATTTTTCATTCTTTTCTTTTCTTCTTTTCATTTTTCTTCTTTTCTTTTTCATTTGCTCTAACTTTTACCTGGGTCGCCCTTCCGGGTTTTCGGCCAGTGAGCCTCTCAAGGGTAAAAGTGTAGCTTTGTCCATGCCAAATGGTTTTAGGGTCTTGAAGCCATCTGAATCCAGGAGAATGGCTGCTGTTTGCTGATGATGTAGGAGTCTATCCAACCGGGTCTGAATTGCCCCCAGTGTTGTGGATAAGGACTCAGTTATCCTTCAACAATATTTTCTTCTTTCTTCCCTTCTGGGATTTGGCATTCTCACCGATCTTCATTAGCTTAAGAAAAGTCCCAATTTTTTGCTCTTCGAGCACATTTGAAATTTTTGCCCCTAGTTCAAGGGGTGCTTCTGATCTAGCTTTGCAAGCTTCTTTTGATAACATCTGATCTTCTTGACCTGATTTTCTTGCCCCTAGTTCATGGGCTGCTTCTGATTTGGCCACACAGGCCTTATATTGTGGTTGACCGTTGAACATTCTAAATCCAAATTCAAGGTTTGAAAGCAAAGGGGTTGAGTCTCGAGGCTGAGAGCGATCCTAAGCTGCACAATCTCAAGAGCGATTCCACACCGCAGGATCACGCAAAATATTTTTTGAAATCTTTTAAGAAATCGACTAGTCGCTCGTGCTGAAGACAATGAGGAACCAATCTGGATCAAGCCAGGATCCTTCTCAGTACTCACATTAACAAGCATAATCTCATTCATTAAGGGCTTAGCATGCCTCTCTTTATCTCAATTGATCAAATTTTTGCAAAACCCGAGGAATTCCTTCCTCTTTGTTTTCATCACAATGTTCAAAAAGTTTTGAAAAACTTAGGTCAAATGCAATGATTTAAAGACACAGAAAAGCGAGTGAAAAACACTGCCGTTTCATTCAAGTTTTCTAGCACAACTGGCTCAAAGTAATCATAAGCACAAAAGCATGAAGAACCACTATTGTTTCATTCAGATCTTTTGGTGTAACTGGCTCCATGGCAGAAACAGACTCAAAAGAAAGGATGCAAAAGGCAAACACAAAACAAGATAGTGATGTCCAAGGTAACACCCTGAAATCACCTGACTCTTAACAAAACAGGACTGACTCGATATAACAAGACAGACCCGACTGACTCAGTAAGAAAAGACTGACTCAAAACAACGAGACAGACTCTAAACAACATAACAGAACTGACTCAATACCCAAGTCAAAAAGTACAAAAACCAGCATTCGCAAATGCTCAAAACAATGCGTGCCATACGCCATATCTGGAGTAAACTGAGTGCCGCTCGCAGGTGGTTCATCCCCTGATCACATTGCATTATCCCCCAAGTTCACTGATCCAATGACAATAGACTTTGCTGAGCTTGGTGGGATGATGACCCCGTTGCCAAACAAATCATGTACTTCGTGGCGAAGATGAAAGCAATTGTCGGTGCTATGACCAATTTGTTAATGGTATGCACAGTACTGGGTAGTATCATGACCGTGTGGGAGACGACTAGGGAGAGGCCGAGGTTCAAGAGGTTTGAGATGCCCTATTTCAGCAAGGATTTGAAGAGCCTTGGACAAAGGCATATAGAGGGCATGGAAGACCCTGCGACCTTAGGGCAGGTACTTCGAGGTTTATGGATTTTTGCTGGGTGCACTAGCAAAGGGGTCGGCAAGTGCTGGCTTGGTTTGCCGATCTCTTCCAAGTGCAGGATTAGAGCTCAAAGGATTGTTTCTGGTACAACGGCCCTTCTCCCGGTTCTCCCTCGATTTGAACTGCTCTCATTCTGAGTGGCGAAAGTGTCCTCCACAGTTTTTACAACAACTACGAGCACTTGCTGTTTGTTTAGTCCTTCGGCTTTCAAAGCCTCAACAACCCACAGAAGATGTTCATAGGGATCGATGTCTGCCCCTACTTTGTTCTTCCCATTTGCCTCAACTTGGTCGAAGGTTTGGGTCGTTACATCAGAGCGGAACCCTGTTGTTGTTGACATGTCATTGCCCAAACTTGGGATGGCTTTAGGTTGGCCAATTTCAATTACAATTCGTCCTAGGAGTGGGGATCTCTGGTGTGAAGTTTCTGGCATGTGATGTCGTCGATGGCGGAGCCGATAGTCTAAAGGCTAGATCAGCCACAGTTCTCTGAAGATCGTCGATCATTCCCATCAGCTCAAAAGTAGTAGGCTCACGGGTTTGAAATGATTGGGATTCCAAGACTGGATGTGTGGTAGGTGCCCCAGATGGGCGTTGTATTTCAGCGTTAGTCTTACCCTGCATGGCGATTCCCTGGTTTAATGCTGCTGCCATGACCACAATTTCTTCTGAACTCTGCGTCATCACGAGTCTGCTGAATTGAATAGAGGTGATGTGACTGGTGACTAACGGATTAGATGAATTGGTGAGCCTTGACTGGCCGTTCTCTACCTTGCCTTAGCAAAGGAAAACACTGGCTACTCTGAACTGGATCTCTGACCTGACAAAGTCTATCAACACAAGTTCGGTGCAGCCGGGGGATATCGGAGCCTTCTGAAGCTGTGGTTCCAAGACTACCTTGCAAAAGAGAAAACAGGCAGCATCTCAGCCCAATTTCATCAAAACAGATATGAGCAAAGCTGAATGACTGTGCTCTCTACTAAATTTTGCCCCAAATTCTGCCTGTAAACTGATACCCTCAGGTAAAACTGATTCCCTCAGGAAAATTGATTCCCTCCAAAATACTGGTGCCCTCAGGCCTGATACCCAGACTTGCAAACTGATATATGCATTCCTGTAGAGACACACTCTGACAGCACATAGAAAGCAAATGAGAGCCAAAACACCCCTATGTTGGGGTAGGGTTTCTCTGTCTTATTTTGTCAGGAGCTAGGGTTTCACTACGCACGCAGCGATTTCAAACAACCTACAATCGGGTAAGCAACCTGTCCTAGTTTGGAATAGTCACTATGGATTCCAATATGCTCTAGGTCAAATGGTCAAAAAGGGTGCCTCGGTAAAAACCAAGGTTTGTGTTCCCGTCGTGGCAGAGCCCGCAACCGGTCAGCCTTACGGCACGCTTCTCAAAGCAAGCCTCCGGATAATCGTTCAGGAATAGCATACGGCAAACACGGGGTCCTAGGCGCACCAATGCAAATGCAATGCAAGGAAATACATAAGTGTAAACAAGACGAGATATCATGAGTTCGAGTCAAGTTCTCAAACTCCCCAGCGGAGTCGCCAAAAACTGTAGACGTGCCCCGAGAACTCTCGGGATCCGCGCTGCAAGGGCGTGAAATCCGTTTTGTTTTCTAGCCACTATAGTTCAGACTCAATGTCACGGTTCTGAATCTAATCTCACAAAGTGGAATGTGAGACCGATAAATCACCAAAGAGTCCAAATCTGGCAAATCGTTTTGAAAAACTGATTTTTTATAAAGAAGTGCTAAACATGGACTACTTTGCCAGATACAGAGTCGCCACCTAAATATTTGCTTTGGGAGAAATTTAGGAAACCCTGACTTGTGCCTAAGGCCACGTGTCCGTCATCACCAAAGTTGCCTCGGCTCAGGAACTTGGGTACGAGAGGGGAAGGTCATGCAATGAGCACCCCCACTCACCCGATCAAAGATCGGCCTGTACTAAGCATGATATTTTATTTTTGAAAACACATGTGTTCTTATTCCAGTTATTAACCTAGAATTACTATGTGATGCGCACAGCATACAAGTATAAACTAGATCGCCTAAGTTGGAACAAAACATTGCATATCCATTTGTAAAAATGATTTTGAAGTTTGCTACTCACAAGTAGGCTAAATCGGGGATTTGATGAATTGTTCCAATTCAAGCAATCCAACCTTCACCCACAAGCATCCAGACAGTTATATCAAATAAGCAGTTAGCCTCATGGCAAGCATGCTTTCATGGCAACATTAACACACATGTAGTATGTTAAAACGTAAACACTCACAGTGAACTCCGAGCCAAAACAAAGAACTAGTTAGAAATCATGCATGATCCTAGTTCATGTTAAGATGGCTAATGCAACACATGCAATGCAACTCAGATAGGCTCGGCTATTCTAATCATGTCATGTGAAATGCAACTTGGTACATGTATTCAAATTGGAATTGAAATACAATGCAGTTAGTATGATGCGCCGAGCCCGGTGCATGTAAAACAGATGAATGGATGCATGCATGCGAAGCATAACTATGCTAATTGAAATATGTCCTAAAACTAACCATCGTAAGCGGTTAAGTAAAAGGGAGAAAGAAATGGGGGTTGGAAGACACGCATCACACATACGCACGCTTATTACAACAGTTGGCCCTCTCGACGGAGGGTCTGAATAAGAAGCTAACTAGCTAATCTAAGCTAATTAAACTAATTATTACATCACAAAATCAATTAACTAACAAGCTAATTAATTAAGCTATTACAACACAAATTGAATAGTTAAACGCATTAACTAATTAGGTACAGAACCAAAGCATAAACTAGCTAAGCAAATTAGCTAAGTAAAGCAGTAAAGTAATGTCCTCAGAGGAAGAAGAATGCACGCATGCTCGGTCGCCTCGTTCGGAAATCCGTCGCGATGCCCTAATTTGCCTCCATTTGCAACTGTCCTTAGAACTTTGCACCAAGCTCCAGAAAGCTTCTAACTTACCTTGGGGACCTGTGGGAGGGTGGCCGACCAGTTGTTGATGTGGGAGACCACCTGCCGACCACTTTTTGTTACTGCAGACCAGAAAAAGTGGTCGGTCAGCTAGTTTTTCTGGCTGGTCGGCCAATTTTTGCTGCACTTCTCCGGTTTGCTGCAATAGAGAGCAAGAAAGGGCATGACAATGTATTTGCAAGATATGTGTGCAAAACCACCCTCCCTATCATTTTATAAGCTCAAGGGAGTGTGGTTCTCGACCCTCGGCCACCAATCACGCATCTCGATGCATGATGGCCGAGAAGCCAAATTGCACAATTCAATGTAAAATGAATACACAAATAAACACATAAAGCCTAAAACTCCATCATGTGTGATCAAGAGGGTCGGCGACCGAGAATTGAGGCACATTTCATCACTTCAAGTATGAAACATCCTCGTTTCTCATGTTTGGACTAACACCTATTCCAAACCAAAAGCAACAAATAGCATGCCATACACAATGCAATGTAACCACATGGCATACACAATGCAAATAACAACATGGCATACTCAATGCAATGTGACCTAAGCATGTAGACAACATGGCATACACGATGCTATGTAATAAAAGCATGCAAACAACATGCAGTCAAACATGCTCAATGGACTTAAACCAAAATGGACAGACCCAGCCATGCCTAAATCAGTGGCCATAAAGCTAAAATAAAGGCATGAAGGTCAAGACAAGCATGCACATGCATTGGCCCATCAACTAGGCCTAAGAACACAACTCTCAAGCATGATGAAGAAGCGATAAACATGGAAGTGTAACAACACTAAAGGCTTTGAAAACAAGTGTGAAATGATGCCAAATCATTCAAACAACACAAGTAAAGCATGCAAGAGGGCCTAAGGCACAAAGCCATTAGAGGGACTACACAAAGGGGCATGCAATACATGGCACAAATGATTGAACCAACCATGGATAGAGCTCAAATAGGTCTAAATAAGGACCAAAACATGCTGAAATGAGGGCTCAAAGGCCTAGGCAAGACGGCATACATGCTAGGCCATAAACAAGGCAACAATGCACAACTCTTAAACCACAATTAGAGAGATATGCATGAGAATATGACCATGTTACATGCTCTGAAATGAAGTATTAAACGATGCCAAACCATCCAAATAGCTCAAAGATAGCATGCAAGAGGCATCAAAACACAAGGCTAGTAAGGCCAATTGCACTACAGCTATGCAATTCATGAAGCATATGGCAAATACAACCCAATACAGTCCTAGAGCATGTTAAAATGATGCTAAAACATGTATGGAAGGAAGCCAAAACAAGCTAACATGAAGGACCAAAACATGGATCATGCAAGGGCAATATGGGAGGATTACACTACACCTACCAAGACCAAGCATGTTATTTCTTAACCAACAAAAATCAGAGTTATATCATGGCAAAATAACCCCAAAAACATATTGAAATGATAGCTCGCAAGCTTAGGCATGAAGGCATACGCAATGATTCATGTTAAGGCATAAAGGGCAAACCCTCCAACGCATTGAATAAGTGACAAATACACATGTGGGGTCATACTACATGGACTGAAATCACATTTCAAATGATGCCAAATCATGGAAATAGGTCAAGCAATGCATGCTAGTGGACTTGACACACAAAGCTAACAAGCTAGAATGCATTATAGCTATACAAAGCATGGCATGCATGACCAAAACAACACAGATCAGAGCTAAAGCATGCTAAAACATGGACAAAATCTTCTTGAAGTTAAGCCAAAATCATGCTAGAATGACATGTTAAAGCATGATACACATTAGGCTATTTCATGGGAATGAACTACAAGTGCATGGAGCATGCAAGGGGCTATTAAACCAAACCCTAATAGAGGTATAACATGGCAAAAAAACACCAAGAACATGCTGAAATGGACTCAAAACAAGCTAGAATGACATGCTACTTCATGAAGCATACAAAGCTAGTTTATGAGGATTACACTACAAGTGTATAAGGCATGCATGAGGTGACAAAACCAAGTCAAAACAGTGGTATGACATGCTGAAATAACCCCAAATACAAGCTAAGATGGAGCCAACAAAAGCTTAACAAACATGCTCAAACATGAGGCATATGAAGCAAGTATTCAAAACACAAGGAGAGGGGATGACCCTCTCCTATTTAGGACCCCAAAACCACCTTTCCACCCTTGAAAATCCTTTGGATTTCAGTGGTAGAAAGGTCATGCAAAGGCTAGAACTAGAGCCAAAAGGGATGGCTCAAAACAAGGCCTAACAAGGCCTAACAGGGAGTAGACCACCCTCAACATAAAAGTGACATTAAACAAACATTTTAAGGACCAAAAATAAGAACTTTTTGTAGTAGGAAGTCAAGCCAAAAATAACATGCAAATAGATTCAAAAGCTTAAAAAGAAAAACAAAGAGTTAAAGGGCTAGTTGACTCACCCTTGATGAACACCTTCAAAACCACTACTCCAGCAGCTTTTTTGAACTCAAACCAACCCAAAAACTTCAAAAGCAACTCCTAAGTACCTCAGCAACAAAAGGATGGTGTTTGAGTGTGTGTTTGTGTGTTAAAGTATGAAGAAACTACACTTTTAAGGCACAAAAATGAAGCAAAGGTGCAAGATAGATACAAATGTGTATGTATAGCTCTAGCCACAAAATTCTGAACCTAAGGCATGAGGGAAGAGGTTCTTCTTTATAGAGAACAAAGCTCAAGCTTGTTGGACAAGCTTTGGCCTCAAACCCATCCCTCCATACACGTGTATAGAGGATGGTTCTGGTGCCTTCCAGCTATGATAGCTAGATAGAAAATATCTCCAAAAAGGTGAAGAAAAGCAGCCGACCACTTGAAGTGGTCGGCCAGCTACTTGAAGTGGTTGGCCGACCACCACAAGTGGTCTCCCAAGACAAAAAGTGGTCGGCCAGGGATAGGAGAAGTCAACAGCATGAAAACAATGCAGTGGTGTGGTGGCCGACCAGAAAAGATGGCCCAAAGACCAATGAAACCAGTTGCAGACCAGAAAAATGGCTGGCAGGAAGAAAAATGGTTTCCAGGGAAGAACTGGTCTCCCACCCTTGTACACCTTCCAACAAGGAAAGCAAGGTTTTTACCAAAAATAAACCAAAAAGGATGCAAAACGAAAGTTCGGGAGGCAAGGCGCGCAGCCGGAAGCCTCGAAAACTAGTCTACGGGCATCAAAAGTGGTTTACGACCACAAAAGTGGTCTCCCAGACCATAGTGTCCCTCTAGGCAGAGGCAACAAGGTGTGGTTCAAAAACCACACCAAACGGAGAACGTTAAGCTGTCTCGAGACAAGGCGTGCGGCCAAAGGCTCCGAAAATCGAAAACTGGTCTCCAAGCGAGGAAAGTGGTCTACGACCACAAAGAGGTGGTCTAAAAGACCTCTCCCTCTCTCCAGGGAAGAGAAACAAGGCTTGGTCCACAAACCGAGCCAAAGCACAAAGAGTTCAGAGGCCCGAAGGCAAGGCTCTCAGCCAAAACTCCGGAAACTCGAAACGAGCACAACATGCACTATCACCGAGTGCTCAATCGATGACGTCTGAGTCTTAAGGTCGGTGAAAAATGGGATGTCTGCAAGGACGCGTAAAACGCGACCTTGAGCGATTTTTTTCTTTTCTTACGATTTCATCGTGATTAAAGTATCTCAGGATACGTGAAATGTAACCCTAAGCGGTCTTTATCTCAAGATGTGTGAATCACGACCTTGAGTGGTCTTATCTCAGGACGCACGAAATGCAACCCTAATCGGTTTTCTTTTTTTCTCACGATTTCAGCGTGATTAGAGTATCTCAGGACGCGTGAAATGCGACCCTGAGCGTTTTTTGTTCTCTTCTCGCGATTTCAGCGTGATTAGAGTATCTCAAGACACGTGAAACGTAACCCTAGGCGATTTTTTTTCTCTCATCTTTTCACAGTTTGGCGTGGTTAGAGTGCGCGTTTTGCTTTCTATATGAAACCTATTTCGGTTTAAGCTTGAGGCTCATTCATATGTTGTTATTTTGTTATTGCTTATTGTAACTTATTGCAATTGTTATTGCTTATTGCATCTGTTATTTCCTAGTGCATCATCTTGCATGATCATGAGTTTTCAAAATAGCCGGCTTCGCGAAGCGTGTGAGTCCAGCTTTCAAATTATTTTCCATACATATCATTTGCATCATGTCCCAGAACTACGCTGGTTGATTCCTTGCAAAAGGATACGTAGGTAGCTTGCGAGCTCAACCAATTTTATTTATGTCCTGATTGTTTGCCCAAGTCTTACGGCTTTGTCAAAATGAGTCGTCTTTGCGCTTTGACATTCATTCACATCATGTCATGACTTCGAGTTCTATCAAAGAGAGACAATTGTAGACATCGCATTTCTGATCGCCCTTATGACTTGGGCACCACCGATTGCACACTTAATGATGAATTTCTATATGCTTGTCAAATGCTTAACTTCCTCAGCAGGAAACCTCAGTGTTGAACCTTCAAACCTTGTGCCTTGTTTTGTACCAAAACAGTAGTTTTACAAGCCTAAACATCCTGGGACCTGCAGACCCACTAGTGTAGATTGCCGGCCATTAATGTGGCATGCTGGCCACTTATGTGTTTTTTTCAGATCTTTTTGCCAGCTGTGTCAGCTGTTTCCACAGATGCATACACCAGTCCATACGTGTCTGTATAGATATTTCTAAGGTGGCCTCATGTTTTTCTATATATAGAGGATCCTCTCTCATATTTTAAAAGGTTTGAAAATTTTGGGAACAAAAATATTTCTCTCTCTCTCTCTCTCTCTCTCTCTCTCTCTCTCTTTCTCTCTCTTACAAGTTTTTCACTTTTTGCTTATACACTCTAAACCAAACCTTGTGGTATTTGTGTTGAGGTGTTTTTGAGCTTGCATTTAGCTCTTAAGGGTGTGTAATTGTTGGTTTGTAACTCAAAAAAGGTATCCCTCTTCAAGAGGTATAATTCTTAACTTGTTTCCCTTATTTATTTTCCATCTTTTCTACTGTTTTTAAACTGTTTTTATACTGACTTTATGGGCTGAAACTTGTGGTTTAAGGCCATTAAGGGTGGAGGGGTGGATCACCCTTCTTTGCATCTAACTTCTTAAGCCTTGGCATTTATGTTTCCCACCTTGCTATTATTTTTTTTTAAGCTTTTTTACTGAATCTCAGAGGTTTTTAGAGGCTAAAATCATGTTGTGAAGTCCCAAAAATGGAGGGGGTAGCCTCCCCTCCTTGTGCTTGTTTGCTAGCTTAACTTGCTCCATGTTGTAGCTTACTCTTTTAGCTATTTTGACTTAATTCTAGCACTGTTTTAGCCAATTTTAGGACTTTTTATTTTATTTTATGTGTTTGTTCCAATCATGCTTTGTATTGTAGGCTTGTAGTGTAACGGTCCTCATAGGCTTGGTGGTTTAGGCCTTAGCCACTAACCTATTTGAGTTGATAGTGTTTATTTCTTGCTTTCCATACTTGTATTCATCTCTAATCACCTCTGCAAACTCCCACTTTTCTTGGCTTTTTCTTTGTTTTAAAAGTTGTTTCACACTAATTGCTTGTTTAAGCTTGAGATAGAGGTATCGTGCTTCATACTCTCTTATGCCTAAAACAACTCTTTGTTTGATGCTCCTTTCCATTATGGGACTTAAAGCTCATTACTGGACTCAATTGAATTAAGGAATGAAAGGTAATTAAAATGAAGTAATAAACTTGGACTGAAATGGAACAAGATAATAAGCTAATTTGGTGTTCAATCGGACGTTAATTGAACACTTGGAGACTTGAGGCATTTTATACTTGTTAAGTGATGAAATGGTTCAAGTTTCTAAGGTCAACCACTTCCCTTGATCAGTCCATGATGAGGAGGAGGTTTTGTTGGTCTTTTGTTATGCATTTATTAAAATTGTGTCTCTTGATCCATAAGTCATCACGCAATGAAATTTCGTCAATTGATGGCTTGCAAATCAAGCCTACCCCTTTTTTGACCTATTTGCTGATAAGGAGAGGCAGGGTGAACAAACATCCCCTAAAAATACTCTAGTTTGTGCTTTGTTTGTCCTCTGTTGTTACAGGAAATAACCAATGTCAGTGGCTAACAGGCCACTTTCACTGGACGGCAACTCACTATTTGTGGCCGGCCGGCCACTACTTTTAGGTTACCGGCCACTTTTTCCAAGCAGGCAGTGTCCTTTTTCCAACAGAGCAAAGCAGAGGCTGAGGTGGAAAACATGTGCAATTTTCTAACTGTGCAATAGAGGCATTCGAGTAGTAAAACAGAGAGCATTATTGGGTGGGAATTCACATCCATGCATGTGCCATCTCTCGATTCTCGGGATTCATCAAAGCGATGCTGTAATAGTAATATGTTCTACTTAAAATAGCGAGTCTGTAACTAATTAGTTAAAATAGCTATTTAGTTTTGTGTTGTAATTATTTAATTAGCTAGAATAGTTAGTTAAATTTGTTGTTGTAATAATTAGTTAATTAACTAGTGTAGTTAATTTATTTCATTTGGGTTTGTAATAGTTAGTTAATTCGTAGTAATTAGCTGGGCATTTATTCGAACCCTCCTGTGTGAGGGCAAAAATGTAATAATGTGTATGTCTTCCAACCCCACGTCTTTCTCCCTTTTATTTATCCTCTTATGATAGTTAGAATAGAACATCATGTTTCATTTAGCATATTCCATGTTTGCATCCACTTGTCTTGCATGCATCGAGGCTCGGTTCATCATTCTAACAAAGCATTGCCTTTTATTACTTTGTTGAATACGTGTTTAAACCGTATGCTATCAAATTGATTCACATGTCGTAATTAATGGCTGAGCCGACTAGTCGCATCATTTCATGTGTTGCATTAGTTAGGAGCATGCATGTTTTCTAACTCTTTTGTTTCTTTTGGCTCACTTTGGAGCACTAGGTGAGCATTTTTGTGTTTTAGCATATCGCATGTGTATGATTGTTTCCATGTCTAGCACGCTTGCCATGAGGCTAATTGCTTAAGTGATAAATCTCTTGAGTGCCTGTGGACGAAGGGTAACTGCTTGAATTGGAATAATTTGAGTAATGTACATATGCGATCACTTTTTCAAGTGGTACATATTCAAACACTTTTCAAACGAACATGAATCAAAGTGTTCCAATTTTTTCAAATTAATCTATACTTGTGTGCAACACATAGTGATGTTAGCCTAATAATCGGAATAAGAGCATATAATGTAAATAAGAATCACATCATGATTAGTAGAGGCCGATCTTTGATCAGGCGAGTGGGGTGCTCAGTTCATGACATTCCCCTCTCGTACCAAAGTTCCCGAGCTGAGACAATCTTGGTGATGACGGACACGTGGCCTTTGGCACAAGTCATGGGTTTCCTAAATTTTTGAAAATATTTATGTGGCGACTCTATATCTGGCAATGCAGTCAATTTTTGACATTTTGATTCAAAATTGATTTTCCAAAAGATTTGCCGAATTTGGACTCCTTTGTGTTCATCTATTTCACATTACACTTCTGATATTAGATTCAGAACCACGGAAGTTCGAATTGTAGGGCTATCATATCCAAAAGGAGCACGAAAAGACGAGTTACAATAGTATGATATATAAATGTGATAAATATAGAAAACTTGATAAAATTTCTAACAACAAACTTCTATAAAAATACATTGGAAACATTAAAGAGACTTACTAAAAATATATATAAAAACCTTAATATATACTTTAGTTATTTAATGTAGTCTCTAAATACACCTAAAATATTGTTGATCATCTGACACTTGATATTTTTTTTAATACCACTATATCCTTAAGTCAAATTATTAAAAATGATAAAATCCTAAAATTCGTTTCTTTGTACACCTACTTAGCTTCCACTTTCTCCTATATCAGTCACCGCTGCCGTCACCTCTAGCAGCTACTACCATAGCCCCCTTTCTCATCTCTTATTACTAGCCCTCTTCTCATCCACATGCACCTCTGGTCTAGACACCCAGCCTTTTGTACCTTATCCCTTCCTTTAGCACCATCTTGGCCTTTCATCACATCCCCATGACACCACTTAGAACTTACTATTTTCCCATTTGGCCACCTTTTCCTGTCTCCTTTTACTCTATCCCTCTATTTTTTGAGAACCTTTTTCTTATTCCACAACCATTTCCCCACCCAGTGCCCTTTTTGCCATTTATTTCCTTCAACTTCTTCTTCAATTGCTACTATCACAAATTGCCATCATTTCCTTCTACAAAGCCCTAGATCTAAAAGAGAAATAAAAAGAATAGTGGAGAGAGGAAAAGAAAAAAAAGATGGTATGTGTTACGATCAAAACCCGCCCCTATAGGTTTAGCACTGTAACCGGCCAGTAATCCTAGAATACCGAAGGCCTCTGAACAAATTAAGAAAAATTAAGGGGCTAACAGAAACAGATATCAAAATATAATGTCCATAGAGCTATGCAGACATACATAAGACTGAAATTTTAAACTTATATTGACATAATTATGACGTTAGCCAAGTGTCACCATATATACAGATAAACAGAAGGTCTTGATCAAACTTAAACAAAAGAAAAACAAAATCAATCCACAAATCACGACCATAAGACACTTCAAGAACCTCCTTAGAAGGCGCAAAGGTTGGCTGACAAAACAAATTCCAGGCGGCAGCTTAGGCCTAGTCACGCGCCTGCTTACCTATATACATAAATAATACAGTGAGTTAGAGCTTATTGAATAATAACAGAGTAGAGATTTTATGAATGATGTCTATAATAGATTCAGAAATTAGAGTTTAGATCATAAACATATTGATATTCATATCAGATTCTCACAGATAATCATACAGGGTACATTCGTTAGCGTTAATAAATCCGATGGCTTATGAATACATGAGATGTCCCGATGACCCATAAAAGGACCTGATAACCCTTGAAGGAATGTAAGATATCACATGATGCTAAGGATGCCATGAATACATTTTAGAAGAGAGGACCATCATTTATTCATATAGAAAATAACATTTTCGAAAACAGATCATATCATATTATAATGTTCAGAAATTACATTAACATTGAACATAACTTTATACAGTTATTACTCACAGATAGCTCCTGTAGTAAAACAGATAGAGCAGATAGATCAAACAGTCGACAGCGCGTGACTTACACAAACACATAGTGGATACATATTGGAACACACATTCAGAAAAATACTTAACATATTTCTTTTCGTTCTTGGTGTGTTTCTATTCCTTATTCTCATTAGTATAACCTAATCATGGCTTAGGAATGTCTAGAATGCAATAAGGATGCCAAAATTCACTTGAAAACACTTTGCAAAATTTTCAAAAATAGGGTCGTTCGCTTGAGCTGCTCAAGCGGACCCCTTGGTCTGCAAAACTTCTAGGAGCTCTCGTTTTATGCTCGAGCTCAACTTCCTTCGCTCGAGTTGAGGTCGAAAACAAAGGGTAGTCACTCGAGCGTAGGTTCTATCGCTCGAGCCGAGCCCCAAACTTTGCAAAAGTACTAGGAGCTCACATTCTTCGCTCAAGCATAGACTACACTGCTCGAGCGAAGAGCAAGAATTCTGGAATTTCCAAATTGCTCTCCAAGCTCCAAAACTCAAATTCAAAGCTTCAAAGCACATTTTTTGGGCTCAAAACTTGAGAAAACATGTCTAAACTTGTATAACATCGTGAATTAAAGATCATTTTTCAAAATCAAGGCCCAAACATACCAATTGTTCAAAATAAAACTTGAAACTTGGAAAACATAACATGCATGAGTTGACATGAACTTCAATCTTCCAAAATATGATCAAATAAAGTAAAATGATGGGAAACATGATGAAGTCCTAAAACTAAGTTCAAATTGTTGCATGCATGAGGGAATTTCTTAGAAAACATGCTCAAAATGCAATAAAATGCACATACATGTATGAATTCATCTTCCTTTCAACTTCTTTAACTTCATTCTAGCATCTCTTAGCTCAATTCTCTTGAATGCATGCACGAACCAACTCAATTACAAAACTAAAGGCTTGAATTCTTACCTTAGGTGTTCAATTGGGCTCTAGATGACTATTTCTTAGAGTCTCCAAGCTAATTCTTTCAAAAGTTCTCTCAATTCTCTACAATTCCCTTCCTTAAGCTTGAATTCACTCTCTTTCTAGCCTTCTCCCTCTCTCGCACATTTTTGTCTCCACAAGATGAGAAATGAGACTATAAAGACGAGTTTAGGGTCTACATTAGTCTTATATAGGCTTGGATTAAATTAATTTAATTACTCTTTGTTTAGGCTAATTAACTTTGATTATTTTATTCTAATTATTTGGTTCCAAATCATTCAATTAAACCTACCATAAATTTCTAAAAATTCCAAATTACACGTTAACTTAGGCAATTTCGTGATTGGATACCGATAAGGCCTACAATATTGAAACAGAAATACAGACAAATATTCATACCATGGACAGATAGAATCACAATTAACACATAGCACATGCAATTAATGTAGAATATCATCTTAATTGCTGATTAAGCATTCTTAAATAAGGTTTATTAGCTAATCACAGGTCGGGGGTGTTACAATATGACAGATGGCCTTAGGAAGAAAGTGAATGTAGCTAGTGACATTAAGAAAATGAGGGAGTAGGGTAGGGAACATCTGGAAAGAAAAGAATGGACGACGAGTTATTGGGAGGGAAAATGACATGGTAGCTGAGATAACGCCTACGAATGAGATGGCACTGGTGATGGTAGAGATAGTTATAATTAATTGGTTCATTTTAAAGAAAAAACAAAATTCGAATTTGGAAATAGAGTATCCAAAAAATTGTGGTATCTAAAGTAGTTTTTGAATGCATTTAAAAGCTTGTGTTTTTTAATATTTTGGAGGCCAAATTTGGACAAAATTATCCCTGTATTAACTTCTTCTTTTTTTCCAGCAAAATAGGAAGCTTTATTGATAATTAGGGATGGCAACTTAAACCCGGCCCAATGGGGACCCAATCCCCCGACCCCAATTAGAACAGGTTTTCCCTGAAAATTACCCCCATAGGGCCGAGGATGGTATTGAAAATTGAATCCTCGATGATTTTTGAGTCGTGGACGAAGATAGGTTCCCCTAGTCCCGACCCCAGCCTCGGCCCCACACCTAATAATCCCCGAATAATTCTCGGAATATTTCCTATATATATATATATATATATGTTTTAGTATGTCTCTCTCTCACTCACATTCATTTCACTCAGCCTCCCTCTCTCTCTCTCTCTCTCTCTCTGCGCAGCTGCTTCTCATGGTAGCGACGGCGATTCTTCCACTATCCTTCTCTCCCTCTTTCCATCACCGCCAATCTCCCTTATCCCATCACTACCGATCTCCCTCCTCCTCTGCTGTCTTCCGCGAGAGAGAGCTGTTAGGGTTTCCGATCTCACCGATCTCCCTTCTTAAGAACATTACAGCGATGACTTTCCCTTCTCTGCCAAACTCCGACGCCTTTCCCTTCGCTGCCATCAACGTCGCTATCTCCGATCATCGAGCTAGCGGCCTCGCAGTCGACATCAACTCTCTGATTTCTCTTTTTGAGTTGTACTTCTTAGATCTTACCATCTCTCTGATGTTGTTGATGATTTTGTCGATCTGTTATGTAAGTTATTGATGATCTGTTGTTGATGTATGATGTTGAGTTGTTCTGTTGTTGATGATTTTGTTGATCTGCTGTATTACTGGTTTTTTTTTTTTTTTTTTGGATCGGAGAATTTTCAAGGTCGGAGAAACCCGATCCTCGTTAGGAGGCGGGGGGAGGGACGGTGATAGGTTCCCCATCGGGGATCGGGGCCGGGGACGGGAGAATTTTTACCATCGGGGATCGGGAGTGTGATGCCTGGCCCTACGCTGACTTGACCCGTTGCCATTCCTATTGATAATAGAGAAAGTACAGAGTACACCACAAACATCAATAAAGCAGAGAAGAGCAAAAAGTATCATATCTAAGCTACATGATCCCAACTAGGTTGGCACCAATAAGAAAGCTCAATCATATGCTAGTTCCAACCCAAGTTGGTGAAGAACTAACCATGCGAAAGAAAAACAAAATACAAGAAAGGAAAAAGAAAAGCAGCCAACCACTAGTAGTCTAGTAACCATGCCACTCTCAAAGCAGACCCTCACATGACTGAGATTGAATAATAAATCATTCATTGAGAAATGGAAGTCTTTTACTGAGGTTGTGATCCATAATGCCAGCCTAAACTTTATTTAGCTTACTCAACTAAAAGCAATTAGGCTGCACTCCATTGAAAATGCACTTATTCCTCTGTTTCTAGATTGACTAGAGGAAAATTAATAGCAGAGCCCTCCATATCATTCTTTCCATTCTTTTAAACTTGTCACTCTTCCACTAATGAAGTAGACTATTAACCGAACTTGATATCACCCATTGAAAAACTATCAACCGAACTTGATATCACCCTTTGAAACCCCTACCATTGTATCATTTCTTCCCAGACATAGGGGTGAGCATGGTCCGGATTGGACCGGATTGAGATAAAACCAGGACCAATCCGTTATCTACGGTTCCTGAAAAATTGGAACCAATCCAATCCGTTTAAATCATGGAACCAATCCGAACCAATCCATTTAAACACGGATTGGATCAGTTTAGGACCACGGATTCACATAATTAAGTAACAAAAATATATATATATAACACTTTAATTTCATAAAAATATAAACATAGTGCTATATTAGTTCCACAATAGCAACATGTTTTTCTATAATAGCAACATACTGTTCTAAAGTTTAAACAACCATAAAAAAACTAGTTTCACTATAAAAATTTAGACCATTATAAATTAAAACTAAAAACTAACGAACAAAAGTAATAAAAGAAGATATTATACGGGTTTAGGTTTGAGTTTAGGTTTTACATAGAATAAGAGAAGATACTATGAGGGAGGATGTATAATAAAAATATAGACTATTTGCATACGGTTCGGATCAGTTCCAATCCGGAACCGTGGGGTTCAATCCAGAACCAATCCGTGGACTACGGATTTTTAATTCTTCAATCTGGAACCGAACCACGGATTCAAAAAACCAATCCAAACCTATCGGATTGGACTGGACTGGATCGGATTACGGATTTCACGGATTCCTTACTCAGCCCTACCCAGACATTCCAAGAAAATGGGCAAAATAGTAGCAAATGACTGCCTGATTCAGTTTCTATTCTACAGAAAATACACTGAGTAGAAGAATTAGTACTAAGAATCCCAATTTTCTGAAGGAAAGTAGCTGATTTTATTCCATCTTTCCATACCAACTAGTTGAAAAATTGAATTTTGGAAGGGATATCTTTATTCCAAATGAACTTACAAATAGTGAGACAGGGGCCAAGAGAAGCAGTACAAAAATTATACACATTAGTAGCTTTGTAAGTACCTAAATTTGAACAACAATTATCCCTATATTCATGTTGAAATAGTTTAATGTAGTTTTTGAATTGTTACAAACTTTAACATTTAATATTTTTTTTTATATATAGATATTCGCTTTCCATAAAAATTGATATTTTTAAAATCCTCTTGCCAAGATTTACAAAATAACGTCTATGATAATTATGAAATTCTGATAAAAAAAAATAGACAAAATCTCACTGTGTGTTTGGATAGTGAAATAGTTTTCAAATTTCCTTGGTGGTGAAATTTCAAATTGAGAGTTAAAAATTACAAAATTGAGAGGAGTTACCAAAACTGAATACTTAATTTCAATTTAAGCACAATTTTAATACAAGTAATCAAAACATATAAATTTATCTACTTTAAGGAAACAATAAATTTATATGTTTTATGGTTAAAAATGCAAGATTGTAGATTCAATTTTTATTTGTTGTTGGATGATGCATCCAAGGCTTTACATACATAGAAATTTTACTATTTAAAGATAGTGAAACTGCTAATGGAGCATTAAAATTAGGTACTTAATTTAAAGGGTTAATTACATTTCTAGTCCCCAGAGTATGAGTCCTATGTCATTTTGATCCCCAATGTTTAGATTGTGTCAATTTTGTCTCCATGTTTTAAATTGTGTTATTTTGGCCTCCAATGTATAAAAAGCATTACAATTTACGTTGGAGACCAAAAATATAATTAATCCTAATTTCAAATTTAAGATTAAAATTTCAAAGTTATGATAATTCAATTAAATTATTGAAAATTTCTTAAAAGAAGTAAAAATTCTCTCTTCTTAAAAATAGAGAAATTTCTCTATATTTATGGTTAAAATGCAAATATGATGTTGAAAAATCCCCATTTAACAAATAGATTTCTTTCATGAGGAAATAAAATGGGACGAGATGGGCCAGAGTAAAATGTTGGTATAACTACCCAGCCCAATCTAATTTCAGCCCAACTACAAAACATTTGGTAGAAGATTTGACCTATTGCTTTTTTGGGCTTTGCATCAACAGTTTTGAAAATGTTTTACCACTAGGCCATGTTTCGAAGTGGGCTTAGCACTTTAATTGACAAGATGTCATGTAGCAATTTTGCGACATACCCTCAATTTTTCTACTAAAAACAATTGTACCTCTCCCGCATGGGATGGGATCCACCTCATATTCGTTACCCTTAACGACACTTACATGACAATGCCACAAAATAATTTGAGCCATTAATTGGTGGCACTGACTAATTTTTTCCGATTGTTCGGTAAAAAAATTAGAATGTGCCTTTTTTTATTTTCTAGTAACAAATAAAAAATTTGGGATTTGGATATTATTAATGATCAAAATACTTTGCATTTAAATAGTAAAACATGACATAAAATATTTAAATTTATTATTTTATATTTAAATTTATAATTCAAACACGATGTAAAAATATGATAATTAAATGTCACCTCCATTAAACGGTATACATTGAATTCACTCACGGTGAATTTTGAAGCCAATTTAATGCACCCATTACAGAGTTTGGTAAGGCCACCAACCCTGTGGCTTGGGAAGCAGACTACTGAGAAGGCCTAGCATATTATTTGGGTCACTAAATAGTCACATTAAATTCACGTAGTGAGGAAGTCAAAAAATCTCAATGTTCTTCATCTAGACTATTAGAGCATTTTTAATAATATTAATGAGCAACCTTATGAATCTTAAATGTTTTATCAATAATTTTATTAAATATAATGTGAAATTTATATGAGACTCATATAGTATGGATCTTATTAACACGTGTTCTAAGTATATATATTAAGAAACTAATACATGACTATAGCCATTAGCACTAGTACGAGAAATGTTGAACAAACATATAAATGAATTTAATATTTTTTAAAAAATTCAGCTTGTTTGGTTTTAGTTTTCAGAAAATAGTTTTTAGAAAATTTTACTTTTTATTTTTCGTATTTTAATATTTTCAATGAATTTTTTTTAATATTTTAAGATTTTTTTTAAAAATTTTAGACACACCTAACATAAATACACTTAAAAAGTATAATATTTGTAATTTTTTAAAAAAAATACACTAAATACCAAAAAATATATTAAAAATATGAAAATTCAGTACATTTTTCATATTTTTGTGTATTTATTAATTTTTAAAAATATTTTTTTACAAATATTTTACTATTTAAATACATCTAAGTAAGGTGCATCTAAAAATATAAAAAAATTATTGAAAATTAAAAAAATATTCACTAAAAATAAAAAAAATACGAAAACAAAAAACTTTTATAAAAATTGAATTCAAAAAACAAAAACCAAACTCACGGAATAAATCTCGTAACTTCTTTTATGTGGATCGCAGTACCCCTGTCTTGGGTGTGAAATTGACATAGGATTCTTTACCGTAAGTGTAATGTTAGATTATAATAATAAAAAAATAAATTTATTACGTGAAAACTAATTTATTTAGTTGAATTTTAAAATTTTATTTTTTATAATTAGAAATGAATTTGATGGAAATAAAAAAAAAATTATGCTTTTAATTTTTTAAAATTATTTTTGTACCAAAAAAAGAAAAGAAAATTGTGAGTCAGTTGTAAGATCAAATTTTTTTTACAAAGTCATGGAAAAATTTATATGTTCAATTAATTGATAAAATTACCTCAATTAGTCATAAAAAAATTACTAGTCATGAAAAAAATAACTTCAACTAGTTATGAAAAAAATTTCTAAGTCATGGAAAAATTTATAACTTCTATTGTGAGTCAGTTGAAATTTCTAGCAACTCGTTGCAATTTTTTCGTGGACTGTCCATTGCTCTGCTTCTTTTCCTAAACTGTTCAGGAAGAAACAATGTAAAGCATCTATATTGAAGGAAGGAGAAAAGGTAAAGGGAAAAAAAGAGGGATGAGAGGTTAAAATGGAGGGAAAAATAGAAAGTGTGTTTTGGTCTTATTATAAAATAATTTATGTTAACAAGGCAGCTTTTGATTTTTTGCTACAAACTATATTAGTGGAAGTAGCTGTAATTATTTAATATTTTCTTAACATATGTCCTAAAGGTATATATATTAACAATGGAATGGCTTCTCTCTAATCCAATCACAGACTGAAGGGTACTGTTGAGCTTGTGGAGGCATATCACGGGTCCCGTTTCGATAATCCAAACCAATCAATGTGTAGAACTCGCCGAGTGCCATATACCTGTAAAAAATTACGTTAATGGGATATCGATAGTTATGTGATTAAATTAGTTTTGTATGAAAAAGAATGGAAGGTAAAAAATAAACGGCTCACAAAAATCTAATTTTATCACATACGTATCGATATCCGATCAATGTGAGTTTTTACAGTCAAATAGTACTAATTCTATACACTAAACAGTTCGAATTATCGAAACAGGGCCCGTGGTGGGCCTCCACGGGCCCAACAGTACCCTCTAGTCCAATCACGGACTGGAGACAAGCCATTCCCTATTAACAAAAGCCTTGTTTACAATTAAGAGTTAATTACCTAAAAGTCCTGTTCATGAATGTTATAGTCAGGTCCTCTCAAAGGTTTTTTGAACCAATAAATCATATTTAGTAAAACTGATAATATTATCAGTTTTTTTCAATTTTTAAAATTAAGAATATTATTAATTTTGCATAGTAATGTTCTAGATAATTGTTTTACTAACTGATGAAAAAATTAGAGTATGAGATTAAACGTTTTTTTTTATTTTACTTATTGGTTTGATTCAACTATCCAATAAAACCGAGAATATTATCAATTTTTTTCAATTTTAACACTGAGAATTTTATCTTTTATTTATTTATTTATTTATTTTCCAGTTTTGGACATTAATGTTCCATCATAATACTCTTTTATAGACACAAAATTTTCAGTTTTGTAAAATAATAATAATAATAATAATAATAATAATATAATAATAATAATAATTCAGTTTTTTCAACCAAAAAAAAAAAACAAGTTTTTTTTTTTTGTGCACATAATTGTTTTTTTTTAAAATTTTTGCAATTTGAAAGTTGATGTTTTAAAGTTTTGAAATTCAAAATAAATGTCAAATTTTCATATTCTTTTATAGATAATCATAAATGATGAACAATTATTGTTTGAAGGACAATTCCGACTATTAAAAATTTAATGAGACTTGAAAGTCAAAAATATCTTAATTAGGACTTAATGAAATATAAATTCATAAATTATGACTTATGTGTAAATACCCCTTTAATTAATGGGTCATGTTACGGTATAATAAATTCAGTTACATATACTGAAAAAATTCATAGTATATACTGAAAAATTTCATAGTAAATATAGTTAGATGTATTGCTTGGAAGAACTCACAATTTATTATTGATTCAATACTAATCACAAATATTTACAATATAGTTTTTAATGACTGTTTTAACTTTTACTTATATAAAAAAAAAAATACTTTAATTGAGAATATGAGCCGATCTTTGAATTTTAACAGTGGTGTTAGTACATTAATTGATATATTAATTGGTACATATAACTTTATTCAATTTTTAATTTCTTTTACTTTGTAAATTCATTTCTTATTACACTTCAATGGATTCAATAGTTTATTTTTTTTTTAACAAAGGATTAAAAAATAAATATTCTAGATAAAAATTAATTTCGATATAAATTCAATAGCTTGATAATATAACGTTTCTTTTTTTAGATGAAACAAAATTTGAAAATTCAAAAATGTCATTTATTTTTTTTTCAAACCAATTCCTAATTTAAAAAAAAAAAAATCAAGAACACAAATAGAGCTATACAGCTATTTTATCTAGTCTTCTAACCAGTTTGTTGGTTGGATTTTTTATTTTATTTATAGTTTGGCTAACTATTTTAACTTGAAAAATCTAAAATTTCTGAAATATTGATTCGTGATTATGTTTCAATTTCAAATAGTGAATATCAATCCCAATCAAACAATCAATAACAAACGACACAATGATTTAAAGTGAAAAAAAAAATCACAATTGAAGCACCTTCAATTATGATTAAAAAAAAAAATCACAAGCCAAAATTACAAAACAATCTACTAAGAAGACAAAAGGAATTACACATATGTATCCTCAATATAACAGTTTCAGTTTAAACCCGACTATTTTCATGCTCTTAGATTCGAGATTCCATACCTTTAATTGTTATTTATACCCTTATCCTCTTATTGTTAGTTGAGTTTGGTTGTACAGACTTGTTGGTGGTGTTTGAAAAATGTTGAGAGTTAGTTTTTCAATAGAGTGGCTATTTGTTTCTCTTCTAGTTCGCTCGAGCGATACTTTGGTCGCTCGAGCGGCATTTGAGATCTGTCAATATTTTTGCAGGTCTGTAAAACTTTTAGGAGTAGGGTGATCTTTGCTCGAGTAATCTTTTGCAAGTCTGAACTTCTATGAAGGGGTCATTATGCACTTGAACGGTATTTTTGGTCACTCAAGTGGTGTCACTTATTGTGTCTAACGCTCGAACGATAGTTTGGTCGCTCGAGCGGTCTGTGTGTATATCATATTGGGGAAAAGGGATTTTTGTCACTTTTTCACTTCCTTTATCTCTTTAAAACACTCCTAACCCTAATTTTTTCACACACACACACACAACACACACACACACACACTCTCTCTCTCTCTCTCTCTCTCTCTCTCTAGTTCTTACCTAAATACTTTGGTGGAGAAATCAATGGATTAGGGAGTAAAAGGTAGAGCTTGTCGAAAATTTCATTTTAATTGGAGAAGATCTTGTTTTCGGCTCCGTCAAACTTCTACTCTTGCTCTCTTTCTCTTCTACTCTTAAGGTAGAGATTTATTCAACCTTTGGTATGATTCTTAGCATAGTTATTTTCTCTTTGAAAATGTTTAGTGATTTGGAGATTTTGGGTTAAATCTAGGGTTTGATTTTGAAATGTAAAATAGAGATTTTTCAAATAAATTCTTGAGAAAGGTTGTGGGAGTGTGTATATTGTTGGGTTGTGTTGAAATATTGGAAATTCCTTCCTTAAATGTGATTTTGAAAGCAAATGAGGTTTTGTTTGAAAATCATTGGTGTTTGATTTATAAAAGAAAATGAAAAGATGTTGGATTTGAAAGGATAAGAAGAATGTATTTGTTGATGATGAGAGTGGAGTTGGATATTTATCATCGCTTCCGTTTTGAAATTTATAAGATTTTATTTGTTGTTTGAAAATTATCTGTTGAGTAGAAATATCTATTTTGGACTATCAGTGGAGGATAACTTTGATTGTTATAGAAATTGCATGAGGATTAGGTTAATTAAAACTAATTACTCATACATCTTGCATTAAGCATTGTTTCATACTTAAGTATTGAAAATGTATTGTTTTAAGAAAAATAGGTGTATACCTTGGTGAATCTAGTTAGGAGGTGTGGTTGTGGTTTATTATGTTAGCATGTGTGTCCTTCGTGAAGTCCAAATACCCGTACGGTTAGGTGTCGATCCTTCTGGTTAGTACTAGTAAAATGGATTTGGTAGTGCTTGTATAGCCTACTGGTAGACACGTAACTTAGAGATTCCTAGTGTTTTGTATCCACTGCCCTATTTTCTAATATAAAAGTGTATTTTTCATGAATTGATATATAATATTAACATTACATTATTTTGAGATGGAAAAGTATAATGTTTGACAAATGGCATGCATATGTATTCACCTTATGACTTGTTAAGTTTTATACATTGTGTTCAAGTATCTCTACTAGGCTTTAACTCACTGTATATGGAAAACAATTTCAAATGTTGATGATATGCCTCCACCAAGGACATAGCTTAGGAGGACTTGGAGTCGAGAGTTTCTTTTTGTTTCTTTTGTGTTATTATTTTTATACAACCCTTGGATTTTCTATGTATTGAGTTTGACTCACTTTTGTTGTACCCAAGCAATGACTTGGAAAGATGTAGCCATTAGGGCATAAACTTACATATACTTCCTTTTATTTTAATTCATTTACATATGTCATATGCTATAGATTCAGGATTTAGGATTTATGAATGTATATATGCATATGTCATCTTTTGTACACGAAAACTAGAATCAATGAAACATTAATATTTCATAAATTCCTGCTTTTCCAATCAGATATCATGAGATATATAGTTATTATTTTTGTGGGGCGTTACAACTTGTATCAAAGCTATTAGGTTTGAATACTTTGGGATCGCGGGACATGATTTTTACCATACTGAGTTTATCTCGCTAGATGATATTAGAAGCAGGCCTGGTATGCTATGTGATAACATGTTTATGTGACTAAATGGGTACGAGATTTGATTTATAAGATATCGATTGGGTCTATGAGTTTCTAAAAGTCCTGTTAGAAGAGCACTTGATCACTGCTATTTCTAACTGCACTCTGGCAATGTCGCGGAATGATCATTATCTAGAAAAGAAATTCGTTTGTGATTATGTGATTCAATGTTTATGTGGAATGAATTACTTATTGTCCACCGTATTAGGACTTGAGTGAATGTTAGGACGTAGACGTAGTGGTGGTAGGCGTGGCAAGCCTTGGCGGCAGGAGGTGCCAATAGCGGATGAAATTCTGGTGTAGGATGAGGGAGTTGGTTAGGCTAACGTGGCCGAGCCAGCAAGTCAGCAAGCCATGGGTCCATTAGCCAGCAAAATGGCCGGATTATTGTGGGAATCCATGGACATTCTCAAGGCTGAGAGTCAAGTTTAGGCCCATATTGTAGAAATAGGGCCGTCATTTTTTAAGAGAGAGTCTTTCTGAACGAATCCTGATGAGTTTATCGGGGATCCAAATGAGCCATTGAAGGCTGATGAATGGCTAGAGCAGATGATGAAGACGTTTGAGATGCTTGTCATCAATGATGACAAGTTGAGGTGACCTTGCCATCTTTCCAACTTATGGGAGATATGGGTCAACGTTGAAAGTATGCATAAGGGCATATTGGGTTGACTTGAGAGGCTTTTTTCAATTCTTTCCAGGGCAAGTTTTTGCCACCCACTGCTAGGAAGAAGTTAAGGGAGCAGTTTTTGAAGCTCAAGCAATTAAACATAATAGTGGTCAAGTTTGAGGTGGTTTTCACAAGCTTATCGAGGTTTACACTGGAACTTGTAGTGACGAAAGAACGCTGCTGCATCGAGTTGGACAAGAGGTTGAGGACCAGACTCCTTTTCAATGTGGTCGTGTTTATGATTAGAAATTATGGTCGCCTAGTGGAAGTGGCGGCTCACTTAGAGACCATGATTCAAATAGAGGAGGAATGGATGAGAGACTCTAGACAAAAGAGCTAGGATGTTCAGGGGAATGTTAGGGACAATAAATGACAAAGGGGTTCCACTTGCAACAATCCCAGGCAGCACAGTAGAGATCCACCTTTCCTGTACCAAGTTCTGGTTTGGGAAGTGGTAACCAAGGTGGTTTCACTTGTTTCAAGTGTGGTTAGTTGGGCCACAAGTCTTCAATTTCTCGCAGAGAGGATGAAGACAACAATCTACGCTGTCCTTGATTCGTTCTCATGGTTAGGTCCAAGAGAGAGAACAACCGCCTACCTGTTATTAGTGTGGGCAGTCGGGCCACTTCAGGAGGTTTTTCTCTCAGTTAGGTGGCACATCTGGTGTGTCTAGTTCAAGACAAACATAGAGCCATTAGCCAACTCAGTCAGCATAAGACTCAAGGGCCAATCAAGGAGCCTCTTCGGCTCAATCCGTGTACCATACCTATGCTCCGAGGAGTGAGCAGGTAGATCAGAGGCCTTCAGGGCGTGCGTATGCTGTTACTACACTGGATCAGTCGCCAGCACCTTCGGTTATAAGAGATAACTTTTTGTTGTTTAACTCTGTTACCAACGTGTTAATTAATATTGGTGCATCTCATTCCTTCGTTTTGTTTGTATTCGCATTAGTTTCAGGGTTAGAAATGGCTCGGTTAGCGTCTTTGCTCAGGGTAAAGTAACTAGTTGGGGGTAAGGTTGTCTTGGATAGGGGATGTCGCGGTTGTGAGATAGAGGTTGCCAGTCCCTGACTTCCTTTTGATTTCGTTTTGTTAGATATGTTGTGTTTCAATATCATCCTAGACATGGATTGGTTGTCTTCATACCGTGCCATCATAGATTGTCATTGTAGGAGAGTTACCGTGTGCAACTCGAGTTGTGATTGTTTTTATTTTTTAGGGAACCGAGCTGATAGATTTTTATCACCAGTGTATGACCCATATGGTCGGGGCTAGCTTAATTTCCTCCTTCCAACCTTCTTGGGTAATGAGAGTGACGTGGTCTAATGTGACTTGTCGATGGTAGTTTATGAATGCCCAGACATCTTTACTGAAGACTTTCCCAATTTGCCACCCCACCGAGAGATCGAATTCTTCATTGACTTAGTGTCTGGCACGACACCAATTTCCATTGCACCGTATAGATTTGCACCCACCGAGTTGCACGAGTTTAAAATTCAACTCGAAGAAGTGTTAGATAAGGGCTTTATCCGCCCTAGTGCTTCACCTTGGAGAGCACTGTCTCTCTTTGTAGAGAAGAAATATGGCACATTGCGACTGTGCATAGATTACTGAAAGTTGAACCGACTAATTGTTAAGAGCAAGTACCCATTACCACGAATAGATAATCTATTTGACTAGTTGAAGGGATCACGTTGTTTTTCAAAGATCGATTTGAGATCGAGGTATCACAAGTTGATGGTGAAGGAGGAGGATATTTAGAAAATGGCATTCCATACACTGTATGGCCATTACGAGTTCTTAGTAATGCCTTTTGGGCTAACCAATGCATTGGCGTTATTTATGGATTTGATTAATCAAATATTTCGTGAGTTCTTAGACTAATTCGTGGTTATCTTTGTTGACGATATCCTAGTCTACTCACCCTCCAAGGAGGAACACACGAGAAACACTTGCGGGTTGTACTTGAGTTGCTCAAAGCACACCATTTATAGGCTAAGTTCGGGAAGTGTGAGTTTTGGCTAAAGAAGTTAAGTTCCTAGGCTATATGGTATCTGGAAAAGGGGTGACTATAGATTCATCTAAGATAGATGTAGTGCAAGACTGAAAACAACCTAAGAATGCCTTTGAAATCTAGATTTTCTTGGGCTTAGTCGGGTATTACCGACGTTTTGTAAAAGATTTCTTTAGTTGGCTTCATCGTTAACTAAATTGACAAAAAAGGGAATTAAATTCGTGTGGAGTGAGGCTTATGAAAAGTTGTTTCAAGAGCTTAAAGATAGACTTACCACTGCTACAATTTTGATTATTCCAGAGAGAGGTTTAGGTTATTTGGTTTATTGTGATGCAACTTAGGAAGGCTTGGGTTGTGTATTGATACAAGAAGGGAAATTGGTAGTGTATGGCTCAGCAGTTAAAAACTCATGAGAGAAACTATCTTACTCACGACCTAGAGTTAGTGGCAGTGATTTTTGCCTTAAAAATCTGGAGGCATTATTTGTACGGGGAGAGATTTGAAGTGTTTTCCGATCATAAAAGTTTTAAATATCTGTTTTAACAAAAATACTTGAATTTGAGGCAGAGGAGGTGGATGGAGTTTATGAAGGATTATGATTTCAAGTTATACTATTATCTAGGGAAGGCCAATGTAGTAGCTGATGCTTTGAGTACGAAATCCGTAAGTAGTGTAGCTAGTATCGCCATCTAGAAATGAGAGATGTTGGGCGTAGTGGGCGAGTTTACTTGCATCTTGGCGAGTCGGTCGAGTCGGCCATTTTGGTCATTGTAGTTACACAACCTACTCTAGTGAGCTGAGTTATAGAAATATAACAGGATGATCACGAAGTGGAACCTATCCGAGAGAAGATATCTAGTGGGAAGGTAGAGAAGGGCTTGAATGTTTATTCTGACTCGAGTGTGAGGTATCTAGACCATTGTTTTATGCCAGAACCTTGTAGAGAGGAGGTACTTGGAAAGTTCCATCATTTATGCCTTGCGGTATACCCGGGAGACACCAAGATATACTATGACCTTAGTCGCCAGTTTTGGTGGAGGGGCATAAAGAGAGATATAGTCTTGTTTGTTTCGAGGTGCCTTACTTGTCAATAAGTGAAGGCCGAGCATTAACGACCAGCGGGTTTGTTGCAACCTTTACCTATAGCCAAGTGGAAGTAAGAGCATGTCACAATAGAATTTGTTGTGGGTCTTCCGAGAACTCAACGGGGTAATGATGTCGTATGGGTGATAATCTACCGATTAACCAAATCAACACGCTTTGTACCTATGTGCACGAGTGACTCGGTAGATTATCTTGCCGACCTATATGTTAGGGATATAGTTCGACTTCATGGGGTCTTAATGACTATTGTCTCGGATAGAGACCCATGTTTCACAGCCCGGTTTTGGCAGAACCTACAGAATGCCTTGGGCACTACGTTGATGTTTAACACCGCCTATCATCTTTAGACTGATGGGCAGTCCGAGCACACCGTTCAAATTTTAGAGGACATGCTTCGGGCTTGCATTCTTGATTTTAAGGGGTCGTAGGAGAGACATTTACCCTTAGTGGAGTTTGCTTATAATAACAGTTTTCAGGTGAGTATTGGTATGGGCACCTTTTGAGGCATTGTATGGTCGACCGTGTAGATCTCCAGTGTGTTGAGCCGAGGTGGGTGACACACTTATGTTAGATCCTGAATTAGTCTGGGAAACGACAAAGAATGTTACGCTTATTCGTAAAATGTTGGTTTCAGCTCAGAGCCGTTAGAAGAGCTATGCTGACCGTAGGAGAAGGCCTTTCTTTTGAGTTAGTGGATCATGTGTTTTTTAAAATATCGCCAAGACGGGATTTGATGAGATTCGAAAAGAGCGGGAAGTTGTCTCCTAGATTTATTGGGCCCTTTGAGATTCTAGAGCAAATTGGGGAGGTACTTTATTGTTTTGCCTTGCCGCTCCAACTTTCTGAAGTTTATGACGTATTTCATATATGTATGCTCTTGAAATACGAACCTAATCATTCACACATATTGGATTAGACCAAGTTAGAGGCAGATAAAGATGCCTCGTATGAGGACAGACTAGTACGGGTGTTAGATACTCGAGATCAAGTCTTGAGGGGTAAGACTATTCCATTGGTTAAGGTGCTGTGGCGACACCATGGGATTCAAGAGGCAACTTGGGAGTGTGAGGCGAGTGTCCGTGAAAAGTATCAAGACCTATTTGTTAATATTTGGGTTTTTTATTGAGCATTTTCTCATGTTATAATATATAAACATTGTAAGTATTTTGGAGATTTGAATTGTAATATTTTGTGCTGGAAGACTCTACTTTATCTTTGTTGCTAGTATGGATTGTCAATGGGATTAAAATTTGATGATTTTGGGTTTGATTTAAATTTCGAGAATAAAATTTTTTAAGGGTGGAATATTATAACGGTTCTGGTTTAGACCCGACCCTTTTCATGCTCTTAGATCTGAGATTTCGTAACTTTAGTTGTTATTTATACCCTTATCCTCTTGTTGTTAGTTGAGTTTGGTTGTTTAGACTTGATGGTGTTTGAAACAGGTTGTGAGTTAGTTTTTCAAAAGAGTGGCTGTCCGTTTCTCTTCTGGTTCGCTCAAGCGATGCTTTGGTTGCTTGAGCAGTATTTGAGATCTCTCAATATTTTTGCCGGTCTGTAAAACTTCTAGGAGTAGGTTGATCTTCGCTCGAGTGGTCTTTTGCAAGTATGAACTCCTGGAAGGGGGTCATTGTGCGCTCAAGCGGTATTTTTGGTCGCTCGAGCAATATAACTTATTGTGTTTGACGCTCCAGCGGTGGTTTAGTCGCTCGAGCGGTCTGTGCATATATCAGATTAGGGAAAAGGGGTTTTTATCACTTTTTCACTTTCTTTATCTCTCTAAAACACTCTTAACCCTAATTTCTTCACACACACACACACACACACACACACACACACACTCTCTCTCTCTCTCTCTCTCTCTCTCTCTCGTTCTTGCCTAAATACCTCAAATACTCCCTAATCCATTGATTTCTCCACCATAGTTCCTTGGAGAAAAAGAAAGAGCTCATCCAAAGCTTTGTTTTAATTGAAGAAAATCTTTTTTTCGGTTCGGTCAAACTTTTACCCTTGCTCTCTTCCTCTTGTACTCTTAAGGTATGGATTTCTTTAACCTTTGGTATGATTCTTAGCTTAATTATTCGCTCTTTGAAAAGGTTTAGTGATTTGGGGATTTTGGGTTAAATCTAATGTTTGATTTTGAAATGTAAAATAGGGGTTTTTCAAATAAATTCTTGAGAAAGGTTGTGGGAGTATGCATATTGTTGGATTGTGTTGAAATGTTGGAAATTCCTTCCTTAAATGTGATTTTGAAAGTAAATGAGGTTTTGTTTGAAAATCATTGATGTTTGATTTATGAAAGAAAATGAAAAAAAAAAATTGGGTTTGAAAGAATAAGAAGAATGTATTTGTTGATGATGAGAGTAGAGTTGGATATATATTATCTCTCCCATTTTGAAATTTATGAGATTATATCTGTGACGCCCCAATTTCAACTCTAAGGGTTAGGGTAACGTCACTAAAGAGAGTCCTTTGGTCAATAGCCAGATAAGATCCCAAGAAAGTTGGAGGAGTCAATATAGCATCCCTTCTAAGTCCAACCACCTTAGATAGCAAGCTATCTTTTTGACAGATCTTAAGAGGTATTAACGCAAGGTCTCATAAGTAACGCGGATATAGTCATAGGATTACAAAGATATATACGCAAATAATAATTACAGTATTTCAAAACTTAAATTTCAAAACGAGTTCCATCACTATTACTGAAAACAGAGAGATATGGAAGAGAATTTATGTATGTATATTCATTAAAGTAAAGATACAAGAGATATATATACAACCTTTCTAAGTCTATTCTAGGACAATACTAATTTACTGCTATGATTAAGGATACTAATTCACTGCTACAATCATGGCTAACCCACTGATTGTGGAGTCTAATACAACAAAGGTAAATTCCTTCAATTACTCAATATGATTTCCAACACTCCCCCTCAAGTTGGAAAGTGAATGTTAAGAAGTCCCAACTTGTGACTCAGGTAATTGAAGCTATCTTGCCCCAAGGCTTTTGTAAATATGTCTGCAAGCTCATCTCATGAAGAAATGTAGATTGGAGAAATTTCGCCAGCTTGTAGCTTCTCTCTCACAATTTGACAATCTATTTCAATATGTTTCATTCTTTCGTGATAAATTGGATTTGCCGCTATATGCAATGTAGCTTGATTATCACAATGCAAAGGAGTAGGGCCTTTTGTTTGACTCTTAAATCTTGCAATATATATTGCAGCCATGTAATTTCAAGGCATGTGTTTGCCATGGCCCTGTACTCGGCTTCTGCAGATGAACGAGCCACAGTTGGCTGTTTCTTGGATTTCCATGAGACAAGATAGTGACCTAGAAACACACAATAGCCTGTAGTTGATCTTCTTGTTGTTGGACAACCTGCATGATCTAAATCACAATAAGCTTTCAACTCAAGATTGTTTATAGCTGGGAAAAACAAGCCTTGGCCAAGTGTACCCTTAATGAATTGCAAGACATGAAGTGCAGCCTCCATGTGTGGTTTTCTGGGTTGGTGCATAAACTGACTCAAATTATGAACTGCAAAAACAATGTCTGGTCTTATGGCAGGAAGATAAATTAATTTTCCAACCAACCACCTATATCTCGTTGGATCATTGAGTATAACACCATCTGTGGTTTGTAATTTCACATTTTGTTCCATTGGACACTTTTCTGGCCATACCCCCGTTAAACCTGCATCTTGTAAAATATCTAGAGCATATTTCCTTTGGGACAAAAAAAGACCTTTCTTGGATAGCGAAAATTCAATGCCTAAAAAAATAGTTCAAGTCACCGAGATCCTTGATGCGGAACTGTTTGAGAATGAAGGATTTAAAGTGTTCAATTTCTTCAAGATTATTGCCTGTAATGATAATATCATCAACGTAGATGAGCACTCCTATAAAAGAATCGCCATTAACTTTGGTAAAGAGGGAATAGTCAGCCATAGATTGGTGAAAACCCGCTTTCTTAATAGTAGTTGAAAATTTGGAGAACCAGTTACGAGAAGCTTGTTTTAGCCCATAAAGAGATTTATAAAGCCGATACACTAGATTCTCCCCTTGTTGGCAAAGGCCGGGAGAAGGAACCATATAGATCTCCTCGTGCAAGTCACCATGGAGGAAGGCATTTGTAACATCAAGTTGGTGAAAAAACCAATTACAAGCAGTAGCAACAGATAAAAGACAACAGAGAGTAGTATGCTTTATAGTAAGAGAGAAAGTCTCACTGAAATCAACACCCTCAATTTGGGTGTAACCTTTGGCGACGAGACGAGCTTTGTAACGCTCAATGGTGCTATCAGATTTGTATTTGATTTTAAACACCCATTTGCACCCAATGGGTTGATGACCAGCTAGTAAGGGCATAAGGGTCCAAGTGCGATTGAGTTGCAATGCATCTAACTCGACCTTCATAGCAAGTAGCCAATTAGTATCTAATACAGCTTGAGCATAGGAAGTGGGCTCAGTGGTTCCTGAAATGTTAGCAAGAAACACACGGTGCGAAGGAGAAAAGCGGTGATTGGAAAGGTAATGAGACAAGGGGTGTTTAGTACCTAAAGGAAGAGACAGCAGCGAGGATGACTGATCAGAGAAAGTAGAAGCAAAAGACATAAGGTAATCGCGTTGCCAGAGAAGTGGCTGTGTAGAACGGGTCAAGCGACGTTGTGGCATGGAAGGAGAAACAGAGGTGGGAGAAGAAGGCAACGATGTAGGTGGAGGTGAAGGATCTTGGGAGGAAGCGGGTTCGGGCGTGGGGAAGGAAGCAGGCGCAGTAGTGGGTAAGGAGGAGGTATGGTCGGGTTGAGAAAGAGGTAAGACAGTAGGGCGAATGCAAATTGGGTTGGAAGTAGAGTTTGGCTGGTAAGGAAAAATGGTTTCAAAAAATTTGACATCCCGACTCACAAGAAATTTTTTGGAATCCAAGTCATAAATTTTGTAACCCTTGTGGCCAGTGCGATAACCAAGAAAGACACAACGTCGTGCACGAGAGGCAAACTTATGAGCAGGATGAACAACGGTAGCATAACATAAACAACCAAAAACACGAAGATGGGCAAGAGGCGGTAGTTTCTAATAAAGTAACTCAAATGGAGATTTATTGGCCAACAAAGGGGTAGGTAAACGATTAATGAGGTACACAGCGGTTAGCACACACTCACCCCAAAAAGACAAGGGAATGTGTGATTGAAAACGCAAAGCACGAGCAATGTTAAGAATATGCCAGTGTTTGTGCTCAACCATCCCATTTTGCTGAGGAGTGGAAACACATGAGCGTTGAAATTTGACACCAGTATTAAGAAAAAAAATCCCGCATAGAAATAAATTTGGATCCATTATCGCTTCTAAGAGTTTTGATGCTGACATTAAACTGATTATAGACTAGGGCAAAGAAAGCTTTAAGCAAGGCCTGTGTTTCAAATTTGTATGTCATCAAGAAGACCCAAGTACACCTAGTAAAATCATCCACAATTGTAAGGAAGTAACGTGCACCAGTATGTGAGGGAATGCAATGTGGACCCCAAATATCACAATGAAGTAATTCAAATGGTGAAACAGTTAATGTTGTACTTAAGGGAAATGGAATGTGTGTTTGCTTAGCCATAGGACAAACAACACAATCATTATTAAATGAAATAGACATGGAGGGAAACAATTTAGATAAGAGTTGAAGACGAGCTGATGAAGGATGCCCAAGACGTTGGTGCCAGATTGAGGACGGTGATGAGACATGATAGGAAAGTGGGGCTGTGGTCAACGGCGACATGTAGTAGAGTCCAGTATTCTGCTTGCCCCAGCCAATCATTTTCCCCGAAGCCAAGTCCTGGATGACACAAAAATCAGCAAAAAGAATGATGCAGCAATGAAGGGATTTTATGAGTTTACTAGCAGACAGTAAATTTAAACGAAAAGAAGGAACGTGAAGAACTTGTTCTAAGGTGATGTCTTTATTGAAAAGAATGGTGTCTGTAGAATCAATAGGAACTAATGATCCTGTAGGTAAGTTAATTGAAGGAATAGGAGATGGATGACTATGAGAAAAAAAAAAAAAAAAAAGAGGAATTGGATATGATATGATCCGTGGCTCCACTATCAAGAATCCATGAATTAGAAAAAATTGAATTAACGGATGGAATAGATGGATGAAACTGACTTGCTGCATTAGCAAAGACATCTGAGGTTTCGGAAGATGATTTGGACAAGTTTGCCATGGCAGTGGTGAGTTCTTTGCATTGCTCCTTAGAAAACCCAGCAAGAACCTCGTGCAATATATGGGTTACCGAATCAGAATGACTAGCAAGGTTTCTGTGGGCTGGCTGCTGTTGTGTGGGAGAGTCCATGGCGTGAACCTGGTGGACAGAATGATGTCCACGCAGATTGGTGCTATTCCGTTTGTTCCGATCACGCTACTGTTGTTGAATGGGGCCATGATTGTCTGCATTGGTGCCCCTTCCACAAAACAACCTGTGTCCGGGCGGGTATCCATGTAACTTGTAACACGTCTCGATATTGTGTCCATCACGATCACAGTAGGAGCAATGTAGATCAAAAGAGGATGAACGATCTCCGGATTGATTTGGATTTCCGGAACGAGAAGCGTGATTGAAGGATAAATGATCTCCTGACAAATTTTGGGTTCCAAAACGAGAAGATTTGGAGCCTTTGTACTTATGCACTGTTGCAACAAGAGAAAATTTTTCTGTCGAGGAGGAACCAATTTCCCATTGTTTTTCTTCTTGAGTAATTAAAGAATATGCCTTCCGAACGCTTGGTAAAGGATTTATGAGAAGAATATGACCACGTATGGCATTGTAAGACTCATTTAGACCCATAAGAAATTGCATAATTTGATCTTGTTCCCGTTGTTCATTGTAAACCTTCATTCGACCACAATAACAAGTGGGTTGAGTTTTATGGGATGCAAGTTCATCCCATAAAGCTTTGAGTTTTGTATAGCATGTGGAAATAGGCATAGAACCTTGTGCATGTGAACTGATTGATTTTTGGATCTGGAAAATTCGTGGAGCATTGCCTAGAGAAAAACGATCATGGAAATCGTTCTGAATCTCTTGTGCCGTCTCAGCGTACACAACACCATCTGCTAAATCTGCTTCGACAGAGTTGAGAAGCCATGAGAGAACCATTTTGTCACAGCGTTCCCATAGGGCATAATCAACAGGCTTCTCGGTTGTGTCCGGGGCTTTGATTGTACCATTAACAAAACCAATTTTGTTTTTGGCAGTGAGAGCAATCACCATGGAGCGTCTCCATGTTGCATAATTGTTTTCGTCAAGACTCTTTGAGACTAGAAAAAGGCCTGGCTGATCTGATGGGTGAATAAAAGAAGGGCTTGAGGGTTCAACCATGGAGTCCATATTCCGGTTGTTGCCCATGTTGAGTGAAGGCAAGGGTGTGGAAACCCTTGAAAGCTTCAAACAATAAGGATATGAAAAATCAAGAATCACCCAAACCTTGCTCTGACACCATGAAAACAAAGAGATATGGAAGAGAATTTCTGTATGTATATTCATTAAAGTAAAGATACAAGAGATATATATACAACCTTTCTAAGTCTATTCTAGGACAATACTAATTTACTGCTATGATTAAGGATACTAATTCACTGCTACAATCATGGCTAATCCACTGATTGTGGAGTCTAATACAACAAAGGTAAATTCCTTCAATTACTCAATACGATTTCCAACAATTACATTCCAAAAAGCACGAACAGACTCATAAGCAAAATGGGTCCTAATTTTCTCCAAGGTAAACATAAGTCTTCAAATGTCTTTGACTCTTCGTCAGCCTTGTATGTTTCTTCGATACCCAGCATGAAACGCCATGAGCTTTGAATGCCCAGTAAACACACACACACCCCATCATTTTTCCCAGTTCAACACACAACAACATTTACAAAAAAAAAAAAAAAAGGATCATGGCATTTAGGTTCATAGCATAGATTATATGGTTAGCTGTTAGTAGTCCAGAAATTCCCCAAAGCGATTCCATCATCCCAACTCCAAGAATTGGACACGGATTATTCGGTATGCCCCTTCTTTTGTTGTTTTACCTTACCTCGGATGCCTACCAATAGTTATATACCGCGTAGTGCCAACCGCAGGGCCTCAAAAGAGACAGTAATGATGGGCCTTGCCCAAATCCCTCCTTACACCGAACTACCTAGGGTCCGAATACAACCACTCCATTCAAGGGTTCCGAAACAACCACTTGTGCAAGATTTAACTTACCAAAAGGAACTCATCCCGCTAACCAATAACTTCTTCTCATAATAATAATCGGGTGATTGAAACCCCATTAGCCACCCCATTAAGTTTTCCGATACATTAATCGCTATAATTAGTTAGTACAAGCGAGAAGGATGATAAATTTGCATTAGTGCAAGCATCATCAAAGGACAAAAAAAAAATACATAACCATAATATCATACCAAGACACGATTATATATAAGTAAGCACATTCATAAAGTCAAGAACACAAAACATCAATGTAAACAGAATTTCCAGATTCAGAGTCACTTAAAGATCAAGATTAAAAGAACTATTTCAGATTTTTTTTCCAAATCCGGAGTTCCTATGGTTCATAGAGAATTTTATCTAGCTTTCAGAACATTTTTCGGAAATCGAATATCTTTTCCAAATTTTTAGTTATTTCAAAAATACTCCAGCTCTGTCCAGATTCGTCGACCATTATGAACATTCGGATTTTCTCACAAACCGCTTACTCTTTTTCAATGAAACCAATTTTACTTGAAATATAACTCCTTAAGTAAGATTTTGACATACAATTGAGGTCCAGAAGAGTTTTCTACAACTTTCTAGAATTTTCAAAAGTTGGCTGTAAAACAGATTTTTTTGGCATAGTTCTTGAAATGAGAAAGTTGATAAGAAAAGAGGTCAACTAGGGGAAATTTTCCACTTCTATTGTGATGAAAACATGCTAAATAATATGTATTAAACTCAAAAATTTAAGGTGAAGGTGTGCTTTCAGAAATTTTGAGAGATTGATATGGAAAAAGGTAGTCTTATACCGATTAAGAGAAATACAAGAATGGTAGAATCAAGGCTCAACTCATTTCATTTTTAACACAAGAATACCATCAAAACACATCTGAAATGAATGTTTAAAACTTCTAAGAGCATGTATTTGAAAGGAAAAATAAGAGAAAGTTGTGTTGTGGCTTACTTGAGACTTGTTGGAATTGCTAACAAACTTCTCTTTCTCTCCTATCTTCCACCAAGCTCACCCTCCTCCCTCTCTTTCTCTCAGCCGAATATAGTGTGTGTGTGTGTGTATTCTTGAATGTAAAATGCTAAATGAGGGGTTGCTTTTATAGAAAAATTGGTGTGAAAAGGTCCAAAACGCCCTTTGGTTGGAATTGAATGGGATGTGTTGGATTTAGTTTGAATCCAATGGAATAGTGGAAGTTTAGAGGCCTTAATTAGGTTCCTAAACATGATCTAGTTAGGGTTTTCTTCCTAATTAAACCAACTTAGTTATATATATACATATATATATATATAGATAAAAGTTTGTACCAAGTCAAAGATATTTTCCATAATTTATGCAAACTTGTCTCAAAAAGTACAAAACAAAGGGTTCCTTTAGGGTGGCTAGCCACATGATGATGATTTGAGGGAATTTATTTATTTATTTTTCTTGTGTATAAGTGTTGGAAATTGCAAAATATGGTATATAAAATAAGTTTTAGGTACAAGTGTGTATATATATATAATAGTACTTGTTTGGGGTCAATTGGTGATTTAATAAAAACATGAGGGCTTTGGGTTTAATTTGTGAATTGGAACACTTATTTTAGTGTAGAATTAAACTAAATTAGGGTTAGAGAGTCTAATTCGGTTTGGATTTCTTATTTTGAATAAAAAGGCAATCAACCGACAAACATGATAAAAATGAGAAAAACCTAGGGTTTTCAAGTGATAATTCCATATTTAGGGAGTCAATTAATCAGTATTAAGGTATTAGAAATGATTCCTAAGTTACTGAAATCGATTAGGGTTTGCGAGTTTTCAATTGGCGCCTATATTTTGATCCTAGGGTTAAATTGCAATTAATTAAGAAATTGAGGGACTTCAAAGAAATAATTTAAAAGTAAGAGACTTTTAAGAAAGTAAAATTTTCAGGGGCATCACAATATCTGTTGTTGGAAAATTATCCGTTGAGTAGAAATGTCTGTTTTGGGCTATCAGCGGAGGATAGCTTTGATTGTTATAGAAATTGCATGAGGATTAAGTTATATTAAAACTAATTATTCATACATCTTGCATTGAGCATTGTTTCATACTTAAGCATTGAAAATGTATTGTTTTGAGAAAAGTAGGTGTATACCTTGGTGAATCTAGTTAAGGGGTGTAGTTGTGGTTTATTGTGTTGGCTTGTTTGTCCTTGGTGAAAGTCTAGAGACTCGCGCGGTTAGATGCCGATCCTTCCGGTAAGTACCAGTAAAATGATTTTGGTAGTGCTTGTATAGCTTACTGGCAGACACGTATCTAGAGATTTTCAGTGTTTTGTATCCACTGTCCTGTTTTTTGATATAAAAGTATATCTTTCATGAATTGATATATAATATTGGCATTGTATTATGTTGAGATGGAAAAGTATAATGTTTGCAAAATGGATGCATATGTATTCACCTCATGACTTTGTTAAGTTTCATACATTGTGTTCAAGTATCTCTACTAGGCTTTAGCTCACCTTATGTGGCAAAAAATTTCAAGTGCTAATGATATGTCTCCACCAAGGACATACCTTGGAAGGACTTAGAGTCAAGAGCTTCTTTTTGTTTCTTTTGCGTAATTATTTTTGTACAAGCCTTGGGCTTTCTATGTATTGAGTTTGACTCACTTTTGTTGTACCCAAGCAATGACTTGGAAAGATGTAACCATTAGGGCATAAACTTACCTGTACTTCCTTTTATTTTAATTCATTTACACATGTCACATGCTATAGATTCGGAGTCTAGGATTTGTGAATGTATACATGCATATGTCTTGTGCACGAAAATAGAATCAATGAAAGGTTAATATTTCATAAATTCCTGATTTTCTAATTGGATATCATGAGGTAGATAGTTGTTATTTTTGTAGGGCATTACACTCAATTACCTAGCGAATCCATGCCCGAATTGAACCGATCTCGATGTGCCTCTTCCACCACTGTCTTCACCTCGAAATTATCTTGCCTAACATTGAATCCACAATGCTGATGTCGAATCCATGATGATGAGCCACTCTAGATCCACCAAAGCTTCAGGGCCAAGTTCCCCGAATGCACCGAAAAACACCTCTCCCTTTGTGAATAAAAGAATAAAGACAAACCCCTTGATGATGTCAATATGAAACTTGTAGACTCACCGATCACTCTCAAATCATTAAGGAAACACTTATAAAAATAGTCTCTAATATAGAAAACCTTCGTAGCTCTGTTCTTCCTGAATTTGGACGGCTTAAATCCTAGAAACAGCAAACGGTGCACTTTATAATAAATAGGATCGCGAAGATCACTCGAACGCACACTTCACCGCCCATGCGGTGTGAGTAAAGGTGCTGCAAAACATATTAGCTAACCACTTGAGTGCTCATTTCATCGCTCGAGTAGTGATACATCTTTTCCAGAAGTTCAGTTTCCAGACAAAGATATTGGATGCTCCTCTTCACTACCCAAGCTCACAAATGACTGCTCGAGCGGTCAAACCACTTTGGCTTCGAGGGCGCTGCCCCGGACCCTGCCTTGGGATTCTAGCCCTTAGACCTTCGCAAGCTGACCGGGCAACTCGATCTCCATACATAGTCAGCGATGTGGCAAACATAAAAGCTTAAGATCACAAATTCCTCTACGTAGCAATTTGGGTTGGATTTGCATCTAAACACTTACATTTTCACTGAGACAAAAGAGCGAATAAAATTACAATTGAAAAAAGTTTTGTCAAACGGGATTACCAATTACAAAAACCTAACATAACTAAATTGATTATTTAACTAATCTTGTTGCGGATGCTTTTACAATAACAATAATGTTACTAATACATAAATTAACAAATTTTACAAGTCTTTATTACTAACTAATTTGAGGTATAATAGAGGAAGGAACTTCGTAATGTTAAACACGACCTCCTTTAATAATATAATAGATGCCACATTACTATGTAAGAAAAGTTTACAAGCTTTGTTAATTTATATAGTAATACTTGTTAAACAGCTCAAAATTCGTATATAAAAATTTACTTATTTAAGTTTTGTATGGAGATATTACCCAGTAAGGGACGTTGGAAAGCTTCACTCTCTAGGTGATTTACAACACTCCTTCGATGACTTTCTAGTGAGCTCCAAAAACACTTTTATAGTGTAGATTTGGATTTTTGATGCCTAGAAAAAAAGAGTTTGAGAGCTTCTTCCTTTGTTTCTTGCATAGATTTTTGGATTTTTAACATTATTACCCACAATGGTCCTCTCTTCTCTCACTCCTCCTTTATCGTTGTAAATGTTTTTCATTTTCAACTCTAGCTTATGGCAGTGACCAAAGTTTAAGAAGGTAGTGGTGGAAATAATGATGGCGATGACGACGCTGAGCTTGGGCTCTATTTTGATACATATCTTTTTTTTTTCTTTTTCTTTTTTTGTTGATAAATATCTTTTTTTTTTATGGCGACAATGGCTGAGTTTGGTCTCTTTTTTTTTTTTTTTGATACATGTCTCTTCTCTCATTCTTATGTTGTTTACTTTTATTTTAATGTAACTACATTATAGCTTTTTTCAATTTTAATTTAATTTATTTTATTTTATTTTATTATTATTTTTTTTTTTGTGTGGTGACACCTACAACTAAGCTGATTATGAATTACACACTGCAAGGAAAAAAGAAGAAGAAGGTTTTATTTAACCTTTGTTTAGATGGCTAACTAAGATTTTGTTTAAAGAAAATTAGACTAGTGGTTGGTGTTTGCCATTTAATATTAGGGAAAATTAGTCTAAGGTCTCTCTCCCATTTTTAGTAATGGAAAAGATCCACAATATTATTTTTTGATGTCTAAGGTCCCTAAACCCACACCCATATATTATATCAAAGAAATTTGACTCTCTCTCTCTCTCTCTCTCTCTCTCTCTCTCTCTCTCTCTATTTCCGATCTTCATTCTATCAAACATCATTTCTCTCGCTACCTTTTTCTATTTCATTTCTCTCTCTCTCTCTCTCTCTCTCTCCTCTCTCTCTCTCTCTCTCTAAATCCAAACCTCAATTCATTCCTTCAATGGCCGCCGCCTCCGCTTCTACTGTCGTGAGATTGGGTAACCGCAATCGTAACCCCAATCGACAACTCGGAAGACACAAAAAATTTAAAAATGTAAACATCAATTTAAAGAACTAAGCATAAACCTCAGACATTCGGTCTATAGCCCCAAGTTTCCTCTTCTCCTTCTTCAAATATCTTTCCGTTTGTTGCCTTGTATTGACCTAGATCAACAAAATTTATATATCTATATATACATATCGAAAAATCAGTGAGATGATAGATATATATAGAGAGAGAGATATTGTACAGTTTGGAGATGATATGTGATGAGCTGGGCGATGATTCCGCCATCGGCACCGGTGAGTCCATTGATTAAGGCGTCAAACATAGTTTTCTTCGGAAAATGTTGAAGGAAAACGAGATCTAATTCGAGTTTTAGAAAGAGAAAGAGAGAGTTTTATAGGGAGAGAGAGAGAGAGACTGAGGAAGACTATCTATGACTTTGGCTGTCATGAAGGTTGGTATGTTGATGAGAGGGTTTGCTATCAAGGAGTAATAACCATGATGAGTCCCATAGTGTTAGAAGGGAATTTTCTCTGAGTCTTTGTGAATTTCTCTGAGTTGGAAGGGAATTTTCTCTGAGTTTTTGTGAATTTTTCTGGGTTGGAAGGGAATTTCTCAGATTTTTTGTGATTTTCTCTGGGAATTTATCATTTGACTATCTAGGAAAGTTTGGAACTCTAGATTTAGGGCATTGGTAGTGCGAAATGTATGAATTTGAGCAATTTATTTGCAATAACTTTTCAAATTAATAGAAGACCTATTTTCTCTGGGTTTCAGTCTCTGGTCCAGAATTTTCTCTGGTGAGCACTTTACTTTGGTTGTGTACTATTAGTATATATATATTACACTTCTCATTCTTCCTCTTCTATTCAACTGATAAATGATTTGATTGGTAAAGGATTTGGAATTTTCTCTAGTCAAGGATTTGAATTTTCTCTGGTTTCACAGAGAAAGGATTCTACAGAAGCAAAAAATTTTGTTCAGAGAAATTCCAATTTTCTCTGGAGAGAAGGGAAATTTTTCTGGAGAGAATGGAAGGCCAGAGACATTCTCTGGAGAGTGCGTCAGAGAAATTTGAAAGTCTAGAGAAATTTTGTTTCTTGGTTGTATTGAGTGCAATAATTTTGTATATGATCTGTCTGGTGTGCACATTTGTCTTTGTATCAGTGTTGGTGGTGGTGTTGTTTTGCCCCTTTTTTTTTTTTTTTTTTTTTTTTTTTTTTTTTTTTTTTTTTGGAGTTAAAAACCATAGCTGTTAGTTCTTTACATAATCTGGAAATTTCTCTGGGTTAGATAGAATTTCTCTGGTCTAGAATTTCTCTGGATGAAATTTCTCTGGATCAAATTGACGAACCTTAGACATTATGAAAATATTAGATGTCGTTTATGTTATAAAATCTTAATAGCAGGGACCCTAAAAAAAAAACCCTTATATTAATTTGATGCAATTAATAACAATATATATATATATATATATATAAATCTTAAAACAATTCACGTGGATTGTGAATCGTTTGTATTGGAGTATTTGGCAGCAACATTATAGCTCGGCTATTGCATTTCCACTTCATATCAATCCACATAAGGAGCCAAGTTCTTTGCGTAATGGGGTAATTATCTTTAATGATGTATAAATAAAGAATACATACAAAATTGTTAATATATTAATATATATACATTGTATGTAGGCTGTACATTCCCTCATTCACTGTAAAGCACACACCCACCGCTTTAACTTTCGGTGCCTCACTATTGTTTTAATATTGTTTAATCACACATGCTTTCGGTGCTTCTCTCTATAAAGAGAGCTCCTTGTTTCATTGTATATACAATCATCAATACATCAATAATACAATCAATATACAGAGTTATTCACTTGCTCTCTCTCTCTATCAATTTATCTAACATGGTATCAGAGCTTGGTTAACATCCTAGTAATTCCGCTTCACCGGCGGGCGGCAGCCTCGCCTTGGCCGCCCGCCGGACCTCTACACATACCTTCACTCCGCTGCCACAAAATACATATCGTTATCAAGCTTCCACCGGCGATACCTATACCCTACCGAAGCAACCTCTTCACCCTCATGGGTTCGGCTCTTTCAATCCAACCTTATCACCATCCCTAATCACAACCTGCTACAGAAGCTCGAGCCATAGGAGAATCGTCTCGGCCTCTATTTCTCTCCCTCACAGCATCATCTCAGTTCACAGCATCCTTTCAGTTTCAACCTCCAACACACACACACATGGGCGAGCAGCAGAGATAGCAGAGATCGAGAGCTCCTCATTCCCGTCGCCGACTCCGTTCACGACACCTTCTCTGACCATACTCAGAAGCTCGTCATCCCTTTTGTCCTGTAACCCAAGAAGAGCAGAGTTCTTCTTCAAGCTCTCGCACGTGATGAAACCTCTGTCTCAAGACACAACCATGGACCAAACATTTGGCTCAACAATTCTTTCTGCATTCTAACTCCTCCGCTCGACTTTACAGCTCTCACCCACTCAGCACACCCATCCTGGTGACCCACATCAATTGGTTTCATTTACACTCGACTTTACAGCTCTCACCCACTCTTCTCTTTTCCAAAAAAAAAAAAAAAAAAAAAAAAAAAAGAAAGAAGAAAATTGTGGCTTTTACGCTTTTCTTTCGAGCTTTAAGCCCCGTAACATTATCTTCCAGTTCACTCACATTCTCTGGCAACAAATCAAATTTTTTATCCTAAAGAGCCTTATCATCATGCTCCAGCAAAGGCTCCTGCCCACATGCCAACCACCCATTCTTCTTTTATTTATTTAATCACATCCACTAAGATTGTTTCACTCTCATTCTCACATCCATACACACCGCTGTCATGTTGTCTTCAACTTTCTTTTATTTATCATTTTAAAATACACATCCCCAACTTTATTTATTTATTTTTATTTTTTATTTTTTTTTCATCACCATATACTCCTCCACCAACAAACCATGTGCTGGTTTTCCCAAATCAATGGGCCAACTGTCACGTTACTCCACTTCCCATGTCACTAACTCCTCATCAATAGTTCATCTTTCAAAAAAAAAAAAAAAAAAAAAAAACAACAACAAACTTGTGCAAGTGGTCATAACACCCAAACACAAAACCACAAATCCATTCACAAACCAATTCGTTTTCTTTCCACAAATTTGTCATTTCTTCATACCGGGATCAAACCCGATCACCATTTTACACAAAAAAAAAAAAAAAAAAAAAAAAAAAAAACAACAACAACAACAACAACAACAACAAAACACCCACCACAAACAACCGGCCTCACTTCTTCGCCTGTTCAGCTGTTCTCTTCTTCTTGCCTTTGTCTTGGGCCTCCCTTGCCGGTGCTGCCTCCGTGTTTCCCACGCCGCCGAGCACGTTACCTTCCCGTTGCTCCTCAACCGTCACATATGGCAGCCCTCCAAATCTGAGCATCACGGTGGTCTTCCGCTTCAGTTCCTTGTTTTCTGCCTTCAACACACATATCTCTGCTCGGGCATCCGTATACATGCGCTGGAGCAGAGCCAGTTGGGCTTTTACCTGCTGCACCTCAGTTGTTCTACTCTGAAGCCGGTGCGACAGGTTGTTGACCGCCGTCATTGTCTCAACATAAGACCTCAATGTATAATAATTGGCCTCAATATCAGATTGAGCAGCCATTATCTGCTCAACTGCCTCCATCGGATAGTTCAAAGGCGCAAAACCAGGGGGTCTTGGTTGAGGTTCAAGGGCTATATTCTGGGTTGTGGCCTCGTTGAGGTCGGGAAAGAGAGTAAGACCACGGGACGAAGAGGCTATGTTCTGGGTAACGGGGCGGGAAGAAGAAGCCATTTTCAGAGCAACAGCGTGTTACAGAGTATCTCTTTCAGAAGTGTTACAGAGAGAACGAAGAGTTTTCAGCTGGTTTGTTCTGCATCAGCGGCAGCCTCTCCTTGGTTTAAATAGGCAAGGCAGACCCGCGCCTCACGCGCCTTTCGGCGCCAGACGACAAATCGGCGCGCCTTTTGATGGCACGCCTTTTTATGGATTGGGCACGACTTTTGAGGCATATACACGAACATACAGTGTATTCTCCAACGGTCTGATACGACCACACAGTGTCTTCTACATCGGTCCGACATGACCCCATAAACTGTCCCGACATTGATTCCGGTCAGCCTCTACAAACACGGTCTGACACTACCACACAGTGTCTGCTACATCGGTCCGACATGACCCCGTAAACTGTCTTCTACAACGGTCCGACATGACCCCATAAACTGTCCCGACATTGATTCCGGTCAGCCTCTACAAACACGGTCTGACACTACCACACAGTGTCTGCTACATCGGTCCGACATGACCCCGTAAACTGTCTTCTACAACGGTCCGACATGACCCCGTAAACTGTCTTCTACATCGGTCCGACATGACCCCGTAAACTGTCCCGACATTGATTACAGTGTCTTCACCAACGGTCTGACACGACCATACAGTGTCTCCTATCCACTTTTATTTTATTTGTCAGTTTATTTTCCTGTTTTGTTACTCTCTCCAAACTCAAGTTGGTTAGTACCTATCCTCCTTGAGTTTGAGGGGGGCTGTTAATATATTAATATATATACATTGTATGTAGGCTGTACATTCCCTCATTCACTGTAAAGCACACACCCCGCTTTAACTTTCGGTGCCTCACTATTGTTTTAATATTGTTTAATCACACATGCTTTCGGTGCTTCTCTCTATAAAGAGAGCTCCTTGTTTCATTGTATATACAATCATCAATACATCAATAATACAATCAATATACAGAGTTATTCACTTGCTCTCTCTCTCTATCAATTTATCTTACAAAAATAATATAGTAGAATTGTGAGTCTATCATCTCAAAATAAAAAAAATTCATCATAATCCTTTTAAATGTCAAGAATTTTATTGATACATTATTCTGGCGAATAAATCTATATAAAAATTCTGAAAAATAACATTTTTCTTATACTTTTGGTCCTTAAAATTTGAATTTTGCCATTTTGATCTCTAACATTGCTCAATCATATATATGTTTTTCTTCACAGTATACATCAATACGAGTTAGTTGTGAATTCTTACTAGTGCTAGTTAGTTGTAATTTGAGTCCTTAATATGTGGTGAGTATAAAATTTTATGTTCAAGTTCTGTTATTTTGTAATTTTAAAATTATATTTAATTTAATTTATTTTATTTGATATTTGTATCTTTTTATGAAAAAACTTATAACGTTAATATTAGTTTCTTAGTCTTTTGAGTTATCTTACAATATCTCCTAAATATCTAATTTATTGTGTATATAATAAGACTTCAACTTTGTTTCAAAATATCCAAAAACTAAGTCTTTTATCTCCTCTTTTTCTGCTTTGTAATTTTTTTATTTTTATTTTTTTTTGAGTTTACAAGTGAGTGTTGGGCAATTCAAGGTTTGTGAAATTCACTTTGCCACACACAAATGATTTCAAAAGTCGTTGTATTTTAGAGAGGAACGCTATTCAACTCGGTACAGAAGAGGGTGTATCGTTCTTAAGGAGAGCACAATCAGGGTGCCTTAATCACCATACAAGCTTCTCTAAACTTTCTCTCTAATAATAATATTTATTTGTTATTTTTGGTTTATTCTTAATTTGGTATTTTATTCTGATAGTAAATCATATTTACGAAAGAATAGCTCATGGTGGCTCATGATGTTAATTAATAGGAGAATCTACTGCATCGAATGCATCTTTGAGTTGAGCTTAGCCCTCTTCCAATCCTCGGTCCAATCAAAGCTTTTGTTCGAAATTGGGGGCCAGGGCCGGTTAGAACTCCCATTTGACGATCGGGGGTTTAAGCTACTATAGAGCATCCCCGTATTCAACGACAGAGATAGAGCATTAGTTGCAGTTTTCACCCCACCTTAACGACCGAAGGTGGAATTCTCCGAGCAGAGAGGCGTCACTCGAGGTCAATTCCAGTGGATCACTATAGAATCTTCTAGAAGCAAGCTACGCTTACGCTACCTTCTGGCTAGCTTGTGCAATAAAAAAATAGAAATGATAATTAGGATTTTCTATTAGAAATTGTTGTGTTGGTTATAATTTTATTTTGAAATATATATATATATATATATATATGAGATTTGATGAAACCAATTCCTACAAGCCTAAGAAGTTTAATGGTTACAATTTTAGATGTTAAGAACAACTAGGTCTTTATTCAGTGATTCATAAAACTACTATTTCAAAAGGAAAAGAAAATGTTTCTGAAAAATAAAAGGATTCTAAAAAAAGTAAAACTTCTAAGGTTGTAGAAATTGTTGAGACAAAGGATTCAACTTCATCCAAAAAAATCTGATGATGATGATCTTGATGAAAAAGATTATCTTTGTCACGGTAGGATTTTAAGTGATTTATCTCCTATACATATAATATCTTTTGCAGTACAAAAACTTCTATTGAATTATGGGAGGCACTTCATTTGAAATATGGGTCTGAAGATTTTGGTCTTAAACATTACATGCTAAAAAAAAAATTAGACTTTCATATGATTGATGATAAATCAGTTATGGAATAAGTGCATGAATTTCAAAATATTTTGTATGATCTGAAAAGAAAATGAATGGATTTATCTGATATTTTTTTGGTTGCATAACTGATTAAAAAAATTTCCTCCATCTTGGTCAGAATTTGGTAGAGTGTTAAAACAAAAACATGATGATTACACCTTTGATGAATTGCTAGTATCCCTAAATATTGAGGAAAACTACTGTCAAAAACAAACTGAGTTTTTAAATTCTAATTTTCGAGCCAAGGCACATTTTGTAGAAAATCTTAAACCCAAACCTTTTAATTTCTAGCAAAATAGTGAACACAAGAATGAGAATAACAATCTTAATAATAAATCAAAAGGCAAAAATATTATTCAGAGAAAAATAGTACTTTGTTGGGTGTGTAGGAAGATTAATCACACTGCTAGGGATTGATATCATCAAAAAAGTCAATCCCATAAAGCACGTGGTCCTCCAGTGACCACAAGCTAATGTTGTGATTCTGGGGGCCAACTCCTTTAATCTTGCGAGTAGGTATTTTGTTACTGATCCCAACTTAAATATTATTTTTAACTCAAATGATTGGTTTATAGACTCGGGTACTAATGTTCATGTGTGCGCTAATAAAAATATTTTTTCACCTTATTATCAGGAATTAGGCACAAGAACATAAAGCATAGGAAATGGGAGCTTGGCCAGGGTATTAGGTGAATGACAAGTTAAGTTAAATTGACATCACGCGATATAATCAATTTACATGGAGTTTAGCATGTTCCTAATATTAGTAAAATTTTAATTAATCTGTGTTTGTTAGTCCAACATGGTTTTAAAGTTGTTTTTAAATGAAATAAAGTTGTAATAATTAAGAATGATAACTTTATCGGTAAATGTTATCTTCGTGATGGTTTGCTTAGTCTTAATGTTATGGATTCTAATTTAAATAAAATTGTATGTTATTCTTTCTCTACTTCTTCTATTGCTAATGTAGAATGTTCTAATACTTGGCATAGTAGATTTGGGTATGTAAATTTGAACACCAGTAAAAAAATGATGAGTTTAAAATTCAGTCCAAAATTTGTAATTAATTTAAAGAAAAGATGTCAACTGTGTGTACAAACTAAACAAACTAAAAGCGTTTTAAATTTGTTGAAAAAGACACATTTTTGTTACAACTTATACATAGTGATACATGTGACCTTAACAATGTGTTAACTCGTGGTAGAAAAAGATATTTTATTACGTTTATTGATAATTTTTCTAAATATTGCTATGTGTATTTAATAAGTCACAAAAGTGAATTATTTGATAAATTTAAAGTATATAAAGCTCGTGTAGAAAATCAATTAGGAAAGAAATTAAAATCTTAAGGTCTAATAGAGGAGGCGAGTATGCACTAATAGAAAAAGAAGAATTTTTTGAACAACATGGAATTATTCACCAATGGTCTCCACCTTATTCACCACAATCTAATAGAGTAGTAGAACGTAAAAATTGAACATTACTAGATATGATGAATGCTATGTTAGCTAGTTCCAGTTTACCTAATAATTTATGCGGTGAAGCTTTATATTCTGCTTGTCATATATTAAATAAAGTGCCTTAAACAAATTCGGAAAAAACACCTTATGAAATTTGGAAAAATCAAAAGCTTAGTTTAAAATATTTCAAAGTATGGGGTGCTTGGCTAAAGTTTTAATACCAATCACTAAGAAAAGAAAATTAGGACCGAAAATTATTAATTGTGCATTTATTGGGTATGTTTTAGATAGTGTTAGTTATAGATTCTTAGTAATTGTGGGAGTCAAATAAATGCAATATGGGGCAATACAGAAAACGACAAATGGAGCGCATCCGAGCCCATCTTAGATAGGCCAAATTCACCAAGCCCATGAACACAAAGCTGAGTAGGCCAAGATAAACCAAGGGCATTTGCCGAGTAGCAAACCAAGACGAAGCAAAGTCAGAGGAATAGAGACTAATCGGCATGATGAGTGGGCCCAAGTTATCCCATTCTCGATATGCGGTAGAAGTATGGGCTATGAAAAAAACAATGATATAAAGAAAATATCTATAAGGGTGGCTATAAAAGGAGGGGAAGGGAAAAAAGATAGACATGATATCACACCCACACTTTGATAAATAGAAACTTCTCTCCTTCTTTAAGAAAAATTAACTTACTCGTCGGAGTGCTAATTCTAACACCACCAACCAAAGTGTTTTTCTATTTCAGTTATAAGAGCGAGGATCTCTCAAGGGCACCTTTGGGACAGAGGAGTATTGCAAACCCACCCTTCACAATTGGCGTTGTTTGTTAGAACACTCAAACTCGTCTATGGCGAACCTAAATCAAGATCCTCCAGTTGCCGGAGTCAATAATGTTATAGTATGAGTAACTTTTGGTCCAGAAGAAACCCCTACAAGAAGGTCTTTGAATTTTGACCCAATAACCCCTTCTCAATCGTCAGCATCCATGGAGGATGCCATGCAAACCTTGATGAATCAAGTGCAACATGATGAATAGCATTTCGAGGCCATGGTAGCGGAGAACGAGCGCCCGTGTCAGGAGTTAGTGCAATTCCAACAAGTGCCACATCACCGTGAGCGAGGTCGGTTACTAGGTGTGCAGAAGATGTAACAACATCAGCCTCAGAAGCACAATAGCAACACTTTAGATTTCCCTCTATCGGAACCCAGGAAACGAACCCGAGCTGATGACTTCAGTTCATCATATGAAGGAGATTCTTTGCAGGCTCGACGCATGTGAAAAGAGGAAGACTCAGATTCCAAAAATAAGTACAACCCCTTTGTTCGAAACATTGCAAAGGCTGCCTTGCCTAAAAAGTTTAAGGCACCGTCGTTCACTTTATACGATGGAAAGTTGAACCCCACAGATCACGTTCGTCATTACAAGCAAGCAATGACATTACATGCAGATAACGAAGCACTCCTGTGCTGAATATTCCCTAGCAGTTTGGGACTGCTCGCTGTTAGATGGTATTACAAGCTTAAACCGGCTTCAATCAAGAGTTTCCATCAACTCCAAAAATCCTTCCAAGCTAGGTTCATCACCAATGAGACTCAGTCGAAACAAGCAGACTCTTTCTAGGCAATGAAAATCACGCTGAACGAGACACTACATGAGTACTCGGCGCGGTATTAGGAGTGCTTTAATTTGGGGGATGATGATTGCAATGACTCTATGGCAATTACCGTCTTCAAAATGGGATTGCATCCCTATAGCCCGCTTAGGAGCTCATTGACTTGAAGGCCCCTCAAGAGTGTCTGGGCCCTAATGAAGAGGGTTGAAGAATATTGCAGGTGAAAGATGATGCAATCCGAGTTAAAGCTAAACTGCAAGCCGCAGAATCAACAACACCTGTCCTTGTACAACCATTGACTAATGTACCACCAAATAGGACCCCACCAAGGAGGAGCCCAGAGCCAAAGAGCGGATCTAAAAGGGAAAATCAACAGGACTCATGACAAAGAGAATAGTATCAGGTGGATAACAGGAGCTCTAAACAGTCAGACAAGATATACACGGAACGTTCTGAGCCAATCAGTGAGATTCTGCCAAAAATCCAACATCTGGCTTTCTTTAAATGGCCAACTAAGATGTCGGGGCCCCCTGATATAAGGTGGAGAGACCAAAGATACGAGTATCACAAAGACCATGGGCACATGACCGAATCTTATGCTCTGAAGGATCATTTGGAAGACTTGGTCTGGGATGGTCGCCTAACTGAGTACCTTCCGAAAAAGGCTGACCCACCGAGTGCACTCACCGTACGCCCTAATTCACCACCACTTGTCATAATTCACATGATATACAACTTAACCCCACCAAACAGGGTGAATACAATTCAGTTGCAACAATCCTCCTAACCCAACTCCGACTCTAGTATATCATCCAAAGGATAGCGACTGTCAAATGAAATTAGTTTCTCTAATGTTGATCTTGAAGGGGTCACCATGCCTTATGACGACACTCTCATCATCGAATTACGAGTCAATAAGTTCGCAGTTGAGCGTATTCTGGTCGGCCAAGGAAGCACCTCTAAAGTAATGTATTACAAAACATTCCTTAAACTCGACCTCAAGGATGCAGATCTCATGTCAATCGATTACCCCCTTTTCAACTTTAATGCCAACCTGGAATACCCATTACTAGAAAAGGGTGCTTTAGATATGGAACTTTTTGTGACGGTTTGAAATAGTCACAAAAACCAAGTTTTCAGGACGGCAAAAAATACCATTGCGAAACTTTTTTTTTTTTTTTTTTTTTGCGACGCCAATTGATGTAGACGCGCCCTTGGGCTTTGCTACTACAGTTCGGACTCAAATGTCACGGTTCTGAATCTAATCCCGCATAGTGCAATGCAAGACCGATAAATCACCAAAGAGTCCAAATCCGGCAAATCGTTTTGGAAAACTGATTTTTAAGAAAGAAGTGCCAAACATGGACTGCTTTGCCAGATATAGAGCCGCCACCTAAATATTTTGTTTTGGGGGAATTTAGGAAACCCTAACTCGTGCCTAAGGCCACATGTCCGTCATCACCAAAGTTGCCTCGGCTCGGGAACTTGGGTACGATTGGGGAAGGTCATCTATGAGCACCCTCGCTCGCCTGATCAAAGATCGGCCTGTACTAAGCATGATCTTGTTTTTGAAAACACATGTGTTCTTGTTCCGGTTAATTAGCTAGAATTACTATGTGATGCGCACAACACACAAGTACAGACTAGATCGCCTAATTTGGAACAAAGCATCTCATATCCATTTGTTTGGAAATGGTTTGAAGTTTGCTACTTGCAAGTAGGCTAAAATACGGATTTCAATGAATCGTTCCAATTCAAGTAATCCAACCTTCACCCACAGGCATTCAGGCAGTTATATCATCTAAGCAGTTAGCCTCATGGCAAGCATGCTGTCATGTTAACACTTACACATATGTAAGATGCTAAAGCATAAACACTTACAGTGTACTCCGAGCCAAAATAAAGAACTAGTTAGTAATCAATGCATGATCCTAGTTCATGTTAAGATGGCTAATGCAACACATGCAAAAATGCAACTAGAAATAGGCTCGGCTATTCTAAGATGGCATATGAGATGCGACAACTCGATACATGTATTCAAGTAGGAATTGAGATACAATGCAGTTAGTATGATGCGCCGAGCCTGGTGCATGCAATACAGATGAATGAATGCAAACATGCGAGCATAAGGATGCTAAATGAAATATGCCCTAAAACTAACCATCGTAAGCGGTTAAGTAAAAGGGAGAAAGAAGTGGGGTTGGAAGACATGCATCACACACACGCATGCTTATTACATCAATTGCGCCCTTTCGACGGAGGGACCGAAAGAATAATACAAATCAAATAATTAACTAACTAGTAGGCTAATTAATTAATTACAACAACCAAATCGAAATAAATAACTATTCTAAGTTATTAAAACACTGAAATGGCCTCGAGACGAGGGATGAATGCATGCTCGGTCGGCTTTGCTCGGAAATCCGTTGCCATGCTTTATGTTGCCTCTGTTTGCACTGCTCTGTACCTCTGAAAACTATGCCAACTTCTGTGACACTTCTGAACCACCTTGGGAGCATGCTGAGAGGCCATCGGCCAAAATATAGAGCCATCAGCCAAGGGAAACTGGTCATCAACCAAAGCTAAGGCTCTCGGCCAAATGTTTGTAGCCGACCGGCACTGGATATGGTCGATCGGCCATCTCTTCCTGCTGAATGCTCCTGTTGCTGTAGCAGAGGACAAACAGAGCATGTCAATACATTTGCAAGACAATGTTTGCACAACCACACTCCTTATCATGTTTGAGACTCAAAGGAGTGTAATTCTCGACCCTCGAGCCACCAATCACGCATTTCAATGCATGATGGCCAAATGAGCCAAGTGTGCAATTTCAATATGGAATGAAATGCACAAAAACACACAAGGGGCCCTAATCTCTATCATGCTTGATCAAGAGGCAAGGGAATGCACACATAATGCAATGCAACCTAAGTATGCAAGCAAGCATGCAAGCAACTCAAGCATGATACAAATCTAATGCGACATGAGCATGCAAGCATACAATATGCAATAGGCACACAACCTAAATATGCAAACATGCATAGCATGCAACAACATGCAAAATGAAGCAAGCACGCAACAACATGCAAGATAAGCATGCAACAACATGCAAAGATGGACTTAAACTAAAGTGGACAGCTCTTAAACATGCCCAAATCAGTGGCCGAAGTGCTAAGAAATGATGGACAAAAACACATACAAACATGCACATGTGATGGCCAATCACCTAGGCATAGGAGAGCAACTTTCAAGGACACTTAAAAGAGGACAAAGCATGCAAGTATGACAATACTACAAGCTCTGAAATGATGCTAGGCATGATGCCAAATCACACAAACAAGCCAAACAAGGCATACAAGAAGGCCTAAAACTTAAGGCTAGCCAAGGAGCTCAAACCATGGCTATGCAAAACAAGCCCCAAAGGGCCAATGGGACCTAAAATAGTCCCAAGGCAGGTCCAAACAAGACCAAAAACATGCTCAAAACTAGCCAACACAAGCTAGAACACAATGCCAAAAGCATGAGGCATGCAAGGCTATAAAAGGGGCGTTACACTACACCTATCAAAACCAAACATGGCATGATTTAAGCAATGAAAAATAGAGTTATGGCATGGTAAAACAAGACCAAAAACCCACTTAGATGGCATCCAAATGACCTAAGCATGGAAGCATACACAATGATCCATCCAAGAGGCACAAAACATCAACTCTTTAAAGCATTAAAGGAGTGATAAGTGCATGTCTATGAGCATACTACATAGACTGAAATAACATAACAAGTGATGCCAAATCACTGAAATGAGCCAAGTAATGCATACTAGAGACTTGGACACTTAAGGCTAACAAGCTAGATTGCATGGTAGCTATACAAAGCATGGCATATATGTTCAAAACTGTTAGGTTTTTATTCTTGGCAACCCCGTTTGAAAAAACTACTTTCAGTTGTATTTGTTTTCGCACTTTTATTTCAGTGAGGCTATGAGTTTATTAGATGCGAATCCAACCCGAACTGAGCCTTGCAGAGAAGTTTGTGATGTTAATGCTTTCAAGATTGCCACTTCGCTGATTATGACGGGGGTCGAGCTGCCCTGTCAGCTCGCGGGGTCGAGGGGCAGCTCCCCCGAAGCAAAATGCAAAAAATGCATTCAAAGTTGCCTGTCCGCTCGAGCGGACATTCCCCCGCTCGAGCGGAGAATGCTGAGTTTCAGAAGTTTGGTGAGTCTGCAAATATACTGTGATCCGTGTTTTCACGCTCGAGCGTCCATTTCCCCGCTCGAGCGTACACCCTAGTGCAGAACACGTCATATAGAGTCCCCGCTCGAGCGTCAATTCCCACGCTCGAGCGGACCTCGCAATTTCAGATTCTATAAATTGACAAGTTGCTTCAAATCTAGGATTACTTCTTCAGATCTTCTTCTTGGGTTCTAGGATTTATATCTGGGGATATTTTGCTAGTTTTCTTTGATGTTTTGATTGAGTATTCATCTCATGGTTTAAAGAGTATACATCAAAGGATTATTTGTTTGTTCTACACAAAAGAGAGAGTTGTTCTTCGGTGGATTCCGAAGAATTCGAGCCTGAAGCTTTGGTGGATTCTGGAGTGGCTCATTGTCAATACAATTCCGAGGTGAAGACGGGGTTAGAAGAGGCACATAGGGGCTGGTTCAATTCGGGCATGAATTCGCTAGGTAATTGAGAGTATACCTGTGTAATTCCTTTATGTCTTTTTAGTGGATTGTTTTGTGGCTTTTGCCCGTGATTTTTTATCACAATTGGAGGTGTCCAATTGTGGTTTTTCCACGTAAAATCGTTGTGTCGATTTGTCTTGATTGTTTGATTGGGATTGTTATATACTGCTTAAAATTGATACTTAATCACAAATCAACATCTAGGGAATTTCTAGATTTTTCAATTGGTATCAGAGCAGGTTGTTCTATTTTTTAAAAAATATATCTTTTAGAATGAGATCTTGTTTGATTTATGATAATGGATTGAATTCGTGAGGGAAATTCTATGGTTCGACCACCCCTACTTGACGGATCCAATTATTCGTTTTGGAAAGCTCGGATGAGATCGTTTTTAAAATCTATTGATGAAAAAGTTTGGCAATCTGTCATGTATGGGTGGACTGAACCGACGATTACCGTTGATGGAGTAACTTTCCCCAAACCAATTGATAAGTGGGACACAATTGATTACCAAAATAGTAGCTGGAATAGTAAAGCTATCAATTCTCTTTTTTGCGCTGTCATACCCGAAGAGTTTAGTCGTATCTGTAATTGTGAAGTCGCAAAAGAGGCTTGGGATATCTTATAAACTATTCATGAGGGCACTCCTTCTGTTAAATGCTCAAAACTTCAAAGGCTCACGTCTAGTTTCGAAAACCTTTCAATGAAAGATAGTGAGACCTTTGATGAATTTTATGCGAAGTTGAGTGACATTGTAAATTCCAGCTTCAATTTAGGTGAAAAAAAAACCAAAATCCAAAGTTGTGGGAAAAATTTTGAGATCCTTGCCCAATCAGTTCTAACCAAAAGTTACGGCTATTGAGGAGGCTCAAGATGTTGACAACCTCAAGCTAGATCATTTGGTTGGAAATCTCCAAACTTATGAGGCACATAGGAATTTCAAAAAGAAACAAAAAGATACTATTGCTTATAGTAGTGCTCATAGAGTTGGAGATGATTCTGATGAGGATTTTGAGATAGATTCCAAGATTACGGATGCTTTTATAAAACAATTTAAAAAATCTTTTCTGAAAAAGAATCCTAAACTTTTGGAATCTACTCATACTCATAAATCTGAAGGCAAAGATAAACTCAAAATTAATCCTATAGCCAAGAAGGAGAAAGGAAAGATACAAGGGAACTCTAAAAGAGTCCAATGCTATGAATGCCAAGGATTTGGCCACTTTGCTTCAGAATGCCCCACTCGTTTGAAGAAGAAGAAAGCACTTGTTATCACTTGGGATAATGAATCAGAATCTGATGAAGATGAAAGTGACAACGAAGATCAAGGCGAAGAGGGACATAAACAATTCCTTGCTTTCATGACGGCTTCCGAAACTGAAGAACGAACAGAGTATCCGAAAAGGTCGGTTGAGAATGCCACTGATGATGAATCCTCGGAGAGTGATGATGAAGAGCTTGAGCAAGCTTATGAAAAGTTGTATAAGGAGTCTCTTAACTTATCCAAATTGAATGACAAACTCACTATTAAACTCAAAGCATGTGAAAGTGAGAATGTCAAATTAAAGAAAGACATTTCTGAGGCTAGGAATGATGCCCTTAAGATTTCTAATGATCGACAAGCTCTTTGTGCAAAACTCTTGACTTGTGAGACAAAGAGGAATGAGCTACAGCAAATCTATGCAACATATGAAGAAAATATTGAAACTCTCGATATGTCTCAAGTTGCTTTGGAAGAACAAATGATCAAGAAAGAGGAAGAACTCAAGTGTGCTATGGCTACCATTGGTCTTTGGAACAGAGGATCAAAGACTTTGGACAATATCATTGGGTCTCAACAAATTTGTTCTGACAAGAGTGGCATTGGCTTTGGTGGTAAGAAAGAGCAAAAACAGAGTGCTTCCACATCTCATGATACAAGAACTCAAGGAAATGGAGAACAAAAAATTCAACATAAGGATGGACTTCTCAAACTTCCTAGAGTTGGTAAGGTAAAAGAAAAGAAGGTACACTTTGTACACCCTGTTTTTATTTGTCATCATTGTGGCATGCCTGGTCATATTCGCCCTTATTGTTATAAGTTGCATGGGAGAGTGTATTTGCCTAGACCTAGGAATAGGAAGTTGGAAACCATGTCAAGACGAGTTCCTATTGAAAGGGAAGGGAACCACAACGTCAAGACACCACCCAAGAACCGCAATTCTCACAACCTTGTTCATACTAAAGCGGTTTGGGTGAGAAAACTTGACTTGTGTTAATTTGTTTATTCGTTTTTAGTTTTTAGGTTTCTGTGTTTTTTTTTTTTTCTTTTTGAGTCATTTAATGTGTGCTTGTTCGTTTTCTGTCTTGCTTTGTTTTGAAAAAGAAAAAAAAAATTAATAAAAAAAAAAAACAACTAAAAGATTTTCTTAGTATGGTTTTGCAAGATTGAAATTTTTGAGTGGTCCTCGGTGCATATTGGAATTGATAAGAATATCCATTACATGTTAATATGTGTGTGCTTTCTGTGGTCATTACTCATTTTGGAGTGTGTGTTTTTTGATTAGTATGTCTCATTCTGTACACACTCTTGGATTAGCAAATATCGGAGTCTTCCGCCTTAGTAATCATTTTTTTTCTATGGACTTCTGGCATTGTATCTTTTGCTTTTCTAGAGGAGTTGACCTATACTAGCATATCATGGGTGATGTTGAGTCTCTTAACCACCTTCCATCTTTTTGCATCTCCACGGCTTTCCCCTCTGTTCTTTGTAGTCCAGCCATGAGGAAAAGGCTACCTCATAGTCACCAACCAGGCTATCCTTATTATATCCATGCTTCTCTGGTTCGGTTTCCATACTCTTGAGCGTGTCAGCCGCCAATGAGTGTGCAAAAGAAAAAGAAGAAGAAAAAATATGCAAAAGAAAAAATGTGCAAAAGAAAGAAAGAAAAAAAAAAGATTCATTGATTGAAGGGGAGCCTCCTCCTTTACTCACCAAATACCCATTGATTCCTAGTGGTTTGACTTTCCTTAGTTGTGCTCAGATTCTCTTGTCAGAGGTCCATCTTTCATATCACTACTAGGATTTGAATCTAGTGTTTGTCGAACTCCAAGAGTCACACACACACTTTTATCATGGGATCTATGCTTGTCACATATTGCATCACTTTCTTTTATGAGGAATCTTCTACAGGCTGTGCAAATTGTGTTTTCAAGTAATTATGCTTCTTGGATAATCTTGTGTGTTTTAAGGTACAACTCTGAAATTCCTTGCTTGCTTCATCATATTATTTTTGTTGTTTTCTTCTTGTTCACTGTTTTCAGTGTTTGTGGTTGCTTTTAGTGAGGGGGAGTTCGGTTAATCGTTATCATGTCATTGCTTGTGTGGTTTATGATCTTGCTATTGTTGTTTGAGCTTCCTTTGTAAATTCGTGACAAAAAGGGGGAGAAAGTTGTTTTTCATGTGTCTTAGGATTTCATGTATTCATGTCATGTGTTGGGTGCATATGTCTTAGTTGTCAGGTTTTCATGCTACATGTTCTTAAAATCTCCAAGTCGCTTCTATTCATGTTTTCCATCTCATGCTTCAAATGCTTCAAGATAATCTAGCCATATGTTTATTGCTTTTTCATATACTCTTGGGGGACTAATAGTAGTTTTGGAGATTGTGGCACTAATAGTTGTTTTGCAGATCATGACCTTGAGAAAGAAGTTTACTTTTGTTGGCTGTAATGGGTTGGGGTGTTTAGGATTTTATTTGTTAGGTGTGTTTTGTCACGGCATTGCCAAAGGGGGAGATTGTTAGGTTTTTATTCTTGGAAACCCCGTTTGAAAAAACTACTTTCAGTTGTATTTGTTTTCGCACTTTTATTTCAATAAGGCTATGAGTTTATTAGATGCGAATCCAACCCGAATTGAGCCTTGCAGAGAAGTTTGTGATGTCAATGCTTTCAAGATTGCCACTTCGCTGATTATGACAGGGGTCGAGCTGCCCGGTCAGCTCGCGGGGTCGAGGGGCAGCGCCCACGAAGCAAAATGCAAAAAATGCATTCAAAGTTGCCTGTCCGCTCGAGCGGACATTCCCCCGCTCGAGCGGAGAATGCTGAGTTTCAGAAGTTTGGTGAGTCTGCAAATATACTGTGATCCGTGTTTTCACGCTCGAGCGTCCATTTCCCCGCTCGAACGTACACCCTAGTGCGGAACACGTCATATAGAGTCCCCGCTCAAGCCTCAATTCCCATGCTCGAGCGGACCTCGTGATTTCAGATTCTATAAATTGACAAGTTGCTCCAAATCTTGGATTACTTCTTCAGATCTTCTTCTTGGGTTCTAGGGTTTATATCTGGGGATATTTTGCTAGTTTTCTTTGATGTTTTGATTGAGTATTCAACTCATGGTTTAAAGAGTATACATCAAAGGATTATTTGTTTGTTCTACACAAAAGAGAGAGTTGTTCTTCAGTGGATTCCGAAGAATTCGAGCCTGAAGCTTTGGTGGATTCTAGAGTGGTTCATCGTCAAGACAATTCCGAGGTGAAGACAGGGTTGGTTCAATTTGGGTGTGGATTCGCTAGGTAATTGAGAGTATACCTGTGTAATTCCTTTATATCTTTTTAGTTGATTGTTTTGTAGCTTTTACCCATGATTTTTTATCACAATTTGAGGTGTCCAATTGTGGTTTTTCCACGTAAAATCGTTGTGTCGATTTGTCTTGATTGTTTGATTGGGGTTGTTATATACTGCTTAAAATTGATACATAATCACAAATCAACATCTAAGGAATTTCTAGATTTTTCAAAAACAATGCAAAACAGAGCTTTAGCATGTTAAAACAAGGCTACAAGCTTCATGGAGTTGAACCAAAATCATGCTAGAATAACATGTTACAACATGATGCATATTAAGGCAAATGAGGGGATTGCAAGACAAGCATATGGAGCATGTAAGAGGCCATTAAACCAACTTGAGATAGAGGTAAAACATGGCAAAATAACACCAAATACTTGCTGAAATGGAGCTAAAACAAGCTAAGCAAACATGCTACCTATATAAGCCATTTATACTAGCATATAAGACAACAATGAGAGGGGATGACCCTCTCCTATTTAGGACTCCAAAACCACCTTCCCATCACTGAAAATCCTCTGGATTTCAGTGGTAGGAAGGTCATGCAAAGCCAAGAACAAGGGCCAAAAGGGATGGCCTAAAACAACGCCAAACAAGGCCTAAGAGGGGGGAAACAACCCCAAACCAAAAAGTGACCTTAAACAAAGGTCTAAAGCAAGTAAAAATAGAACTTTTATCAGTTAAGAGTTAAGCTTAAAACAATAAGCAAGAAGGGCTAAAAGCTTAAGCAAGAATGGGGTATTAAAAGCATGAATGCTCACCCTTGAAGAACACTCTCAAGAACAAGGCTCCAGCAACTTTTCCAAGCTTAAACCACTCCAAGAACCCTGAAACTAACTCTCTAGGATCTCAGTAACCAAAGGATGGTGTATTGCTAGGTGTTTGTGTGCAATAATGTGAACAAAACAACCTTTTGAGCACAAATACACACACAAATATATAGAGAGAGAGAGCTATAGAGATAGATAGATATATATCTTCTATCTCAGATTTTTGGAACCCTTGAGAAGGGAGGAGGGCCTCCCCTCTTATAGAAATCCAATTTCAAAGCTTCCTAAGCAAGCTAAGCAAGAGGCAAATCCCTCCATACACGTGTATGAAGGGGGGGAATTGTGGATGCCAGCTGTGACAGCTGGCATAAAATATCTGCATAAAGCAGATGAACAAGGTTCGGCCAAAAAACATGGCCGATCGACCAACACAAGGGCCAGCCGACCAAATAATGTGACAATCGGCCAACACTTTTGGCCGATGGCAATAAAACAAGGCCGATGGCCTCAAGCCTTGGGCGATGGGTTGAGGGGATGGCCAACAAGCCACCCTCTTCCCTCAAAAGCAAAACACAAGTGTTTGGTTCACAACCAAGCACAAATCAGACAAGTTGAGAGATCTTGAGGCAAGGCGCGCGACCGAGACCTCCGAGAACTCAAAATGAACACGAGCATGGATAATCATCGAGTGTTCAAACGATGACGTCCAAGTCTTGAGGACGGTCAAAAATGGGGTGTCTACAATTGACTGTCACAAAAAGGGAACGAATAAATACCATTATTAGAGACGGAAAATCCAAAACCGTGACAAAAAGTAATATGACACGTGATAGTACGTTACTCGTTGTAAAAAAAAATTTCGCCTTGTTTTTTGTTTTTGTTTTTCTTTTGCAACACCCTTTGTTCATCCATCGCAAAAGTTTTATTTTTGCTCATTAGCGACAATCCTTAAAATGGTCACAAAAACTTAATCCCTAATTTCCCAAAACTTTCAAACTTCCTCTTCGGATAGAAACACTACTATAATAATGTTTAAAGATCACACAAAAGAAATTAAAAATATCTCACTTTTATTAGAAGTGTGATTAAAAAATTAGAATAATATTTTGATCATAACTAATTTAAGTGACTAAGATAGTATTTATTTTTGATCTCATCTTCCAAATAAGTGTGATTATATTTTTTTTAATCACCATTTTTAAATAAATGTGATTATATATTTTGGCAATATTGTTTTTATATAAAATAATTTCCAATCTTTTTAGGTGGATAAAAATAATTTCCAATCTTATTTTCACATTAGTCTTTATTTCAGCCCTAGAGACTCCTGCTCTCTCTCTTTCTCTCTCTCTCTCTCTCTCTTTACCTCTGATCGCATCACTGCCATCTCCACGTGAGTCCCTGAATTGCTCAACATCTCTCTTTGGTCCACCACAGCTCCCCCTCCATGGCCTTACAAATCTCGCCTCGACCACGACAACACCAAATATTTACCTCTACTGCCATCGCTGCTTCTTCTTCTTCCTCCAAATCTGCCGTCTCCTGTCTTTGTTGATTCTTTAGTTCGGCCCTTCGTTTGCTATCAAACAGGAGCCTCAAAAGTGGAAATCATAGATCCATTAAGCTAAGGTTAAGGCTCACTCTCCCCCCCCCCCCTCTCTCTCTCTCTCTCTCTCTATATATATATATATATCACTTCTATTTAATATTAGGTTTTTGGCCATTCCATACTATTTCTTTTCTTCAATTTCTCCAATTTATTATAAATTAGGCCTATTTGTGGTTGATTATGATAAAGTATTTATTGTTTCGGTTGAATTAGTGCTTTGTTTTGTGTTTTGAATACCTAATTAGGGGTTTTTTTTTAGAGGCACTTTTTCATTAATCCTTTTTCACCTACTAACATTCCATTTAGTTCACATTATTTTCTTATGTTCTAATAAGTCTTATGGGTGACATAGTTACCAAAATATCCCTAATAATATTCACATTTACGTTGTGAATGTTCCGTGATGTGAATGTTCACGTCATCAATGTGAATGTTAATATGTCAATGTGAATATTCACATTGTAAAATATAAATGTTCACATCACCAAATTACTAACTGTTCAAAAAATATTTGTAAGGTTAGAAATGTCATAAAATACCTAAAATATGAGAATTAAGATTTGGCAGATAAAGTGTCCAAATAATAAGACTTATTAGAATATAAAAATATCTTATGGACTAATTAGGATACAAACAATTGAAAAGGATTTTCTATTATATTTCCCTTTTTTATATATTATTTATTATTTCTTTTGAATTTATTCTTTGTTTTTTCCGAGCTGTTGCTTTTCTGGTCTCGTGTAGTGGTTGTAAATATATTGGTAGACTAGCAATTATTGTTATATTAACTATTGAAAAAATTAAAAAAGAAAATAAAATGTTAACAATTGGACTCGTTGACTTCCACTCTTTTTTGTGCCATAATTATTCAACATACTCCTTCCGTCTCAAAATAATGGTCCCTTTTGAGAAATCTAACTTTTTTTGGTAGTACAATTATTGCATTTGAAAAAAGTTGATTTTCCAAAATTATCCTTTTGATAGTACATTTTTTAGGAATATCAATGTCATAATTGTACTTTTTATATTGTTTATTAATTTAAAAGAATGGCAAAATAAGAAATTTATATTATTTTTATACTTGATTTTTTAAGAGGGACTAATATTTTGGGACAATAAAAAATGGAATAAGGGACTAATATTTTGGGACGGAGGGAGTATATATTTATTGAAAATTTTATTTTGTTAATTGATTTTGTAGTTAAAGATAATATTTTGAGAAATACAAAGCTTAGGTTGTTTAGGAAAAATGACACGCATCCAAAAACTAGGAAGATCTCTCTGAGCCTGAGGCAAATCTTCAGTGATACCTTTGTGAAGACAAATGAAAGAATGATGCTAATTCTACAGAGGGTCGAGCCTTTCATTACATATAGATAGGACAAACAACTCTTTGTGACTTTTATTTGCTACAAATGGCATGTGCTTGATTTTTACATGAGGACATAGGTTGCTCTCACCATTGATTTATCAATTACAATGTGAAGTAATTCTTCTGTAAAATATCCTTGTTGAAGGTTATGAAATGATTCAAAATTGGTCGTAGTTATACCTTGATTGTAATACACTATGTGCGTTGATTATTTGCTTGCATTTCACCTCCTTGCTTGCGATATTGGTAGAATCCATTATGGTTAGTGCTAGGGTCTGGGGAATATTGAGCTTCTTTTGAGGGTGAGATCTAGTATAAGGCTTCCCTCAATTCTCATATGTTTCCTTGCTTGGTTTCTTGAACGACAAGGTTCTTGGGTATACTAACATATATGTTTCTATTATCACAAACATGGCCCCTTGTGTAGAGTCTTAAAGCGTAATAAGGAGTGGCAACACAGTTGGTGTTTAAAATTAAAGTATTTCAATCAAGTGTTCTACTTGATTTGAATACATGATTGTTCTTGAACCTTCCAAGAGATGTATTTTAGATCTCCTCTATGTTGATCCCTCTTGTTACCTTTTCTTTTTCTATTCCTCTTTTTTTCATTTTTACTTTTCCCTTTTTTGAGGGAAATGGACTAAGGCAATCTGATTATTTAGCTAAAGCTTGTCTTGGTTTAGTGAGTTGAGTTGAAGCGAAGACCTCTTTGCACGTGCATAATTTACAAACTATGTATAACTCGCTTTTCGTGCTCCTTGAAGGGATTTAGTCTCCTCGGATACAATAGCCCTATAGTTTGGACACTCGTGGTTCTGAATTTGATTTCACAAGTGCAATGTGAAATAGATAAACACAAATGAGTCTAAATCCGAAAAATCTCTTGGAAAATTGATTTTGAATCAAAAAAATGACAAAAATGGACTACATTGCTAGATTTCAGAGCCGTCACCTAAATATTTTTGAGAAATTTAGGAAACCCATAACCCATGCCAAAGGCCACTTGTCCATCATCGCTAAAGTGTCTTGGCTCGGGAACTTAGGTATGAGAGGGGAAGGTCATGAATTGAGCACCCCACTCACCCGATTAAAGATCGGCCTCTACTAATCATGATGTGATTCTTATTTACATTATATGCTCTTATTCCGATTATTATGCTGTCGTTACTATGTGATGTGATACAAGTATAGAATAACTCGCCCAATTTGAAACTCTTTGATTTCATGTTTATTTTGAAAAGTGTTTTAAATATGCACCACTTGAAAAAGTGATCTAATATGTACATTTAATCAAATCATCCAAACTTAAACAAATTAGCCTTCATCCACTGGCATTCAAATAGGTATATCGACTAAGCACTTAGCCTTAAGGTAAACATGCTTGACATGGAAACACTAACACACATGCAATATGTTAAAGCAAAAATGCTCACCTAGTACTCCAAGACAAGCCAAAGAAAACAAAATAAGTAGCGAAATGCATGATCCTAAGCAATGTAGCATGACTAATACAATGCAATGAATACAACATGCAACTAATAGTCTCGGCTACTAATATGACATGTGAGTCAATTCAAGACACACGATAAAAGCACGTATTTGAGTAGAAGTTGAAATTGACATTTGATTAGTATGATGAGCCAAACCTTATGCGTGCAAACATGGATGTAAGTCATGGCAATGACATGAAAATGTAAAAAATGATGCTACCATTATAAACGAGGAAATAAAGGGAGAAAGAAATGGGGGTTGGAAGACATACACACATTATTACATATTTGCCCTCGTGCAGGAGGGTTTGAATGTCCAAATGTCCAAATTAACTACTTATTACAAATCCAAATGAATGAATAAGCTAGATTAACTAATTATTACAAGTTCAAAGAAATCTAGGTAATTAATTACGATACACTACTATTAAAGTACTAATTTTACGAGCTACGGCGAGTAAAGAAGTACGTATGCATGAACGAGAATATCCACCCGAAAACACCTCTGTTTTGCTGTCAAAACTATTCTGTTTTGCAGTAAAAAAAAATGATCTGTTTTAGCCCCACCCTCTGCTCTGTTCTGCCATGAAAATAGCATGGCCTATGTAAATGAAATGGCTGATCGGCCAGAAAAAGTGGTCGGCCGGATGGTGAGGTGGCCGGCTGCCCTGCTGTAACAGAAAGGAAATAAAGCACAAATAGAGTATTTCTAGGGGATGTTTGTCCCTTCTGTCTCTCCCTATCATGAAACAGATCAAGGGAAGGTGTAGACTCGATTCGTAAACCATCAATTGACACGAACTCGTTACGTGATGATCTATGAATCGATGGGACAAAGTGTTAATAAATGGAAAGTAAAGACCAACAAAACCTCCATAGAGTTACATCAAGGGTAATGGCAAACATTGATTCTTGAGCCATTGTCATCACTAGAGAGTATGAAATGACTCAAGACTCAATGGGTTCAATTAACATCCGATTGAACCCGACTTGATTTTATTCTCTTGCTTTTTTTAGTCTAATTTTGTTAGCATCTTTTAATTACCTTTCCATTCTTTAATCATTTAGTCCAAAAATGAGAATTAAGTCCACTAAATGGAGGGAAGTATTAAACAAGAAGTTGTTCTAGACATGAGAGAGATATAATGCCTTGGTAATGAACTTCCGAAGAGATTAAATCATTAAGCATGGAAGAGTCTCTTTCGCATGCCTTAAACAACACTCATTTGAAACAACTCTCAAACAAATAAAACCAAGAAATGAGAGAGGGTACAGAGATGATTATCACAAGCATAAAATAAAGGCTATCAACTCAAATAGGTTGGTGTCTAAGGCCTAAACCACCAAACCTATGAGAACTACAACACTACAAGCATACTATACAAGGCATGAATGAAGTAAACACATTAAAACAATCCTAAAACTCACAAAAATAGTGCTGGATTTAATCATGAAAAGCTAGAAAAATGTTAACTAAAACAATGGAGAAATTAAGCTAGTAAGCAAGCCTAAAGGGGGTGGCTAACCCTTCTAATTTTGAGACTTCAAAACTACATTTTTTGCCTCTCAAAAATAGTGGTAAAAAGTTGAAAAAAGGTTGAGAAAGAAATGGGAAACACAAGGGCAAAAACTTAGAAAATAAGGTTCAAAGAAAGGTGGTTAACCCCTCTACCTTTGATAGCTTTAGGCCGCAAGTTTTAGGCCATAAAAATAGTGTAAAACCAGTACAAAAACTGTAAGAAAAGATTGGGGAGAAGTAGTGTAAGGAAGGTCAAGGTTATACCTCTTGAAGAGGAGTAAGTCGTTGATTCAAAAACTCATAAGTAGAGCTAAAATATTGGTTTAGGAAGTATAGGTAAGGTGTATGTGTGTTGCAAGAGTGAGTGAGTGAGTGAGTGAGTGAGTGAGTGAGAGATTTTCAAGAATTTGAGCTTTTGGAATTTTTTCTAACCTAAAAACATAAGGTATGGTTCTCTATATATAGAAAAGCTGGTGCCTCAGTCGAAAATATCTATATTGAGCCAGCTGGTGCAGTGTATGCACATGGGGGAACATCTGGCAGCAAAATATTTGCCAGCCAAGAAACCTGGCTAGCCGGCCAAGTAGGGGACGGCCGGCCACTGAATTCTTGCCAACCGGCCACCTGTTAGCCTGCAGGCCTCTGGGTGGTCAGGCTTGGAAAAATTAGGTTTTGGTCCAAAGTTGGTGCAAGGTTCTAGGCTCTGAAACTCAAGAACCGAGGCTTCTTGTTGAGAAAATTGAGCGTATGTACAACGTAGTATTTCATCATCGGGTGATCAACCTGAAGCGCCCAAGTCTTGAGGGAGGTCAAAAATTAGGTGTCTACAGTTGTCCCTCTTTGACAGAGCTCGAAGTCATAAAATGACGTGAGTGAATGTCAAAGCCCAAAGACGATCCATTTGACATGGCCATAAGACTTTGGCAAGAAATCAAAATGCAAATGCAGTGGTTGAACTCGAAAGTTACCTACGTATCCCTTTGCAATGAATCAAACCAGTGTAGTTCAAGGGCAAGATGCAAATGATATGCAGAAAGGATGTATTTGAAAGTTGGACTTGCCGTTTTTTTTGAAAATTCATGATCATGCAAAACAATGCAATGAAACAATACAACCAGCAATAACAGGATACCAATATTTGAATGAAAGCTTAAATCAAAGCAAAACAAATCAAGGCGTGTCTCATACGAAAACAAGTGAGCAAATAGCATCCAAACACGTCTCACGCAAAATGAGGATGGGAGATACAAACCAAACTACGTCTCACGTAGAAGGGACATGAGAAAATGCAAGCCAAACTACGTCTCACGTAGAAAAGGATGTGAGAAAATGCAAGCCTAACTACATCTTATGTAGAAAGGATGTAAGAAAATGCAAGCCTAACCACGTCTCACGTAGAAAGGAGAACAGCTCCTTGCCAAACTAGGTCTCACACAGAGAGAGTGAAGAGTGCAAGCCTAACTTTGTCTCACGTAGAAAGGGTCAAAGATGTAAGCCTAACTACATCTCACGTAGAGAGGGTCAAAACTCCATGCCAAATTGTGTCTTACGCAGAAAGGGTGGAGGGTGCAAGAATAACTATGTCCTACGTAGAGAGGGTCAAAGCTCCATGCCAAACTGCGTCTCACACAGAGAGGGTAGACGGTACAAGCCTCACTACTTCTCACGTAGAAAGGGCTAAAGACGCAAGCCTAACTACGTGTCACGTAGAGAGGGTCAAAGTTCCATGCCAAATTGTGTCTCACGCAGAGATGGTGGAGGGTGCAAGCCTAACTACGTCTCATGCAGAGAGGGTCAAAGCTCAATGCCAAACTGTGTCTCACGCAGAGAGGATGGAGGGTGCAAGCCTAACTACATCTCACGTAGAGAGGGTCAAAGATGCAAGCCTAACTATGTCTCACGTAGAGAGGATCAAAGATGCACAAAGAGTATGATGCATGTGGATGCAACACAATGCGACATAATTGATACAATATGATGCGGTATAACAGGTAACAGATTTAAAAAAGCTAAACAAAAGTGGTATTACCTCACAAAGATCTCCGACTTACCGTTCGGAGGTCTTCAAATGTTCAAAAAGGATACACCTTGCTCAAACTTGAAGTTGGGGTATTTCCCCATCAGAGAAACAACGGGACTTAAAACGACGTGTCCGGAATCACATTTTAGAATTTTTTGAAGCTGAAACAAACCCAAAGTCTGCAATTCTTCACTTTAGGATAAATACAGGAAAGGCCAGGCCTTAGCAAAAACCAGATCTGGACCAATTTCTTGGTCGGCTCGCCACAAGACCTGGACGACCGGTGACTAACCAGCCGGCTGGCCACCCGATGGGTTTTCAAGGCCAAAAAGGGAAATTTGGCTCGGGTTCTATTAAAATAACACAAAAGCCTCATTTTACACACATCCATACATCTGAAATCCTTTTCTCTTTCTAGTTTTGCGCTCTATACACATTACCCAATACCCCACGCAAACTTTTTTCGTAAAACACCTTTGTGTAGCTCGGCTTTTTCATGCCACTTTTTGGAAACTCGGAAAGAAGCCCTATAGTTCGGACTCCAGCGATTCTAAATCTAATCTCACAAGTGCAATGTGAAATTGATAAACACCAAAGAGTTCAAATTCGGTAAATCTTTTGAAAAATCGATTTTAGGATCAAAATGCCAAAATTGGATTGCTTTGCCAGATACAGAGTCGTCATCTAAATGCTTTATTTTGGAAAAATTTAGGAAACCCATGACTCATGCCAAGGGCCACGTGTCCTTCATCACCAAAGTTGCCTCGGCTCGAGAACTTAGTGTCACGACCCAAACCCGCCCCTATGGGTTTAGTACCGTAACCGGCCAGTAATCCGAGATTACCGAAGGCCTGCTTAACAGTAATACAGTAAAACAAAGTACAGGAGCATGGCGGAAGCCATTACAGTAATAAAATAATGTCCATTGAGCTGTGACAGTCTGTATGCAAAAAGACTTTTTATACATATAAACATTCAGTACAGGACAGTTATGCACGATATTTACAATCATTCAGTACAGGGACTTAATCCCTACTAACAGTACAGTATGGTGCTACCAGTCTATACAGTATTACAAAACAGAGCAGAGACAAACGGGGAAATAAAAACACCCCTAAGCCTTAGCTTGGCAGGCTCGGAACCTCGCAGTGAGGCACATTGGTTGGCTTGACAAAATGGGAGTTTACCCCGACGCTTCTAACTTTGATCCGGTGCCTGCATACCTACATATATATATGAGCAGTGAGCTAAAGCCCAGTGAATAACATAAAGCGTAAAGGGGTTTAGAATGAATATCTTTACAGTAGTGAAAACAGTTCATTTCAATCAGTATTTCAGTTGTTCAGCACAATCAGTCATATGTGGTACATCCATTAGCATAACAGTACAGTAAGCAGTAGGTCTTAAAGACCGAACAGTAATGATGGCCATCAATCAGTAAACAGTGGTGGTTCCACGAGGGAATCGACAGAGATCTCTGTAACAATAACAGTAAACAGTAGGTGCTAAGGATGCCACTGTACAATTCAGAATATAGGACATACATTCACTCAGTAAACAATATCAGTTCAGTAAACAGTTCAGTTCAGTATTCAGAAGATAAACATTTTGAACATATCTTTACACAATTGTTACTCACAGAGTTCTGGGCTACAGTGAACTAGAGCGTCTCCTCGGAATGCCAACCCTATACAGTTAACAGATTGAACACACACTAAGTTTTACAGTTGGGAAAAATAATGACTTAATCGCTAAATTTGCCTTGGTGTGTTCTACATCTATATCCTCTTTAAGATGCCTTAAATATGCCCTAGGAATGCCTAGGATGGAAAGAGGACGCAAGGATGTATTCAGAAAACATTTTCAGAATTTTCAGTGAAACAGAGTCCCGCTCGAGCACAGGTTTCCCCGCTCGAGCGGACATGCAGACAACAGTTCCCGTTCGAGCGTCATCTTATCCGCTCGAGCGGACCAAAAAGTACTGGATAGGTGAAATTCACGCTCGATCGGGCGCTCAATAGCCACTCGAGCGTAAGACACAAGGTCCCGCTCGAGCGCCAAATACCCCGCTCGAGCGGACTGTACTGCAGTGCAAAGTACTGGGAGCTCGATTTTCCCGCTCGAGCGGCACTTCCCCCGCTCGAGCGGACGACCAAAATCTGGAAATCTCATATTTGAGTCACAAACTCAAAATCAAGTTTAAATGCATAAAATTCGATCATCTTGGGCCAATTTTCTGCAAAACATAAGTAAACTTATAGAACAACATGTTACAAAGGTCAATTTGAGGAAATCGAGGCCCAAGGGTGTTTCAATTAAACTCCTTTTCAAACCCATTTTCAAGAACATGATCTCAAATGAACATGCATGAACTTTGAACAACTCCCAAGCTTCAAAACATGCTCTAATGAGCCAATTCTTTTCAAAACAAGATGAACACATGGTCTATAACGTAAACATGAACATGCATGCAACATTTTCCATGAAATCAACCCAAAACTCTTCAATGCACACATGCATGCAACAATTAAGCTTTAACACCACAACTAGAGCCATAAATTGGCTCTAGACTTCAACTCACTCTAAACCATGCAAGAAATCAACTCAACACATAAACAAGGAGGCAATGAATCTATCTTAAGTCTTGAATTAGAGATATGGAGGCTCAATTATGCACTCAAGCTTCAATTTCCTTCACTTCTACCAAATTCCAAGCCAATTAGAGATGAAATCACACTCTCCTAGCTCTCTCTCTCTCTCTAATTCGGTGGTGTACTCAAAATGGCTAGTGAAATGTGTTTTGACCAAGTGTAATAAGACTCAAAGGTGCTAAGTAAGTGGCCCACTATTGGTGGCAAAAATGTAAATAAGTGCGCAATGCAATTTAACCTATTTTAATCTAATTTAATCGTACCAAATCACATTTCAGATAGTTATGTCATAAAATCACATAAATTATGATGATCCTAAAACATCAACCAATTTCTGATTCGGCCGCCGATAAGGCCTTTAATTTACAGTTTAAACATATAAACATGAACAGATAATCACACAGTCAAACAGATAGAATACAATTCAAACAGATATATATTCAATCAATTCAGTTCAGATTTCAGTCAGTCAGTTCAGTAACTCAATCAGTTCAATTATCAATCATAATCAGTCTCGGTTTAACAGTAATCGGTGGTTATTCGGTAAACAATGGTGAGGGTTATTACACTTAGGTACGAGAAGGGAAGGTCATGAATTGAGCAGCCCCGCTCGCCCGATCGAAGACCAGCCTCTATTAATCATAATATGATTTTTTATAAACATTATGTGCTCTTGTTTCGGTTATTATGCTAGCTTTCCTATGTGATGCACATAAGCAAGTACAGACTAGTTTTCTTAAATTGGAACAATTCAATTTCATGTTTTTTTTGTGAAAATGGTTTGAATTTGCCACCTCAAGTGGGCTTGAGGTTTTGCGAATTTGCCACAAACAAAGTGGACTTAAACGCACATTTATTGAATCGTTTCAATTCAAACAACAAGCCTTCATCCACAAGCATTCAAGCAGTTTATCAAGTAAGCAATTAGCCAAATGGTAAGCATGCTAGTCATGGCAATAACCCACAATTATGCAAGTATGCTAAAGAACTAAAAACTCACCTAGTACTCCAAACCAAGAAAGAAACTAGTTAGAAAAATATGCATGATTCCTAACTATGTTAAATGTCTAATGCAACGCATGCGAAAAAATGCAATTTAATAGGCTCGGCTACTAATTTGGCATATGATTCGATTTGATAACATGCTGTTAAACACGTATTCAAAGAAGTATTTAAATGACAATGCGGTTTGAATGATGCGCCAAGCCTCGGTGCATGCAATGCGAATGAATGGATGCAAGCATAAAGTATGTTAATTGAAATATGTCCCTCATCTAACCATCAAAAGTGATTAAATAAAAGGGAGAAATACGTGGGGTTGGAAGACATACACATTATTACATTTTGCTCTCACGAAGGAGAGTCCGAATGAATAACTAAACTAAGCTAATCTAAGCTAATCTAAGTGAAGCTAATTACGCTAATTATTACAAACCAAATGAAATAAATAGCTAAACTAATTAACTAATTATTACAACACTTTTAATTTAACTAACTAGTAAGTTAACTAATTAAGTTACAACACAAATCTAAGAAAGCTAAGTAATTAAAATCTCTAACTACGCTGCCACTACTCCACCTCAGGAAATGGAAGATGCACATGCTCGGTTTCTGCCCGAAAAGATCTCCGTTTTGCTCCTGAAAGCCTCTGTTAGCGGAGTTGACCATTTCCAGAACCATTTGCTCCACCTTCCCAATTCTTTGCTGAGGTTTGCATCAATGGCCAGTCGGCCACTTGGAGAGACTACCGACCAGGTGCCAGCCATGTGGGTGGCCTGTCGGCCATCTATGGTGCACTGCCGGCCACTGATGCACTGGATCACCATACTATAACAGAGGACAAATAGAGCAAAAAAAGGGTATTTCTAGGGATTGTTTGCACAATTCATCCCTCTTTTTCATAAACAAATCTAAGAAGTTATGAACTCAAGTCACAAACCACCAATCTAAGCAATTTCATTGCATGATGGCTTGTAATTCAAGAGGTGCAAATTCAATAAATGCAAAATGAGACACAAGCCACATTCCTTTCATGAAAGATCAAGTGAAAAAGTTGACCTTGGAGACTTGAATCATTTCATCACTTAACAAGTATGAAATGGTCCAAGTTCCATGTGTTCAATTAACGTTCGATTGAACACATCAAAAACACAACCAAATGCTGATCTTGGCTCACTTTTAGTTGTAAGTTTTAATTACACATTGTACTTACCAACCATTACTTAGTTAATTAAGTCCATTGGTGAGAGTTCTCTAAAGAGAAGGAAGTGTCAACCAAGGGGTTGTTTAAGGCATAAGAGAAGCTTCATGCCGTTGGTAATGAACCCTCAAAAGAGGATTAAACCATTAAGCATGGACTTCAATCTCAAGCTTAAAGAATCCCAAGTTTGAAACAACCCTCAAAGCAAATTAAAAAAAATCAAGAAATGAGGGAGGTTGTAGAGCTTTAGGTGCTAAAATGAAGTGCAAAACAATACCAAAACATGCAATCAACTCAAACAAGGGATGTCTAATGGCCTAAAACACCACCCTTGTGAGGACCTTTACACTACAACCATGCTAAACAAGCCTCAACTGACCCAAACGGCCCAAAATAGAGCTAAAGCAGTCTAAAACAAAGGCAAAAACATGCTGGAATATAGCTACAAAAAGCTAGAAAAACATGCTAACACATGGAGTTAACTAGGCTAACAAACAAGACACAAGGAGTGGAGGCTAACCCCTCTAATTTTGGACTTCAAAACATGTTTTTTGCCACTGAAAATACTCTAAAATTCAGTAGTTAAAAGCCCCAAAAAAGATGATTTAAAGATGGGAAACAGAAGTGAAGAAGCCTGACAAACAAGGTACAAAGAAGGGTGAACCACCCCCCCTACTTGAAGATGGCTTCAAACCACAAATTTCAACCTATTTTGACAAAGTTTTTATAGCTCAAAAACAGCCCAAAAACAGTATATATATATATAAAAAAAAAAAAAAAAAAAAAGATAGGAAAACAAGTATGCAAAGTAAGCTAACAAAGAAAATATTATACCTCTTGAAGAGAAGAGTGATTCTAGGCAACAATTCAAGCTAAAACCAACTTGTAGAGCTCCAAGAAGACCTCAAGGAACCTCAGCTCAAACATGATCAAGTTTTGTTAAGGAAGTAAAGGCAAGACTGTAGTGCAAGTAGGCAAAAGTGTAGAGAATTGCAAGAAAGAGAGAGAAAAATCTAGAGAGAGAGAGAGAGAGAATTTTGAGTTTGAAATCTCCTAACCTCAAAACATGAGAGAGGGACTTCCTATATATAGAAAACATGAAATATATGCAAGGAGATTCAGCCCTCCATGTGTGGACAGATGGGAGCATCTGTGCAAACAGCTGGCACAACTGGCATAAAATATCTACAGAAAACACTGGTGGTCAGCCGGCCATCATTGATGGCCGGCAAGGCACATCAATAGCCGGTAAACCAAAAGCTCTGGCCACCAGCCTTCATAGATGGCCGGCAGGCCACTAGAGACTACAGAAGAGAAAAACCAAGGCATGGTCCAAAAAGGAGACAAAATGGATGCAGGGTTTGAAAGGCTCAAACCTGTGGCATTCCGTTGAGGACTTCAAGCACTAGGCAAGCAATCAGACTCGTCATCGGATGTACCTGCAAGAATATCCAAATCTTGAAGGGCCATCGAAAATGGGATGTCTACAGTTGCCCCTCTTTGACAGAACTTGGAGTTATGAAATGACATGAGTGAATGTCAAAGCCCAGAAACGACCCATTTTGACAAACAATCAAGACAAAAAAACAAATAGTTGCGCTCGCAGGCTGCCTACGTATCCCTTTGTAAGGAATCAGACTAGCGTAGTTCTGGGCAAAATGCAAATGATATGCATGATGCAAGAACATAACTTATAATCATGCAACAAGGCTGTGCAATAAAACATTTAAATGCAAATGCTATGCAAAGAAATGTCACAGTTAAACAAACTGAAACGAAGCACAATTCCAAACATGAAAAGAAAACAACGTGCCACGCACGAGAAACACGAGCCCAAACTACATTTCATTCAGAAAGGATGTAAGAAAATTATGCAGGCTTAACTATGCGTCACGTAGGAAAGGCGAAGAATGACACGATCTCGGGCACACCTGGGGTCTCATTCAAGATTCTAACGCATTTGAACGCGGAAGGAAAAAAAGGATGGTGTAAACACCAAGCATACCCAAATGTTTCTAACCAATACAAACAATCCTAACGCGTCTCACGCAAGAGGATGAGGGGGTGGTGTGAACACCGGGATGCACCCAAATGTTTTTAATCAAAGGAGGTGGTCTGAACACCGGGACACACCCGATTGTTTTTAACCGAAGGATGGTGTGAACACTGGGACGCACCCGAATGTTTTTAACCAAAGGGTGGTGTGAATATAGCGATCCCGGTTTTCCTTTTCTGTAATTGTTGCATTCCGGACTTTGGTTCGTGGAGTTGGTAGTTGTATATCTTGTTGTCATCCTTTAATTCCCTATGTTTGAATTTTAGGATGTGTTGAGCGTGTTTCGAACAGGTAGGTTGAGTTTTGGTCTCAAGTGTTGTTGCCTAGAGTTTTGGTGTTACGCTCGAGCGGGTCATTCTGCGCTCGAGCGGAGTTTGCTTTTGGTTGTCCGCTCGAGCGGGTCTTCTTACGCTCGAGCGGAGTTTACACACTCTCAGTATTTCGTGCCTCTGCAAAACTTCTGCAAGTGTGTTTTTCACGCTCGAGCGGGTTTTCTTACGCTCTAGCGGGTTGCGCTCGAGCGGACCTTTTGGCGCTCGAGCGGGTAGTGCTTTGTCTGTGAAAGTTCTGGGAGGGGAAAATCTATGCTCGAGCGGACTGGTTTTCACGCTCGAGCGGATGTACTTTATTCTTGTGTCTTGGCGCTCGAGCGAGACTTATTGCGCTCGAGCGGATCCAGTTTTTTGTTCTTGATGCTCGAGCGTCCTGTTCTCCGCTCGAGCGGACCTGTCGTATATCAGATGGCAGTTGGGCATTTTTGAATCACTTTTCACTTTTCTTCTCTCTCTCTCTTACTTTCCCAAAATCGATTTTGAGAGCTTTTCTCTCTAGAATCTCCCTTCTCTATAGGGTTTAATCTAGTTAGAGTGTTCTCCTTTCCTTCGGCCTTTGTAAAGAGTGTGTTGATCGTCGAGGGCTTCGTTTTGATCCGAAAAGTTTGGAGTTTGGAGCACTTTGGTTTTGGTCTTCTTCTCCATTTGAGCTCTAACTTCGAGGTAGGGATATCCTACTCCATCTTATGAGCTTTGTCTTTAAATTTTAGTATTTTGATATGTTGGGGGTTGTTAGGTAATTTCGAGAAATTTTGGGGTCATTGTGTAATTTTCAAAAGAGGGGTTTTCAAAGTTTAAAACCTTTATGTATGTAATACATTGGAAAATGGACTTGGTGTGGGATTATTGAGGAAAAAGGAACCTTAGGGTTGGTATTGTAGTTATGGGAAAAAGCCCTAATTGTTGATAAATTAATTTGTATAATTAATTTCGGGAAATGAGAAATTGAATAAGAAATATTCAAATTGGAAAAGTTTGGGATTAAAGGGTGTAGTTGGATTAATTTATCGCTCACCTAGACAAATGTTGATATTTTATCCATTTGGTGTATTTACTTCCTATTTAGAAATAACTGCTTTGGGCTATCGGTGGAGGATAGTCTTGATTGTTTTAGACAATGCATGATGATTAGGCAAACTAAAACTAATCAATGGAATGTGTCATCGAATATGACGGTTGAAAAATACATTAACTTTATGTATTGATTGATTATGTATATGATCTGTGTTTATATACATTGTGTTGTGTGGGAGGAAATAGGGGATGTACTCCACGATTTAGGGGAAGATAGGGGATGAACCTCTAAACCGGAACTTGTGTGACATTGATACAGCACTACAATGTGTATCATGGTGAAGTATGGAAGTGTGTGTTTGATTTGATATAACACTAAAATGTATATCATTATCAATTGTGAAGTATAGAAGTGTTTCTATGTTATATTGATACAGAACCAAAATGTGTATCACTTGTAAAGCAAGGAAGTGGTTTATGTGTTATTAATACAACACCAAAATGTGTATTCGTCATGAATTTCGAAAGTGTTTTAGTAATGAGTTATAATCTCATTAAATTATTTGGCGAGGTTCTGAGCCTTGTTTTCAAACTCAAAGTTGAATAAGAAATGGAAAGTGAAATGTAACATGGTTATGATTGTCATGAAACGGTAATATGGCATGAGTTGGAATATAAGTATGGACCATCTGTTGAATGCTATTATTTTAGTCATTGTTCATAGTTGGTTTTGTATATTTCTACTAGGCTGTGGCTCACCCTATATGGGACATCATTTTCAGGTACAGGTAGCATGCCACCTCCAAGGACGTAGCTTGGGAGGTTTAGTGGCTGGGACTTCTTTTGTTGTTTTGTTGTATTACATGTATATCAAGCCAAGGGCTTCCTTTGTATAGAGTTAGCACTGTCTTTTTGTAACCAAGTGTTGACTTGGAAAGTTGTAAGCCAATAGAGCATTTATTTTTGTTGTCAACATGTAATACTTTTTGTAATGATTACTCTGATGGAATATATTTATGCATTATTCTCGTATGTCTAAATATGCTATTGTTGGATGATTTATGGTTTTATTTTGAGGGCGTTACAACTTGATATCAGAGCGTACCGGGTTCGAATACTTTAGGTACGTGGGAAGTGATTAGTATCACAATGGGTTTGTCTCGGTTGTTAGAGACTTATGTGTAATGTTATGTGCTTATGTGATGATATGTTTATGTGACTACTTGGGTATGGGATTTAGTTTCTAGGATGTTGATTGGATCCTTGGGTTTCTGTGAGTCTTATTGGAAAAGCACTTGATCAATGCTGTTTCTAACCGGAACTCTAGTAATGCCTCGGGACTATCATTATTCGGAAACGAAATTCGTAAGTGCTTATGTGTTTATGTGCTTACATGGAGTGAATTACAGTTGTCCATGCATTAGGACGCGAGTGTTATACTTCGGCACATTTGTGAAATGCTAACGTTCTTTGTTACCTTTATTAGGATGTCAGGACGAAGACGAGGAGGTAGACGTGGTAGGCGTGGTAGGCAGGAGATGCCTTTACCGGATGATATTCCGGCGCAGCAAAAGGGGGTTGGCCAGGCCAATGTGGCCGAGCCAGCAGGTCAGGAGGCTATGGGCGCTTTAACCCGTGGGATAGCCGATACTTTGAGGGAGTCTATGGGAATTCTCAGAGTTGAGAATCCAGTTCAGGCTCAAGTGCAGGCCCCGGTTGTTGATGCAGGGCCTTCCTTCTTGAAGAGGGAGTTCTTCCGGTCTAATCCGGACGAGTTTATTGGGAATCCGAAGGAGCCACTTAAGGCTGACGAGTGGTTGGAACAGATGAGTAAGACGTTCGAGATGCTTGGCATCAACGACGGAGCATTAAAAGTGACCTTGGCATCTTTCCAGCTTAAGGGGGATGCGGGTCAGTGGTGGAAGTACACGAAGGTCGTATTGGTGGCACGTGGGAGACCTTTTTAGATGCTTTCCAGGAGAAGTACTTATCTCCAGCAGTTAGGGAGAAGCTGAGAGACCAGTTCTGCCAGCTTTTGCAGTTGAGTTCTTCAGTGGCCGAGTTTGAGGCTGCTTTTACTAGCTTGTCCAGGTTTGCACCTAAGCTTGTGGCGTCCGAGGGACGCCGGTGTATCGAGTTTGAGAGGAGATTGAGGCGTGGACTCAAGATGAGAGTTGGCGGGTCTATGATTCAAGATTATGGGCGTCTGATTGATGCTGCAGCCCATATGGAGATCATGATGCAGGAGGAGGAAGGAGAGCAGAGAGGCTCCAAGAGGAGTCAGGATGGTCAAGGTGATGGCAGGAGACAGAGGGGTTCTAACCCTCAGCAGTCTCAGGGTGGTTTTGCTAGATCGACCTTTCCAGTGCCGAGTGCGGCTCGCGAGAGGCAATCAGGGAGATATCACCTGTTACAAGTGTGGTCAGCTGGGCCACAAGTCTTCGTTTGCCCACAGAGGGGAGGGGTCAGCGAGCTGCTTTTTCTTCGCTCGACTCAGGCCAGAGTCAGGGCAGGGGTCAACCACTGTCTTGCTATCAGTGTGGTCAGCCTGGGCACCTGAAGAGGTTTTGCCCACAGTTGAGTGCCACATCAGGAGCGTCTGGTTCTAGGCAGACGCAGGGTTTCCAGCCGCTCAGTCTGTGCAGCCTCAAGGGCCAATCCGGGAGCTTCGTCATCCCGGTCTGTGCAGCAGTCTTATGCTCCTAGGGGTGAGCAGGTGGATTAGGGGCCTACAGGGCGCGTGTATGCTGTTACCGCGCAGGACCTAGTACCGGCTCCATCTGTTGTGAGAGGTACCTTTCTGTTTTGCAACTCGGTTGCTAGTGTATTGATTGATACGGGTGCGTCTCATTCTTTGTATCTGCTGCATTTGCATCTGTTTTGGAGTTGGAGTTGCACAATTAGCATCTCTATATGTGTTGTATCACCTGTTGGGGGTGAATTGATTTTGAAACAAGGATGTAGAGGTTGTGATATAGAGGTCGCCGATCGTCGGCTTCTGTTTCCTTTTGTAGTTATGCCCATGACGGGTTTTGATGTTATTTTGGGTATGGACTGACTATCGTCATATCGGGCTGTTATTGATTGCTACCGCCAGAGGGTCACAGTATGTACCTTGAGCGGGGAGTGTTTCCATTTCTTAGGGGATCAGGTTGGTAGTGTGTTGCCACCGTGTTTGATCCGCGAGGGCGGAGTGAGCTTAGTGGTCTTCTTGCTACCTTTATGAATAGTGAGTGTGATGAGACCCAGATTTATTGCGAGAGTGGTTTGTATTCGAGTATTCGGATGTTTTTCCCGAGATCTCGTTAGTTTGCCACCTCACCAGAGACTGAGTTCTCTATTGATTTAGTGCCCCGCACAGTGCCGATTTCTATGGCACCTTATCGTTTTGCCCCAGCCGAGTTAAGTGAGTTGAAGATTCAGCTCCAGGAGTTGCTGGATAAGGGCTTTATTCGCCCTAGTGTTTCGCCGTGGGGAGCACCGGCCCTCTTTGCTAAAAAGAAAGATGGTGCCTTGAGACTTTGTATCGACTACCGGAAGTTGAATCGGGCTACAGTCAAGAATAAGTACCCTATGCCCCGTATTGATGATTTGTTTGACCAGTTGAAGGGTTCCCGTTGTTTCTCTAAGATAGACTTGAGATCGGGTTACCACCAGTTGAGGGTCAGGGAGGAGGATATTCCGAAGACGGCATTCCGTACACGGTATGGCCATTATGAGTTTCTGGTGATGCCATTTGGGCTCACCAATGCACCGGCAGTCTTTATGGACTTGATGAACCGGATCTTCCGGGAATTCTTAGATCGTTTTGTAGTCGTTTTCGTGGACGACATTCTTATCTATTCACCTTCGGAGGAGGAGCACGAGGAACACTTGAGAGTGGTGCTTGAGTTGCTTAGAGCCCATAGGCTGTATGCCAAGTTTGGGAAGTGTGAGTTCTGGCTAGGAGAAGTCAAGTTCTTAGGCCATGTGGTATCCGGGGAAGGGGTGTCTGTTGATACATCCAAGATTGAGGCAGTGCAAGATTGGGCACAGCCTAAGAGTGTTTTTGAGATCCGCAGTTTTCTGGGATTAGCTGGGTATTACCGCCGGTTTGTGAAAGATTTCTCCAAGCTAGCTTCGCCGTTGACTAGGTTGACGCGGAAAGGGGTCAAGTTTGTATGGAGTGAGACTTGTGAAAAGTCGTTCCAAGAGTTGAAGGTTAGATTGACCACCGCTCCGGTCTTGATTATTCCGGAGAGAGGGTTGGGTTATGCGGTTTATTGTGATGCCTCACGAGAGGGTTTGGGTTGTGTGTTGATGCAAGAGAGGAAAGTGGTAGCCTATGGCTCACGTCAGTTGAAAATCACGAGAAGAATTACCCACACATGACCTAGAGTTAGCAGCAGTAATCTTTGCCTTGAAGATTAGAGGCATTACCTGTATGGTGAAAGTTCGAGGTGTTCTCGGACCATAAGTTTTTGACTATCATATTTTGAAGTATCTGTTTACACAGAGAGACTTGAATCTGAGGCAAAGAAGGTGGATGGAGTTCATTGAGGACTACGATTTTGAGTTGCACTATCACCCGGGAAGGCCAATGTTGTGGCCGATGCCCTTAGTAGGAAATCCATTAGTGATGTAGCTTGTATAGCCATCCGGAAATGGGAGATGTTGGGGGAGTTCACTTGGCGAGTTTGATTTGCGTGGGCGATCTATTGAGCTGCGGCCTTGTTTTCTGTTGTTGCGCAGCCTACACTTGTGACTCGAGTGTTAGAGGCACAGGGAGGTGACCTTGAGGTAGAATCCCTCTGGGAGAAGATCTCCGGTGGAAAGGTTGAGAGGGTTTGTCTGTGTATCCCGACCTGAGTGTGAGATACCGAGACCGTTTGTTTGTGCCGGAGTCTTGCCGAGAAAAGTACTCCGAGAGTTTTACCATTCAGCCTTGCGGTGCATCCGGGAGGCACAAAGATGTATCGAGATTTGGGTCGCCAGTTTTTGGTGGCGGGTATGAAGAAGGATGTGGCGGTTTTCGTTTCTAAGTGCCTTACTTGTCAGCAAGTGAAGGCCGAGCATCAGAGGCCAGCGGGTTTGTTACAACCCTTGCCTATTGCCGAGTGGAAGTGGGAGCATGTCACTATGGACTTCGTTGTAGGTCTTCCGAGGACTCAGCGGGGTAGTGATGCTATTTGGGTGGTTGTAGACCGGTTGACTAAGTCGGCGCACTTTATCCCTATGCGCACGAGAGATTCGGTAGATCATCTTGCCGATTTGTATATTCGGGACATAGTGAGATTGCAGGGGGTCCCAGTAACGATCGTCTCAGATAGAGACCCTCATTTTACTGCTAGGTTGTGGCAGAGTTTGCAGAGTGCCTTAGGTACTAAGTTGACCTTTAGTATGGCTTATCATCCTCAGACTGACGGGCAGTCCGAGCGTACTATTCAGATCCTTGAGGATATGCTTCGAGGTTGTGTCCTTAACTTTAGTGGGACGTGGGAGAGGCACTTGCCCTTGGTGGAGTTTGCCTACAACAACAGCTTTCAGTCTAGTATTGGTATGGCACCGTTTGAGGCCTTGTATGGCCGACCGTGTAGGTCTCCGGTTTGTTGGGCCCCATGAGTTAGTGAGGGAAAACGACGGAGAAAGTTGAGCTTATCCGTAGGAGGCTTGTTACAGCCCAGAGTCGCCAAAAGAGTTATGTCGACCGTAGGAGGAGGCCTTTTGCACTTGAAATGAGTGATCATGTTTTGTTGAAAATATCACCAAGGCGAGGTTTGATGAGGTTTGGGAAGAGTGGGAAGTTATTCCCTCGGTTTATCGGTCCCTTTGAGATCCTTGAGAGGATTGGGGAGGTTGCTTATCGTTTGGCTTTGCCACCACAGTTGTCCGGGGTTTATGACGTCTTTCATGTTAGTATGCTTCGGAAGTACAAGCCGGATCTATCGCACGTGTTGGATTGGACCGACTTAGAGGTAGATGAGGATGCCTCGTATGAGGAGAGACCGGTTCGGGTCTTGGATAGGCGGGATCAAGTCTTGCGAGGCAAGACCATTCCCTTGGTTAAAGTTTGGTGGAAGCATCACGGAGTGGAAGAAGCCACTTGGGAACGTGAGTTAGAGGTCCGTGAGAAATATCCGGACTTGTTTGTTGATGTGTAACCATGCATTGGTAATTTTGTAATATTGTTGAACTTTAAGAGCATTGTATATGTCTTGAGTTATAAAACATGGTATAGGTTTTGGTTTATGGAAGTATGTTTTTGAAACTTGCCTCAAAATGATTATATCATGAATATTATATGAATATAAATGGTGGAATGTATTTATTGAAATTTGTGGAATTTCAGGGAATGCATAATTATAATGCATGTTGTGGAAAATGTTGTAAATTGCCTCTTGAAAAGAGATGAGATGACCGATAATGGGTCGAGTTGTTAAATTTCGCATTGTAATATGTTGGGAATTGAGAAAATCTTGCTTTTGAAAAACTTGTATTTAATTTCGAGGACGAAATTCTTTAAGGGGGGAAGGTTATAGCGATCCTGATTTTCCTTTTCTGTAATTGTTGTATTCCGGACTTTGGTTCCGTGGAGTTGGTAGTTGTATATCTTGTTATCATCCTTTAATTCCCTATGTTTGAATTTTAGGATGTGTTGGGCGTGTTTCGAACAGGTAGGTTGAGTTTTGGTCTCAAGTGTTGTTGCCCAGAGTTTTGTGTTTACGCTCGAGCGGGTCATTCTGCGCTCGAGCGGAGTTTGCTTTTGGTTTTGCCGCTCGAGCGGTTCTCTTGCGCTCGAGCGGAGTTTACACACTCTCAGTATTTCGTGCCTCTGCAAAACTTCTGCAGGTGTGTTTTTTCGCTCGAGCGGGTTTTCTTACGCTCGAGCGGACCTTTTGGCACTCGAGCGAGTAGTGCTTTGTCTGTGAAAGTTCTGGGAGGGGAAAATCTACCGTGGAGCGGACTGGTTTTCGCGCTCGAGCGGATGTACTTTATTCTTGTGTCTTGGCGCTCGAGCGGGCCTTATTGCGCTCGAGCGGATCCAGTTTTTTGTTCTTGACGCTCGAGCATCCTGTTCTCCGCTCGAGCGGACCTGTCGTATATCAGATGACAGTTGGGCATTTTTGAATCACTTTTCACTTTTCTTCTCTCTCTCTTACTTTCCCAAAATCGATTTTGAGAGCTTCTCTCTCTAGAATCTCCCTTCTCTCTAGGGTTTGATCTAGTTAGAGTGTTCTCCTTTCCTTCGGCCTTTGTAAAGAGTGTGTTGATCGTCGAGGGCTTCGTTTTGATCCGAAAAGTTTGGAGTTTGGAGCACTTTGCTTTTGGTCTTCTTCTTCATTTGAGCTCTAACTTCGAGGTAGGGATATCCTTTCCATCTTATGAGCTTTGTCTTTAAATTTTGGTATTTCGATATGTTGGGGTTGTTGGGTAATTTCGAGAAATTTTGGGGTCATTGTGTAATTTTCAAAAGAGGGGTTTTCAAAGTTTAAAACTTTATGTATGTAATACATTGGAAAATGGACTTGGTGTGGGATTATTGAGGAAAAAGGAACCTTAGGGTTGGTATTATAATTATGGGAAAAGCCCTAATTGTTGATAAATTAATTTGTATAATTAATTTTGGGAAATGAGAAATTGAATAAGAAATATTCAAATTGGAAATTTGGGATTAAGGGTGTAGTTGGATTAATTTATCGCTCACCTAGACAAATGTTGATATTTTATCCATTTGGTGCATTTATTTTCCTGTTTAGAAATAACTGCTTTGGGCTATCGGTGGAGGATAGTCTTGATTGTTTTAGACAATGCATGATGATTAGGCAAATTAAAACTAATCAATGGAATGTGTCATCGAATATGACGGTTGAAAAATACATTAACTTTATGTATTGATTGATTATGTATATGATCTGTGTTTATATACATTGTGTTGTGTGGGAGGAGAATAGGGGATGTACTCCACGGTTTAGGGGAAGATAGGGGATGAACCTCTAAACCGGAATTTGTGTGACATTGATACAGCACTACAATGTGTATCATGGTGAAGTATGGAAGTGTGTGTTTGATTTGATATAACACTAAAATGTATATCATTATCAATTGTGAAGTATAGAAGTGTTTCTATGTATATTGATACAACACCAAAATGTGTATCACCTGTAAAGCAAGGAAGTGGTTTATGTGTTATTGATACAACACCAAAATGTGTATCCGTCATGAATTTCGAAAGTGTTTTAGTAATGAGTTATAATCTCATTAAATTATTTGGCGAGGTTCTGAGCCTTGTTTTCAAACTCAAAGTTGAATAAGAAATGGAAAGTGAAATGTAACATGGTTATGATTGTCATGAAACCGTAATATGGCATGCGTTGGAATATAAGTGGACCATCTGTTGAATGCTATTATTTTAGTCATTGTTCATATTGTTTTTTTGTATATTCTACTGGGCTGTGGCTCACCCTATATGGGACATCATTTTCAGGTACAGGTAGCATGCCATCTCCAAGGACGTAGCTTGGAGGCTTTAGTGGTGTTGGGACTTCTTTTGTTGTTTTGTTGTATTACATGTATATCAAGCCAAGGGCTTCCTTTGTATAGAGTTAGCACTCTCTTTTTGTAACCAAGTGTTAACTTGGGAAGTTGTAAGCCAATAGGGTATTTATTTTTGCTGTCAACATGTAATACTTTTTGTAATGATTACTCTGATGGAATATATTTATGCATTATTCCCCTATGTCTAAATATGCTATTGTTGGATGATTTATGGTTTTATTTTGAGGGCGTTACAGTGAACATCGGGACACACCTGAATGTTTTTGACCTAAGCAAACAATCCTAACACGTCTCACGCGAAAGGAGAAGAGGTGGTGTGAACACCGGGATGCACCCGAATGTTTTTAACCGAAAGGTGGTGTGAACACCGAGACGCACCCGAATATTTTTAACCGAAGAAGTTGGTGTGAACACCGAGACGCACCCAGAGTTTTTTAACCGAATGAGGTGGTGTGAACACCGGGATGCACCCGAATGTTTTTAACCGAAGGAGTTGTTGTGAACACCGGGATGCACCTGAATGTTTTTAACTGAAGGAGGTCCTAACGCGTCTCACGTGAGAGAAGGAAGCGTAAAAGGATGTGATCCGAAGGGCACGAACTATTGTATCTGGAACTCTTCTGAATGAACCATACATACAATATCATGCATGCGTGGGAAAGAGATACAATCGAGATACAATATTAATGGCATGTTCTACGCAAAAAAAAGAAAAAAAAGAAAAGCATAAGCATATTCTATTATTGATAACGGGAACATATTCTATGCGTGATTTAAAAGCGGATGCACGTTTCATGCATGATTCCAGAACGAATGCAAGACACGCAGGCAATTCCTATGAGATGCACATCTTACAACAACATATGTGAATTGCATATTCCATGCCACAAACTAAAGTGCATGTTCCATGCAACAACAAATAAGAAATGCATGTTCTATGCAAGAAACAAACTTGAAGGCAACTTCCGATTCACCTCTCGGAAGAATTACAATGTGTTTAAAGGATACATCTTATTATCTCATACGTGGGCCACGGTATTATTTCTCCCGGGCGAAGGCTTGTGCCACAGTATTGTTTCTCTCGGGCCCGGGCCTGGGCCTAGGCCACAGTATTGTTTCCCCCGGGTGAGGGCCTCATGACCATAAGCCACAATATTATTTCTCCTGGGCGAGGGCCTCTACTAAGGATATCACAAATACATGTCAAAGATATGGATCATTATTTATGGAATCACAAAATAGCCTTTTGTAGTTAGAAACAGTTCATATCACATCATAATATCCAGAAAGTACTTCATATCAAACATAACTTTACTAAGTTATTAGTCACAGATAGTTATACAGATAGCTTGATAGTAACTAATGGATCAACAGCTTACGAAGCATGACCTACGCAAACATAACAGATACACATACTGAAACACACGCTCCATTGAGGTAAGAACTCTATTTTTATGTATTTTTGCTTCATGTATTTCTACCTTTAGTTACTTGCAATTCCTGCACTGCCTTGTATTCGGATCCATCTAGGTGCATTTCATGCACTGCCCTTATCTGATTGCATTGTCTTCATCTGACTGCATTTCATGCACTGCCCTTATCTAATGTATTGTTTTCATCTGATTGCATTTCATGCACTGCCCTTATCTGATGCATTGTCTTCTGCCACAGGGCGAGTCTCACACCTTCAGAGGCTGGTGCTATGACCGCTAGAGGTTGGTATGACGAGCTCCCAGCTAAAGTTCGAGACATCATCGACGAGGCGGGCTTCGGCCTCTTCTGCTCTAGCTTGACCCGGGTCACCGCGAGTCGTCCCTTCTTAGGAGCGCTGGTGGAGAGGTGGTGGGATACCACCAACTCCTTCCACTTTTCCACCGCAGGGGAGATGACGATGACTCCTTATGACTTTGCCATGATCACCAGTTTAGACGAAGGGGGCGATCCAATCCTGAATGATATAGATATGAAGGAGTGAGAGGCAGCCTGGTTCGAGCTGCTAGGGACATTCCCACCCATATACCAAATGAGGATGGTGAGGTATACTTGGTTCGCTGAGCGATTCAGAGGGACTGAGCCCAAGATGATAGAGGAGATCGAGCAGTACGCTAGGGGCTTCCTGATGTTCATCTTCAGTACCACCTTGTTTTCGAACAAGTGGAATACCGTTGGCCTATATTTGCTGAGTGCCCTGGTGACCCTTCATCGGGTTCATTTCTACGACTGGGGCGGAGTTGGCCTCACTACACTGTACGGATATATGAGCTCTACCTCCTGTCTGAGGGGAGACTTGATTGGAGGCTACTGGCGAGCCTGGGAGGTACACATCTCAGTTCCCTCTTTAAACTTTATATTTACTTTACAGTTTCTGCTTTACATCTATCTCAATACATGCTTTCTGCTTCGCATTTCTGTATCTGCTCAAACACTGTTCATGCACTATGCTTTCTGTTTTGCACTTTCTGCATCTGCTCGATACTGTACTAATCACATACTGCTGCATTTTCCCTACAGCTATGGGTATACGCATACTTTCCGACCCTCGCCTTGAAGCCTGTAGTGGAGCTTCCGTTAACGGTACCCTATTCGCGAATATACGACGGTCAGCTTCGCCATAGGACCTGTGAGCCTTTCACTTTCTTCCGCTGGTACTTCGACACGGTAGCCGGTATTAGGTAATCCGCAACACAGTCATTTTTGTTTTGAAACTGTTCAGCTTCACACATTTAGCAATTGATAACAACTAGTAATTTATATAACTTCTGTTTGCAGATCACGTAGCAGTCGTGGCCCTTGATGCTAAGGGGGGTGTGAGACTAGTTTGCCGACGCCTAGGCTGTCTCCCACTACCGCATTCTACTTGAGGGTCTAGTCTGTCGGGCCTGGTTCTTGGGTGAGCGCTTTGTGCGCCAGATTATGGGCCTGCCAGACCCGATCGTCCCGATGGCTCCACCAGAGTCCATGCGGTCCATAGAGAGCCTATTTGTTGAGGAGGTTATCCAGTTTATGGTGGGCCTTGACATCAACTTCTTCTGAGCAGAGGGCGACTATGCAGCTTTCATCTAGACACACTTGATGCCGCCCCTGACCGGCGTTCGTGGAGATAAGGAGGCAGGGGTTCCTACTGCGAGAGTGAGGCGCAGAGTGACCCAGACGAGCAAGACCCATGGCAGAGGGGCTTCCCAAGCGGGGCGGAGGGCTGATTGGCTAGAGCTCCCCACCATACTGACTTGCTAGCAACACACAAGGGAGGCCTACCAGGTCTCGATTGAGCCCGCAGCGGTTGCTCATGAGCTTGTCGGGGTCCAAGGCCCGACTCCAGTATGAACCACACTTTAGCACTTGCACTCCATATTTCATTTCAAATATATCTATGGCAGATGCTAATCATTCAAATACATTTGCAGGCACCGATCGAGTATACACGAGACGCCCTCGAGCTGATAGCCTCGCTGATAGGGATGATACAGAAGAGAGAGACGCTGCTCAGCCTCTACGATGTTCAGGTAATTTATTTAGTTTTCCATTCCAAGCATCAACTTTCCATTAACACACTGACACAAACATGGAAAACTTCCCAAACTGCACTGATACATTGCATCGATAGACCATATCTGACACACTACGCTTGTATACTGTATTCGCACACTGTATCTGACTTCTGCATATACTTATTCTGCATGTTATGCTTGCCTCTGATACACATGTTGTAACTAATACGCAACACTTCCTTTTTCAGATTCCATCCATACCGATGGCAACAGCGGCAGCCGCAGCTGCAACACCCGCACCAGTAGTACCTTCTCCAACAGCACAGAGGAGAGAGAGAGAGATAGGCTCCGGCACGCGGCCGAGGTAGAGCTAGAGGCACCCGAGACGAGAGCGGCCCTTCAAAGCCCATTCTGAGTGATGATGATGCTGAGACAAGCGACTCTGAGGAGGCAGCGAGTCAGCATTCAGAGTCATCTGAAAGTAGAGACGATGACGCTGGCTCAGGTTCCGAGAGTGGGGGTGATGCCGAGGCGAGCTCTGAGGAGGAGAGCAGAGATGGCTCCGATTCAAACTCTGGTTCAGATTCAGACAGCGGCGCCGACGGAGACAATGCCCTAGAGTCCTCTCCTCTAAGGAAGAGGACGAAGAGGGATTCTCGGGCTTGAGGCGACCAATGCTGATTTTTTTTTTATTTTTATTTTGCTTATTTCTTTTTGTTTATAGCTTTAGCACATTGTACAGCTTCAGACAACTTTTATTTGCTTTAAAAACTTGTACCGCACTTTTGTAAAAACAACCATGATCGGAATGAAAACCGGCTTTCATTTGAAAGAGTGTTGTATTTTGCATCATGAGCACCATTTAGCATGAAAATGAGATTGAACTTGATAATGAAAACCAAATACTTTTATTGCCATAACAATCTTAATCAGGTAATGAACCGACTAATAACTAAAATGAAAAGTAATATACAACTCGATAAACAACAAGACAACAACTCAATAAACAAAAACAACACAAATACAACTTGATAAGCAAAACAGGACGAATAGAACTCAACAAACATGCTAAACCCAAAAGGATTCAAAACAAGACTCTAAAACACACAAAGAACAGAACAAAACACATGCTTTCAGCACTGTAATAACCCACACTCACATCTTAGTCATGTTCATGTGCGTTGCATGATTTTGTCTTGTTAAGCTTGCATTTGTAGACTTAGACTTGTTTTGCCTAAGTAAAGGTCCCTGTCTTGTTTAGTGCTTATGTGATTTGCCTAAGTGTAGTATGCATGCTTGTTTCCTTCCTTGCTGTGTTGAGCCTAAGCCATGCCAAGCCTAAGTCGTGTTAAGCCTAGGTTGATCCAAGTCGAGGTCACCTTAAGCCTAGAACTATCTTGGAACTACTTTGATTGACCTCCACCTTCACCAAGGCATATTGGCCGAGATGTCATCATCTAGGCCGATGTGTTTATCACCAAGGCCGAGATGTGTATTATCTAGGCCGAGATGTTATCCTTGCACCCAAGTGATCTTGTTCCTGGATTGGTACGACCTAGACCGAGGTGTGGCACATCTAGGCCGAGGTGTGGCACAACTAGGCCAAGTGTTGCCCTTCCTAGCCGAGATCATTGTTCCCTTACTTGCCGATGCCTTGTCCGTAGCCGAGATCATTGCTTGCCGGAGTGCCTTGCTGCCTAGCTTGTTGAATACACTTTGTCATAGTCTTGTCTTGTCTTTCAATCACCTTTTTGAGGAGAACCAACCCGGTAGTTCCACATGTTCGAGCTGAGTATTAAGTCAGCCAGCAGACTTAGAAATGTATCATTTGCTATGTGTTTGTTGTTCTTGAGGAGAGAGAAGCTCTAGGAAGAGAGGAAGAAGAGTTCTTGAGTAAGACTAGATTCCAAGCTTGATCTTCACACCTTGAGCCGTTAGATCCGTGTTTTGAGGTTAGATTCTTGATTTGCTCTTGTTGTTCTTATTGTTCATCCAACTGCATTGCATGATCTAGCATGTTTTGAAAGCCATGCATTGCTTTGAAGTTCGGTTTTAGAAAGAGAAAATGATATTCATGTGTTCTTGAGGGAAAGCCATGATTTGATTCGAAAGCTTGCATTAAGATCCATGTTTTTGTGTTTGTTTTCCCAAGATCTTCAAGTATGGGTACCCAGGTCCATGTTTTCCAACTCATAACATGAAATCCCAGAAATCACATAAACAAATTATGATTTTAGCATTCACGTTCTTTATGTTCTTCATGCTCATGTTCTTCATGTTCATCAAGAGAGAAACCCAGATTTTCCCGACTTCATTTCCCTGTATGTCACAATCGGGACCACACCTCAGCAAGGAGGTGTGGGTCCTCGGCAAAGACCTGGTTAGTACCCAGCATGTCTTCTTGACATGTAAAACAGTGTTTTAACTCCCAGCATGTTTTCCCGAGATCATTTGCATGCATGTGGGACTTGTTTTGAGAAGTGCATTCAGTAGACTTTGCCATGTGTTTGTAGGACTTGGACCTTTGCTTTGATCCCGACGTCCCAAGAACTAAGTGAGTGGTATTGTTAATAAAGTTATGTTATCATGTTTTGATAAGCCTTGCTTTGCTTTGTTTTGAAAAGTATTGTTAAGCATGAATGATTACTCCTATTTTGTGTATCAAGTATAAGTTTTGCGTATCAAGTATAAGCTTTGTTTTGGATGACATTCTCGGGAGTCCGTACGTGCCAGGGGACTTTAAGCATTAGTGGCACTAGTCCGTACGTGCCAGGGGACTTTAAGCATTAGTGGCACCAGTCCGTACGTGCTAGGGGACTTTAAGCATTTGTAGCACAAGTCATCGACGGCCTATGAACGGATGACTCCGTCCTCCCGTGCTAGGGGACGTTAAGCTTAGGTAGCATAGTCCGTATGTGCCAGGGGACTTTAAGCATTTGTGGCACAAGTCCTCCCATGCTAGGGGACTCTAAGCCTAAGTAGCATCATGTTTGAAAGACATCGGCCACCGACGGTCTATGAACAGGTGTGCTCGATTCAGAGGTGATTAACCCTTGTTTTGTCCGGAATGTCATCACCCCAAGTATTAAGTAGATGTTTTAACATCCCCGCAAGATTTGAAAGCTCAAGTACATGTTTTGATACAAGTTATGCCAAGTACATGTTTTGAACAAGCGATGATATGTATGTGTTGACAAGGACCTCGGAACATTCATTTAACCTTATTACTTGTACCATTCACTGAGTATCCAAGCTCACCCTCTCTATATATATGTAGGTAACAAGCATGATGGCGGTGACGCCGAGATGTGATATTTGCAAGATGATGTTTGTTGCATGTTACGTCGGCAATTTTTAAGTCGGCAACCTTGAAGATTATGCTTTTTGACTTGTACTTCGTGTATTTTGTTATGTCGGCTTGAGAAGCCTTTTGATCAAGATGAAAAATGTATTTTACCTTATTTGTATTCAAGTTGTAAAGCTATGTAATGATGTATGCCATTCCACTTGATCTAAGCACAGCTCTTATGGACTAATTTGATTTGAATTTATTGCTTCCGCACATGTAAGCCCCATATGTATACTCTGGTTATGTGTGAATCCTTGTAAGTTGGCCTTCGGTAATCTCAGATTACTGGCCATCACGGCACCATTCTACTAGGGGCGGAATGGGGTCATGACAAGCACTTTCCAGCACAAAGAAGGACATCAGGTTAGAGTGAGAGACTGTCGGCCATGAGTGGTGATTGCCGGCCACCAATGTCCTTTCCCAGCCACAAATGTGGCTTGCCGGCCATCAATGTGCAGGACCTCCAAATTGTTGACACTTGGCTTCCACTCACTGCCTTATCTTCTACAAAAGGTTGGACTTCGTAGTTTCTTCATTTCAACTACAAATTCTTCACAAATGGAGCCATTTTTCGCCAAAAAACTCTTGAATTGGATTGTGACTTTGGATGGCTTGGAAAATGTGAATTTTTGGGGTTTTGGCATAAATGCACTTTTCCCGCTAAGTCGTCCTCAGTTTTGTTTTCCGTTCCTTCATATCTTGGCTAGATGTTGGAACCCGATTACACACATCTTTAGCTTTGGGGGACAAGAGGTATGCCCGACAATCGAAGAATTTGAGGAACTAATGGAATCCCGGCGCGATGAGGAAATCATACCTCAGCCCCATTTTGGCCACATCCAAGCTTTGGGAAGGATGTACGGACTTACTTTACGCGAAGCTCGATCCTTGGTTCACAATAGGGAGCTAGACATTCCCAGCCTGATCCATCGATTTTCTGAGGTTGGCGACCGAGGTAATCTTTTTGGCGGAGTTTTCAGCAACATGCACATTGTTTATGAATGTTGGCTTATTTCCTTCTTGCCTCTAGTTTCGAAGGGTCTAGCATTCGGCTAATTGAAGTGGCGCAAAGCCTGAAAGAGGGCAAGAGTTGCATTGGCTTGGTGTTAGTCGAGACTTTGATGGGCTTAGACGCCTTCCACCGGTGAGAGACCCCCAAATTCGTAGAGAGTCCACTACTTCTTCAAGTAATGTTTCCCACCCTTTCTTATATGTGTTTCTCACATCACTCAGCATTCATGCTCTATTTTTCTCTCAAAACCCTTTTCTCACTTTTCTCTCAACATACATCTCTCTATTCTTTAATCTCTCTTTTCTTTCATTCCTTCCCAGGTGTGGCTAATGGACAAGCTAAAGGTAGTGGACTCTTGCCCTGCATACTCAACTCAAGCATACTTTTTTCGCCAACAGCTAGTTAATTTCTTGAATGATGGATGGTGGTGCCACTGGATGTGCAACAGGTCTACTGCTAACATTGCTTGGCGTTGCCCCTGGCTTAATCTGACCGAAATAAGCTACAGCATGGCTCGGCAACCTGGCATTGAACTGCTTGGCCTTACACACTGTGTATTCTACTTTCCGTTCCGGTTCAAACGTCAATTTAGACATGATCAGACTTGCCTACAGGAGGGGGTAGAGTACCCGATTTCATTCCCAATCTGAGGTTCATATTTGGCTAGATACCTGATTGCTTGGAGGAGGAAAGAGCTTCTGGCCCCTACTCCAAGTTTCAATTGTGCCCTTTCTGACAAGTGTCTGACTTAACTGGAAGATGAGGCACAAACCGGGCCCACTTTAGCATCAGAAGCTTCCACAAGCATAAGTGGGGGATATAGAAACACCTGATTCATCTATGCTCCTAGTTTTTTTCTTTGATCTTACTTTTGAAGTTTATGAATGTAATAAAAGCCACTTTGATTTGTATCGAGAGTCGAAGAACTTTGTATTGAAATCAATGAAATTAAAGTTATGGGCACTAAAAGTCTTCTTTTTGGTCCAAAGATGGTTTAAGTTGTAAAAGGTAAAATTTGAACAAGGTTAACTTTTGTCAAAAATTTTCAAAATCATTTTCGGTAAGGATCACAACTTGACGCGCATAGAATCAATCCTCGAGATGTACAACCCTGAATTTGAAGATTACAAATTGCCTCTTAACTAAGTAACACTGTTCAGTACTGTAACCAGCTCTTCTCTCAGAGTAAGGATCACAACTGAACTTTCAGATAAAGAACAGACGAAGATGACCTGATCAGACACATGGACAAAACGGTTGAATTAGAGGTGTTTACGGCCGAACTTCAGGATAAAGTTGCCTACGTATCCCAAAGATGGGAATCAGACCTTACGTAGTTCGGTTCGGGTTCACTCAAGTATTAACGCTCTCCTTTTGCGCTCTAACTTTTGCCAAGGCGGCCCTTTAGGGTTTTTAACCTTTCGAGCTTAGTTTTTCTTTATTTATAATTTTTTGTGCTCTAACTTTTGCCTAGGTCGCCCTTCTGGGTTTTTGGCCTAGCAAGCCTCTTAGGGATAGTATTTTTTCAACTTGTCCATGTTGATCGGTTGGGAAAATTGTAGTCCATCTAGGTCCATGAGAATAACAGCTCCACCCAACCAGATAGTTTTGATGATGTAAGGACCAATCCAATTGGGTCTGAACTTGCCACTAGGGTTTTGGATGGGAGCTCGGTTGTCTTTCAGCACCAAATCCCCTTCTTTGAGATTTCGGGACTTGACATTCTTGTTAAAAACCCTGGCAATCCTGTGTTGATAACCCTGAACATGGTACAATGCTTTTAGCCTTCTTTCACCAAACAACATCAGTTCTTCGAACTTGCTCTGCTGCTAGTTCGCCTCTGCTATCTGACACTCAGCCATAACCCGCAACAACGACACTTCTATTTTAATTGGCAAAACAGTTTCCATACCATAAACAAGTGAGTAAGGAGTTGCCCTAGTAGACGTCCGGATTCAAGTTCTATAGCCCCAGAGTGCGAATGGCAATTTGTCTGGCCAATCCCTATAGGTCTCAACCATTTTCTGCAGAATATGCTTGATGTTCTTGTTGGTGGCCTCGATAGCTCTGTTGGTTTGCGGCCGATATGTAGATGACTTATGAAAAGCCACGTTGTATTTCTCCAACAAGTCGATCACTTCTTCTTGAAATGGGAGTCATTATCTGAAATAATCTCGTTTGGGACTCCATATCGGCAAATGATGTTGTTTTGGATAAACTTAGCCACGTGCGCTGCTTTCAACACTGCATAAGATTGAACTTCCACCCACTTTGTAAAGTAGTCAATCGCCACTAGAATGTACTCATGCCCATTTGACGCTTTTGGTGTAACTGCGCCGATGACATTGATTCCCCAGACTGAGAAAGGCCATGTTGAAGTCATGTTGTGCAGCTTCGATGGCGAGATATTCATACGATTAGCATGAATTTGGCATTTGTGGCATCGCCGAACAACAAAACCGATACAATCCTCTTCCATAGTAGACCAGTAGTAACCTGGCCTGAGAATCTTTCGGGCTAACATTACTCCATTCATGTGTGCTCTACACTCTTCTCCATGGATGGCCTCCATTAGGCGCTTTGATTCCTCTACTTCGACGCACAACTTGTGCATTCCCAGATGACCCCTCTTGTACAGTTTACCTCCACAGATGATAAATTGAATGGCCATCCACCATGTTACCCTTTCGTCTTTAGTATTTGTCCCTGGTGGATAAACCTCATTTTCCAAGAAGTTCCAGATATTATAGTACCAAGGGTTTTGATCTTGAACTTCATTTATTGCAGCGATAGTCTTGTAAGCCGGCGTATATCTCTACTCAATGATGATCGGACGCATCCGGACTCCAAACGGGATATCTATCATGGAAGATAGAGTTGATAAGGCATCAGCGAACCTATTGTTCTCTCTTATTAGATACTTGAAAGTCAGCTTCTCAAACCTAGGAATCAAAACGTCCAGGGTTTGGTGATAGATCTTCATCTTTTCTTCTTTAACCTTCTAGTCTCCTTTTGCTTGAGACACAACTAGGTTCAAGTCCCCGATGATGTCCAACATTTTTGCCCCTAGTTCTAGGGCGGCTTCCAAACCAGCGATACACGCCTCGTACTCTGCTTCGTTATTAGATACTTTGAACCGAAGTTTGAAGGCTAAGAGTATATGGGAATTGTCGGGTGCTATCAGCAACACCCCTATCCCATAACTGTACTGGTTAGACGCTCCGTCAAAGTACATCGTCCAAATCTCTTTTTCGACTTACAGAATTGCTTCATTTGGGAATAGGTATTCTACCGCTTCATCCCCTTCTACTAGGTGATCTGCCAAGAACTCCGCCACAGCTCTCCCCTTGACCGACTTACGAGTGATATACTTCAGATCAAATTCAGAGAGAAGAAGCGACCAACGGGCTAGCCTACCCGTAAGCGCTGGTTTCTCAAAGAGATATTTGATGGGATCTAATCTCGAAACTAGAATTACGGAGTGAGCTAACAAGTAGTGCCTCAACTTCCTGGTAGCCCATACTAAGACTAAGCAAGCTTTTTCGAGCAGAGTGTAACGGGTCTCATAATCCAGCATTTTCTTGCTTAGGTAATAGATGGCTTTCTCCACCCTATCCTCAGATTCATGAGCAAGCATGCACCTTATCGTTGTGTCTATTACTGACAAATACAAAATCAAAGGCTTCCCCAGCTCTAGCGGCGACAACACAGGTAGATTCTGAAGGTACTACTTGATATACTCAAAAGCGAATTGACATCGATCATCCTATTGGAACTTCTTTCCTTTCTTCAAGAGACCAAAAAGTGGTTCACAAGTCAAGGTTAATTTAGAAACAAACCGTCTTATGAATTGCACTGTACCAGAAAGCCTCGCACCTCCTTTTCAGTCATTGGTGGTGGCATTTCTAGGATGGCCTTGATTTTGGAAGGATCTACCTCGATGCCCCTCTGTGTGATCAAGAAACCCAGCATTTTCCCTGCTGTTACGTCGAAAGTACACTTCTATGCATTCAACCTCAGTCTGTATTCTCTAATCCATTGAAAGAATTTCTTCAAGGCAGTGTAGTGGCCCTCTCTTTCCTTAAACTTGACAATCATGTCGTCCACGTACACCTCGACCTTTTTATGGATCATATCATGCAGAATTGTGGTTACAGCCCTTTGATAGGTAGCCCTGGCATTCTTCAGCCTAAACGGCATCACTCTCTAGTAGTAGGTTCCCCACGGCGTAGTGAAGGCGGTTTTCTCTCGATCCTTAAGTGCCATCAGAATCTGGTTATATCCAAAAAATTCGTCCATGAAGGAGAGCAATGCATGACTTGCGGTGAAGTCCACTAACTCGTCGATGTGCGGCAAGGGAAAGTCGTCCTTCGGACTGGCTTTATTCAAATCTCTAAAGTCCACACACACCCAAATTCTGCCATCTTTCTTCGGCACTGGGACAATGTTGGCCAACCAAGTCAGATACTCAGATACTAGCAAGAACTCTGTATTTATCTGCTTGGTGACCTCCTCCTTAATCTTCAAAGCCCAATCTGGGCGTACTTTCGTTATAGCGACCCCGGTCTTTTCCTTTAGATTGTTGTATCCGGACTTAAGTTCCGTGGATCCAGGCATTGTGTATTGTTGTTGTTGTCCTTTAATTCTTTATTTTGAGTTATGGGTTGAGTTGGGCAGGTTTGTTACGGTTGGTTGGGTTGGAAACCAAGTGTTGTTGTCCAGATTTTTGGACCTTCGCTCGAGCGAGGAGTTGGTCGCTCGAGCGAGCTGCTGTTTTTGTTCTTCGCTCGAGCCAGGGTTTGGTCGCTCGAGCGAGAGTCTGCGTCTGGGCTTAGGACCTGAGAGATGTGTTTCTTGGCTCGAGCGAGCATTTCTTCGCTCGAGCGAGCGAGGTGTATGTTTTCGAGTTCGTCGCTCGAGCGAGCATTTCGTCGCTCGAGCGAGCTTCTGGGTTGCAGACCTGAAGCATCGAGTTTTTGGCTCGAGCGAGCTTTTCTTCGCTCGAGCGTGGATTTTTGTGTCTGGTCGCTCGAGCGACCATGTCTTCGCTCGAGCGAGCCTGTTCAGTTTAAATAGGCAGCAGCGGGTTTTTTAATGAGTTTTCTATCTCTTTTTGTTTCGAAACCCTAGGTCCGACCATTCTCTCTCCATACACACCTTCTACCCTAGGTTTCATCTAGTTTTAGGGTGTTCCTACCCTAGATCCTTTATTAAAAAGTTAGAGTGGGTCGAGGGCTTCAGTTTAATCTGAACTTTTGGTGGGTTGGAGCACTTTGGAGTTTGGGGCTTCATCTTCGTCTTCTCTTTTTGAGTTATTTCTTCGAGGTAGGGATTTCCTACTCCATTTATACGCTTTAATCCTAAGTGGTGGTATTTTGGTATGTGGGGGTAGTTTGGTAATTTTGGGAGAAACCTTAGGGTTTTGTCATAGATTAATTTATATAATTAATTTAAAGGAAGATTGTGATATTGGGTTAAATTCATGAGATTGGGGAATTTAGTGGTTTAATGATGTATTTGGTAGTTTAAATACTTTGAAATTATTGAAATTACATTTATTGTAATAGTTATTTCTTGCTTAGAAATAATTGTTTTGGGCTATCGGTGGAGGATAGTCATTGATTGTGTAGACCTTGCATGCGGCTTAGGTATAACTGAAATTGAGTCAATTGTTTGACTGTTGAGTTAATACAGAACATTCGTGTATTAATTATGTATTGTATATGGCAAGTATTGATTATGTTGCATATGCATTTGGTTTTGGAGGAGATAGGGGATGAACTCCACGGTTTAGGGGAAGATAGGGGATAGACTCTAAACCGGACTTGTTGGGAGGAGATAGGGGATGGACTCCAGTAGCATCACTTATGTGTGTGCTTAATAATAAAATATTTCTATTTGTTGTTGATATGATACATCACCACCATGTGTATCAGTTGGGAAGTAAGGAAGTGAATTCGATTGAGATTGGTATAACACCAGCATGTGTGTTTATTATGTTATGAGAAAGGTTTAACCTGATTTGTTATCCTTGTTGAGTTGTTTGGCCGGGTTCTGAGCCATGACTGTATAAATGGAAAGTAAAAGGTGTCATAGACCATGTGTCATAGACAACGTAGACGTTAGTGTCGATGAATTGTAAATTGATTATCTTGTGTTAACCATGTATCGGGTACTACTGCTTTAGTTAATTCTTATGCTTGGTTAGTATTTCTCTACTGGGCTGTGGCTCACCCTATATGGGAACTTCATTTTCAGGTTCAGGTGGTTCACTACCTCCAAGGACTTAGCTTGTGAGGATTTGGACTTGAAGACTTGTTTTATTTGTTTTAGTTGTTTTATTTGAATTATGTAACATTCAAGCCCAGGGCTTTATTTGTTTTGAGTTAGAACTCATGAAATTGTGTCCAAGTGTTGGCTTGGCAAGATGTAAGCCCGTAGGGCATTTATTTTGATGTTTTATTTCGCAATACTCTGATGATTTAAATAATATAATGTTTTTCTTTTAATAATGCATGCCTTGTTTTATATTTAATGGGTTTAATTTTGAGGGCGTGACATTCCGCAACTTCTACTTGATGGGTCAAGCCTTGGGGTCAAGAGGGATCCGATACTGTACAATCTCAAGATCGATTCCAAGCATGTCTTCGTAGGACCACACGAAAACATCTTTGAAATCTTTTAATAAAGCGACTAAGCACTTGTGCTCCTCCGAAGACAACGTGGACCCGATCTGGACTAGACGCGGATCCTTCTCAGTACCCACATTAAAAGCAATGATTTCATTAACAAGGGGTCTTGCAAACCTCTCCTCCTCTTGATTAATCAAATTTTTCGAAACCAAAGGAATTTCTTCTTCTTCGTTTTCGTCAAAATTTTGAAAATCATGATCAATGCAATAAACAAGAGGCACAGAGAAATACTCAGAATCTACAGTGGCATTCTCATTCACAAGTTCTAGCTCATCCAATTCCTTGGTTACAACCGACTCAAAGGAAAAAGAAAAGGACGACCTGGATAAAACCTCAGCATCCAGGTTATCAACCCTAGGAATACTAGACCTAGACTCAGAGGAACTGGAATCTGATTTCGACTCCATAGACTCTGTAGATTCAGATTCTGGCTCACTACCCGACTTAGAACTGCTGGACAGGTAGCCTTCCTCCAATTACCAAACGAAGGATGGTGCGTCAGATGCATCCAAGATGCTACTAGAAGGGTTCACACCCGATTGGTCCCCAATCATAGAAATGGTCAGGTTATCCCCCAAGCTCTCTAAGTTGATGGGAGGATCAGAAAGGAGACATGCCAATGTTGCTCCTACTTCAAGCTCGCTACTGTTGGAATCACTTTCTGTGCTTTTCGCAGCTTCAGCAGTCGGTTCAACCATTTCCTCTGTATTACTGTCTTGCAGCTGCAAGTCAAAGAAGATCTCAAAACTAGGAACCCGCTGCCTCTTAGAGTTGAACCAAGGTTCGGGGAAACCACAGAATGGGAAGTCTTCTCCCTCCCGAACAAAATAACCATTCAGGGTTCCCTGGATCGGTCGGTGCACAAGCTCATAGCGCTTCCGGATCTGCTTAGCTCTGGCTCTTCCTGCCATCTCTTTTCCTTTTCTAACCTAATCCTCTTTGGTGGGCGTATAACCAAGACAAAAGGCATGCGAGTTATGTGGCATATCAGCCAATGCAGTAGCGCCCTTCCGGTTACTTTTTCCCAATCCTATTCTTGGCATATATTGGTGCTTGTTCATGAGGTATACAGATTGGGCACTGACATACAAGCCCTCATCAACAGCAAAGATATTCTGCACTACCCGGGCCTCAGCCAAGGTAAACCCCGAAAGGAAAACATCCTTCTCACCATGAACAATTTCCAGCACAGGTGTAGTTACCTCTGGCAGAGGATGTATAGATGAATTCTTGAACACAATAGCCACCCCCTTCCCATGAGGGGTATTTCAGCATTTGGTGAAGGTTAGAAGCGACAGCTTTCACCTGGTGCAGCAAGGGTCACCCAAGTAGTAAGTTCAAAGTGGTCGGGACATCCAGGACATGGAACTCAATATCCTGTTGAGCTGGATCCACTTGAACTCTAATCTGTACTGTACCCATCGCCTCTCTGCTTGTGTTGTCATACACCTGAATCACCTGGGCTGTAGACACGAAATCCGCCAGTTTCAAACCGATGGCATATGCTATACGAGATGGACAGACGTTGATTGCTGACCCAGTATCAACCAATACCACTAACACCCACTTTTCTCGGCACTCTACTAATATATATAGAGGCTTGTTGTATGCAGAGCCTTCCGACGGCAATTCCTTGTCCAAGAAGGTTAGAGTTGCCACAACGCCTCCCAGGAAGACTTATCCTACCAGTTGCTCTAGGGTAGTGTCGATGGACAACTTAGCTTTATCCATCGCCGACAGTACAACCTGTCTATGCACTCGCGAAGCCATAATCAGACCCTAGATAGATATATCAGCTTGAATCTTCTTGAATGGTTTTAACACAGCCTCTTCCTCTAACTATTTTTCCTTCTGCTTCTCGACTTCTTTATCCTTTCCAGATGCCTCAGTTGGTCCAGATACGGTGGTTTGAAATATTGGCCACTTCTCGTCATATGGTCGACCTCTTCCACATACCAAGTGTTATCTGGAAGGTCTTCACCCCAATCCTCATCAGTATGAGCCAGGTGTAGGTCATCGTCTTCCTACCAGATTCCTTCGGCAGCCAACAAGCATTTGTCCGGCTCCGTTCGGATTATCTTCTCGTCACAAATCTCCCCCGTAGGGTGTTGGGCTTTTCCAGCTTTCCGGTTGTTTTCACCCATTTCTTACTCAAAACACTACAGTGCGGCTTCTTGCTCTGTATGTACAGTACTAACAATGCCCAGTTCCTGAGCCAATTGTTCTACACCAGTGTTTTTCGGCAGTTTACCCTTTCCATCGGCCATTGTAGTAGTTCCCGCTTTTTGTTCTTCCAGCTTCAATTCAGTTCCCTCATCTCTATTAGGTTTATCACTTAACCACCCAAAATTGTCTGTCGGCTAGTTCAGATCAAACCAATCAATATGCGCGTCCCCTTGATCTTGCTCTTCAAAGAACTATAAATTGTCTATATCCTCCTCTAGGTTGGCCAGATCATCTAATCCCTGACTTGGGCCATCTTCTCGAACTACATTGACCTCCATTGCAGTCGGCAACACCACTTGCAGCTTAGTTTGATTGATTGGCACAATATAGCAGTACGGGTTGTACCCCCTTTCGGATAAGTTCTCAGAGCCCTCGGGCAACGGATTGAAATTTTCCACCAAGGCCAACCTCCCTTCATCTACCACTATCACCACCACAGGTTCAGTTTGGAGTATAGACATGTTCATCATGCATAAGTCCGTGCTCTTAGGGATGAACAACGCCGGTTTAGGTAGGTGAAAATGGGTGATATATGTACTGGGATCATAAGGGATAGCCTGTGTATGGATGAGGTTTATATGCCAGGGTGGAGGGACTTGATTATGTGGTGGGAGAGGATTTATAGTGACATTGGGTTTTTGGGGAGGTGCTATCACCTTATTGTCGATGAGATCTTGAATCTCATGACGCAGCCTATAGCATTGATTAGTGTCATAACCGTGCTGCTGGTAAAAAGCACAGTATTTGGTCGGGTTGTGTTTCAGGGGGAGAGGATCAGGTAAAGGATGAGGCTCTAGTGGCTTAAGATGTCCCTTTTTGATCAGGACCCCTAGGGCTTTGGATAAAGACATGTAGAGTGGGGTAAAGACCGTTTGAGATCGGGCATGGCTGGTTGAGGTTTGTGGATTTGTGTTAGATGTGTTGGCAAAAAGGTTGGCAGTTTTGGGTGTGGTGGTGACCATACTCACATCCGAAGGTCGTGCAGAGGTGCTACTAGTCGTGGTTGCATTGGAACTACGTGTAAAGGGCCTCTTGGGCTTTTCCTTCTCATCGGCTATCAGCCCCTGTTTCATTGCATCTTCGATTTGAACCCCTATCTCATAGAGCTTAGGAAATGTAAACAATGGCAAGACTATCATCTTCTGCAATAATCTTTCTTGCAGATTGCGAACGACCATTCTAATTTGATCGTTCTCGGATGGCCTGATAGTCATTATCAAGGCCTTAGCCCTCCATCGGGTCACAAAGTTCGAGAAGCCCTCCTTTGGCTCCTAACGGGTCACTTCAAGATCACGGGTTATGACCTCGATCTGGGTATTGTAGGAGTTATGCGCGATGAAGGCCTCAGCCATTTCCTTCCAGCTTCGTTTCACAGAGTCTTCCAACTATGCGTACCAGAGGGTTGCTATACCCGACAGGGTCCGACTAAAAAGTGACATTTTTTAAAGTCTAGAGAGGCCCATTGGCCGCAGAATGTTTGAGAATAACCGCAAATGGACCATAGGATCCCCGGAGCCATCGAACCGGTCTGTGTATGGCATCTTGAATCTGTCCGGCAAAGTTACTGCGGAGTCTGTGTATCCATCCTCGATGTTAGGGATTGAATTTACGCCCTGTGCTCGCTTGAAAAGCTTTTCTAGCTTGTTGACTTTCAGTGCAGTGAGGTCAACCTCGAATTCAAATGGCGCCTCCATTTGGTACACTGGTACCTTGGAGGTCTGAGGTGGGATCGGATCCACTAAAATGCCCAGATTTTCTTGGACATTGATAGTGACTCCGGAAGTTGGAATACCCGCTGGGGGTGCATGGGATGCAGAGGCTATTGCCGATTATGGTTGCTATTGCTGAAGCCTATTTATCACTTTCGCTTGGTGGGCTGTGACCTCAGCTTGGTGGGCAGCATCTAGCTGCATGGTTTCTATGGTCTGCTGGAGCTAACGAAGCATGTCTTCCATGCTAATAGGGGGATGTTGAGCCATCAGAACTGGCAAATGCTCTCTCGCTAGAGTAGAAGTAGAAGACTGAGCCTGGTTGGTTGCAAGCGAAGTAAAAGGTGACTACTGGACGGGTGAATTATGCCTAACCCTCCTCCATTTGGTAACCGGTGGGAGTGAAACAAATACTGGTTGTCCCCTAACAAGGTCCCCGGATCTATAAAGTCATCTTACACAGGTCCAGAGTGCTTGGGGGGTAACAGAATCGTCCGAAGAAATTGTGAAAAACTACTTTGCAAAAAGAAATAAAGCAAAAGAAAGCAAAAATCAAAAACCGCACAACACCTTGGCTCAGATACCAACAACATGCAGTTGCAATCATAAGCTGTAGAACTACACTCAACACTGATTTCTGCCCCCAAAATTGATACCCAAACTTGCAACTGATACATGCATTCCTGTAGAGTTTCACTCTAAAAGCACATAACAGTTAAGTGAGAACCAAAACACCCTTATGATCGGGTAGGATTACCCTGTCCTAGTTTCGTCAGGAACTAGGGTTAACTATTCAAGCAAAGTGGTTTCACACAATCCTGCATTCGGGTAAGCAACCTGTCCTAGTTTGGAACAGTCTCTATGGCTTTTGATATGCAACTAGGCTGATTGGTCAAAAAGGGTACATCACCAAGACTACCTAATATACCTCTCACACCTAACACCGAGAAGTGAAAGGAGGATCAAACGGTAAAACGGTAGTCCAGATCCAAAGGTTGTGTTCCCATCGTGGCAGAACCCGCAACCGGTCAGCCTTTTGGCAAGCTTTTCCAAGCAAGCATCCGGCAAACCGTTCAAGAATAGTAGATGCAAACACAGTGACTTAGGCGCAACAATGCAAATGCAAATGCAAAGAAACACATACGTGTAGATAAAATGTCATATCATGAGTTCAAGTCAAGTTCTCTAAATCCCCAACAGAGTCGCCAGAAACTGTAGCTCAGCTTTTTTCGCGCCCCCTTTCGGAAACTCGGAAAGAAGCCCTACAGTTTGGACTCCCAAGGTTCTGAATCTAATCTCACAAGTGCAATGTGAAATTCATAAACACCAAAGAGTCCAAATCCGGCAAATCTTTTAGAAAATCGATTTTAGGGTCAAAATGTCAAAATTGGACTGCATTGCCAGATACAAAGTCGCCACCTAAATATTTTATTTTGGGTAAATTTAGGAAACCCATGACTCGTGCCAAAGGCCACGTGTCCATCATCACCAAAGTTGCCTCGGCTTGGGAACTTAGGTACGAAAAGGGAAGGTCATGAATTGAGCACCCCCACTCGCCATATCAAAGATCGGCCTCTACTAATCATGATATGATTTTTTATAAACATTATATGCTCTTGTTCCGGTTATTAGGCTAGCTTTACTATGTGACGCGCATAAGCAAGTATAGACTAGTTTGCTCAAATTGGAATAATTTAATTTCATGTTTGTTTTATGAAAAGGGTTTGAATTTGCCACCTCAAGTAGGCTTAAAGTTTGCGACTTTGCCACCAACAAAGTGGGCTTAAAACGCACATTTATTTAATCATTCCAATTCAAACAACAAGCCTTCATCCACAGGCATTCAAGAAGTTTATCAAGTAAGCAGTTATCCTCATGGTAAGCATCCTAGTCATGGCAATAACCCACACTTATGCAAGTATGCTAAAGCACTAAAAACTCACCTAGAACTCCAAACCAAGAAAGAAACTAGTTAGAAAAATATGTATGATTCCTAACTATGTTAAATGTCTAATGCAACACATGCTAAAAAATGCAATTTAATAGGCTCGGCTACTAATATCGCATATGATTTGATTTTATAACATGCGGTTAAACACGTATTCAAATAAGTATTGAAATGACAATGCGGTTTGAATGATGCACCGAGCCTCGGTGCATGCAATGGGAATGAATGGATGCAAGCATAAGGTATGCTAATTGAAATATGTCCCTAATTTAACCATCAAAAGTGATTAAATAAAATAGAGAAAGACGTGGGGTTGGAAGACATATACATTATTACATTTTACTCTCACGAAGGAGAGTCCGAATGAATAACTAAACTAAGCTAATCTAAGCTAAACTAATTAAGCCAATTATTACAAACCAAATGAAATAAATAGCCAAACTAATTAACTAATTATTACCACACTTTTAATTTAGCTAACTAGTAAGCTAACTAATTAAATTACAACACAAATGCAAGCAAACTAAGTAATTAAAACCCCTAACTGCGCTACCACTACTTTGCCTCAGAAAATGGAAGATGCACATGCTCGGTTTCCATCTGAAAAGATCTCTGTTTCGCTCCCCGAAAGCCTCTGTTAGCGGAGTTGACCATTTCCAGAACCATTTGCTCCACCTTACCAATTCTTTGTTGACGTTTGCATCAATGGCCAACCGGCCACTTGGAGAGACTACCGGCCAGGTGCCGACCATGGGGGTGGCCTGCCGGCCATCTATGGTGCACTACCAGCCATGAATAGTGGCACTGCCGGCCACTGATGCACTGGATCACCATACTGTAATAGAAAACAAATAGAGCAAAAAAAGGGTATTTCTAGGGATTGTTTGCACAATTCATCCCTCTTTTTCATAAACAAATCCAAGGAGTTGTGAACTCAAGTCACAAACCACCAACCTAAACAATTTCATTGCATGATGGCTTGTAATTCAAGAGGTACAAATTCAATAAATGCAAAATGAGACACAAACCTCCTTCCTTTCATTAAGGATTAAGGGAAGAAGTTGACCTTGGAGACTTGGATCATTTCATCACTTAACAAGTATGAAATGGTCCAAGTTCCATGTGTTCAATTAACATCCGACTGAACACATCAAAAACACAACCAAATGCTTATCTTGGCTCACTTTTAGTTGTAAATTTTAATTACACGTTGTACTTACCAACCATTACTTAGTCAATTAAGTCCATTGGTGAGAGTTCTCTAAAGAGAAAGAAGTGTCAACCAATGGGTGATTTAAGGCATAAGAGAAGCTTTATGCCGTTGGTAATGAACCCTCAAAAGAGGATTAAACCATTAAGCATGGACTTCAATCTCAAGCTTAAAGAATCCCAAGTTTGAAACAACCCTCAAAGCAAATTAAAAAAAAAATCAAGAAATGAGGGAGGTTGTTGTCACGACCCAAACCCGCTCCTATAGGTTTGGCACCGTAACCGGCCAGTAATCCGAGGATTACCTACAGCCTCTGAACAGATTAACAAATAGTAAGGGGTTGCGGAAGCAAATATACAAAATAACAAGGTCCATTGAGCTGTGATGACGTACATGGGACAGAAAATTTAAAACTTATTTATATACATAAACATGCTAGTCGGGTACACCAAATATGTACAAAGTATTTACAAAATGTAATCCCAAGATTTGACATTACAAAACAGATACAACAGACTAGCATGAAGTGCAAAAACAGCCATGGAGATAGGCTTCAGGCGGAACCTCCTCGGGAGGCGCAACAGGTGGCTGACCAAAACGAAACAGAAGGCCATTAACTCTGGCCTGGGTCCTGTGCCGGCTCACCTACATATATATAGTAAACTGTGAGCGAAAGCCCAGTGAATAATAAACAGAGTAAAGGAGTTTCAATGAATGAGTCCATACAGATTTCAGAAATCAATTCATATTGTGTCAAAATCATGCTTGATCAGATCGAAATCATAATTCAGCTTTTTCAAACACATACTTGATCAGATCATATATAGGCAGAAATCACAAGTCATGGTTACATTTACGTGATACATCCATCAGTATAACTAAACAGAACGCACAATGCGTAAGGTTATGAATAACCTCCTTAGCTCCCGCGAAGGAACCTCCGGATCCGGGTAACAAGACAGCTAAGCCCCCATGGCGGGCCTCCGGCACGGGCATTAGTGCACAAACAGAACGCATAAGGCGTAACACAATAGAACGCATGAAGCGTAAAGTTCCACGAAGGAACCTCCGATACCGGGTCACGGCTGTAAATCTCATATGGTACTAAGGATGTCACGGATACATGTCAGAAATTGGACAATCATTCATTGTACATAACATATCATTTCAGAAAACAGATCTCATTTTGTCACACAGAAAATAAGTACAGTTGAACATATCTTTGCTAAGTTATTACTCACAGTGGGCGTTGAAACAGATAGACGGAGCCAAGCGGTCAAACAGAATGTGGCACACGACCTACATAATACATTACGGATACACACTTGAAACACGCAATCCAAAAGTACAAAACTCACATCAATGAGCCTAAGTGTGTACCTAGCCTCTTATCCTTATTGTGGAGCCTTAAACATGGCCTAGGAATGCCTAGGATGGAATGAGGATGCCAAAAATGCATTTTGGACACTTTACAAAATTTTCAGAAAATAGGGGTCTCACTCGAGCGTGGCTTTCTACGCTCGAGCGGACATGCAGACAAAGGGTCTCCGCTCGAGCGTGAATTCCGTCGCTCGAGCGGACTGTGTGCTACAATAAAAATGCTGGATGCTCAAAATTTACGCTCGATGGACGCTCGACCCTCGCTCGAGCGTGAGACACAAGTCCTCGCTCGAGCGTGGGTTCCCTCGCTCGAGCGGACTGTGAACTCATGCAAAGTACTGGATGCACGCATTTCACGCTCGAGCGTCACTTTTCTCGCTCGAGCGGAAGGCATGATCGCAGAGTGTTCGTTCGAGCGTGGAGTTCCTCGCTCGAGCGTGGGTCCAAAATCTGAAAATTCCAGATTGAACTCCAATGCTCAAATCCAACTTTTAACCATTCAAAACTCAACCTCTTGGACTCAATTTCTGGAAAATACATGTAGACCCATAGTACAACAAGTTTCAAAAGTCAATTTGAAAAATCAAAGCCCAAGGGTAGTTTAAGCAAACTCATTTCAAACCAATTTTTCAAGAACATGAAGAATACGTAACATGCATGGCCTCATTTGAATTCAAAGCTTCTAAACAAGATCAAATGAGTCTATTTCTCCAAAAACATGATGAAATCATGAACTAGAACCATAATATAAACATGCATGCACCAAATTCCATGTACTCAACCTCAAAATGCTAGGATGTAAGCATGCATGCATGGATTTCTACCCAAATCAACACTATAAACCAATTTCTAGCTCTAGTCATCAATTTATCATGAACCATGCAAGAAGTGATCTTAAACTTGAAATTAAAAGGATAATCCCCTACCTTAAACCTTGAATGCAAGATGTATAAGCTTGAATATGCAAGACCCCCTTCAATCCTCCTAATTTTCCAAGCAATTCCTTAAAGACCACAAGATTTCTCCTATCTCCTACCTCTCTCTCTCTCTCTCTAGTCGGTTAGGAGAACAAGAATGAGCTGAGGAAATGTTTGATTCAATGCAATCATGCCTCTAAATGTGCAAAGTAGTGGGCCACTCAATGGCTTAATGGTAATTACGTCAATTCTATAAATTTGGCTCAAATTAAATAGATGGCATTATTTTAATCGAGTTTAATCGCCCAAAACCGAATTTTAATTAAACCCACCATAAAAACACATAAAATCTAACTAGTCTAAAATACTAATCAACTTCGAAATCAGGTGCCGATAAGGCTTCCAATTCGCGATTTAAAGTTTAAAAACACTAACAGATATTTCGACACCGAACAGATATAAACACATAATTCATACAATACACATGCAAATTAATTCCAGATTTCCTCTTAATCACTATTGGGTATAATTAGGTACCAATTAGCATTAATCAGGGTCGGTGTTATTACAGTTGTAGAGCTTTAGGTGCTAAAATAAAGTGCAAAACAATACTAAAACATGCAATCAACTCAAACAAGGGATGTCTAATGGCCTAAAACACCACCCTTGTGAGGACCTTTACACTACAACCATGCTAAACAAGCCTCAACTGACCCAAACAGCCCAAAACAGAGCTAAAGCAGTCTAAAACAAAGGCAAAAACATGCTGGAATATAGCTACAAAAAGCTAGAAAAATATGCTAACACATGAAGTTGACCAGGCTAGCAAACAAGGCACAAGGAGGGAAGGCTAACCCCTTTAATTTTGGATTTCAAAACATATTTTTTATCACTAAAAATGCTCTGAAATTCAGTGGTTAAAATCCCTAAAAAAGATTATTTAAAGATGGGAAACACAAGTGAAGAAGCCTTACATACAAGGTACAAAGAAGGGTGAACCAACCCCTACCTTAAAATGGCTTCAAACCACAAATTTTAGCCCATTTTGACAGAGTTTTTATAGCTCAAAAATAGCCCAAAAATAGTAAAAAAAAATATAGGAAAACAAGTATGCAAAGTAAGCTAACAAAACAAATATTATACCTCTTGAAGAGAAGAGTGATTCTAGGCAACAATTCAAGCTAAAACCAACTTGTAGAGCTCCAAGAAGGCCTCAAGGAACCTCAGCTCAAACATGATCAAGTTTTGTTAAGGAAGTAAAAGCAAGAGTGTAGTGTAAGTAGGCAAAAGTGTAGAGAATTGCAAGAGAGAGAGAGAAATCTAGAGAGAGAAAATTTTGAGTTTGAAATCTTCTACCCTCAAAACATGAGAGAAGAACTCCTTATATATAAAAAACATGAAATCTATACAAGGAGATCCAGCCCTCCATGTGTGGACAGATATAAGCATCTGTGCAAACAGCTGGCATAAAACATTTACAGAAAACACTGGTGGTCGGTTGGCCATCAGTGATGGCCAGCAAGGCATTAGCCGACAGACCAGAAGCTCTAGCCGGCAGCCTTCATATATGGCCAGTAGGCCACCAGAGACTGCAGNTAGCTACTTATGTGTTATAACTGCTTGAATGCCTGTGGGTGGAGGTTGAGTTGTTTAAATTGGGACAATGCATTGAACGTGAGTTTTAAGCCCACCCGAGGGCGGCAAAACCTGCATTTTAGCCTACTTACGAGTAGCAAACCATTTTCAAAAACAAACATGAAATGTTTTGTTCCAATTTAGGCGATTTGGTCTATACTTGTTTGCTGTGCGCATAACATAGTAAATCTAGGCTAATAACCAGAATAAGAACACATAACGTTTTCAAAAATGGATATCATGGTTAGTAGAGGCCGGTTTTCGGACCGGGCGAGAGGGGGTGCTCATAGCTGACCTTCCCCAATCGTACCCAAGTTCCCGAGCCGAGGCAACTTTGGTGATGACGGACACGTGGCCTTTGGCACCGAGTCAGGGTTTCCTAAATTCCCCATTAAAATATTTAGGTGGCGACTCTGTATCTGGCAAAGCAGTCCATGTTTGGCACTTCTTTTCAAAAATCTGTTTCTCAAAATGATTTGCCGAATTTGGACTCTTTGGTTCAGATTAAGAACCGTGACAAAATTCGAGTCCGAACTGTAACCCCGAGCGAGGTCCCCTCGTGGGCTTGTTACAGTTTCTGGCGACTCTGCTGGGGATTTTAGAGAGCTTGACTCGAACTCGTGATATCCTGTTTTGATTTCATTTATGTGTCTCTTTGCATTGCATGTGCATTGGTGCGCCTAGGACACCGTGTTTGCCATCTGCCATTCCTGAACGGTTTGCCAGAGGCTTGTCTTGTCAAGGCATGACCATAGGGCTGACCGGTTATGGGCTCTGACAGTATGGGAACACAAACCCCGGTTTTCACCGAGGCACCCTTTTTGACCATTCGACCTAGTGCATATCGAAATCCATAGTGACCATTCCAAACTAGGACAGGTTGCTTACCCGATGTTAGGTTGTTTGAAACCGCTGCGTGCGTAGTGAAACCCTAGCTCCTGACAAAATAGGACAGGGAAACCCTACCCCAACATAGGGGTTTTTGGCTCTCTTTTACATGCTATGTGCTTTTAGAGTGTATCTCTACAGGGAATGCATGTATCAGTTTGCAAGTTGGGTATCAGGCCTCGGGCATCAGTATTTGGGGAATCAGTTTACCTGAGGGTATCAGTTTTGGGACAGTTATCTGGGGAACAATGATCAGTATAGAATACAGTCGTTCAGCTCTGCGTATCGTTTTGGTGAAGTTGAGCTGAGATGCTGTCTGTTTTCTCTTTGCTAGGTAGTCCTGGAATCATAGCTTCAGAAGGCTCCACTATCCCCCGAGTACATTGGATTTGTGCTGATAGAACTTTGTCAGGTCAGAGACTCAGTTCAAGGGTAATTAGGGCCAAAGAAGGCTAGTCAGACATAGACCACCAGTAAACAGCTAAGATCAGTGATCTTTGAGCAGTCGGGTTGAGATTTCCGAGCCTACTGCAGACACAGATATACCGGTTGCTCAGTTAGACCAGGACAATATGTCGAGTCTGGAAGAGATGGTGCGCCAACTCCAGGATAGTATGAAAGTCATGCAGCAAGACACTGTCCGTCAAGCGGAATTCACCAAGCAACAGGCCGTGGTCATAGCCCAACAGGCAGAGACAATTGCCAAGTTGGAGCAGCAAACTGGAGTATCTACTTCACACCAGGCTCCTCCCCCAACAGGAGTTCCCATACTCGGGGAGACAACCCACGTCCAGCATGATACGGACATTCCAGTCGGGCAAGCTCCGCCCCCGGTTCTACCCCAGCTACCCAAGACACCCATCAACCTACCGGATCACCTTTGAGTTCGAGTTAGACCCTACAGCGCTGAAGGTGAGCAAGCTGGAAAAGATGTTCAAGAAATCTCAGGGAGTAAAGTCCATTTCGGACATGAGGACGGGTATACCGACGCAGCTGTGTGACACTGCCGGACAAATCAAAATGCCGCATATCGATCGCTTTGACGGCTCTAGAGACCCAAGGGTGCACCTCCACCTGTTTTCTGATATCTTGAGGCCAATGGGTTGACCACAGCTCAGAAGTTGTCTCTTTGGCCGAACCATGTCTGGGATAGCCGCAATCTGGTATGCGAAATTGGAGGTTTGTGAAACGGAATTGGGAAGAGATGGCTGAGGCCTTCAATGATCAATACTCCTAAACACACAGATTGAGGTCACGACTCGTGATCTTGAAGTCACCCGCCAAGAGCCAAAGGAGGGCTTCTCAGAGTTCGTGACGAGATGGAGGCAAAGGCCTCAATGATGACTACAAGGCCTTCTGACAAAGATCAGATTCGGATGGTTGTGCGAAACCTCCAACCCAAGCTTATGCAAAAGATGATTGTGCTCCCCTTCCCTACATTTTCAGACTTACATGAGATGGGAGTACAGATCGAGGATGCTATGAAGCAAGGCCTCATTGACCAGGAGAAGGAGCAGCCCAGGAGGGCATTTTCCCGTAGTTCGAATGTGACCACCAGTGGTGATGCAGCTGCTAGGACTTCAGACGAGGGCATGGTCGCCACCACCCACCAAGAAGGCCACCCCCTTTGTTGGGCATCCACTTCAAACCCCCGAACTTCGGACTATCTACCCCGGGGCAAGAGGGTTTTCACCCCACTCTTTATGCCTTTGTCAAAAGCTCTAGGGGGCCTACTCAGGAAAGGACATCTGAAACCGTTAGAACAACAGCCTCTACCCGATCCTCTCCCTGCAAAGCATGACCCGACTAAGTACTGTGCTTTCCATCAACAAACCGATCATGACACCGACGGTTGTGTCCGTCTCCACCATGAGATACAAAATTTGATTGACAACAAGGTCATCGTCGCACCAGCTCAGTAAAGTCTATCGTCACTGGATCAGTGAATTTGGGGGATAGTACGAGTATGTGATCGGGGGATGAACCACTGCGGGCGGCGCTCAGTTTACTCCAGATGTGGCATTTGGCACGCACTGTTTTGAGCATTTGCGATGCTAGTTTTGTAGTTTCTGACTTGGGTGTTGAGTCAGTTCTGTAGTTTTGTTTTGAGTCTGTCTCTTTGTTCTTGAGTCAGTCTTTGATTAAGGGTCTGTCTTGTTGTATCGAGTCAGTCCTATTGTACAAAGGTCGGGTGATTCCGGGGTGTTACCTCGGGCGTCACCATTTTGTTTTGCGTTTGTCTTTTTGTTTTGTTTTGAGTCGTGTTTCTGCCAGGGAGCCAGTTGTGCCAACAGATTTTGAATGAAACAGTAGTGATTTTCACGCTCTCGCGTTTGCTTCTGCCTTGTGCTAGTTATGCTGGAAGTTCTAAATGAGATGACAGTATTTGACTAAGAACTCTGTCTTTTCTGTGCCTTGAAGTCATTGTAATGACCTTAGTTTTTCAAAACCTTTTTGAACACTGCGGTGAAAACGAAGAGGAAGGAATTCCTCGGGATTTGTAAAACTTTGATCAAATGAAGAAAGAGAGGCGTGCTAAGCCCTTAATGAAAGAAATCATGCTTGTTAGTGTGAGTACTGAGAAGGACCCTAGCTTTGATCCAGATTGGTTCTACACTGTCTTTAGCGCGAGCGATTTGTCTCTTTCTTAAAAACTTTCAAAAATTGTTTTGCGCGGTCCTGTGAAGACCTGTGTGGAATCGCTCTTGAGATTGTGCAGCCTAGGATCGCTCTCAGCCTCAAGATTCAATCTGTTTGTTTTCGAACCTTGAACCCATTCAGAACGTTCAACTATCGATCATCAAGAGAGGCCTATGTGGCCAGATTTGAAGCAGCCCTCGAACAAGAGGCACCAAAGTCAGATCAAGAGGTCAAATCTCGCCGGAAGAAGCTCGTGAAGCTAAAACAGAAGCACCCCTCGAACTAGGGGCAGAAAAATGTCCGATGTACTCAAAGAGCCGGAGATGAATCCTTCTACAAATCAATACAACAGCCACTCTCCTGGATATAGAGAGCTTCAATCTCAAAACCATTTGGCATGGACTTGTTACACTTTTACCCTTTGAGAGGCTCGCTGGGCCGAAAACCCGGAAGGGCGACCCAGGCAAAAGTTAGAGCAAAGAAAAAATGCAAAAGAAAAAGAAAAGAGAAAAATACAAAAAATAGAAAAATGCAAAAGAAAAGAAAAAGAAAAAAATAAATGCAAAAAAGAGAAAAAGAAAAGAATTGAAAAAAAGAAGAGAAAAACAAAGCTCGCAAGGTCGAAAACCCGCAGCGGGCGCCTTGGCAAAAGTTAGAGCCTAAAAAGTGAAGGTTAATACTCGAGTGTACCTTAACCCCGAACTACGTAAGGCTTGATTCCCATGATTGGGATACGTAGGCAACTTCACTTTGAAGTCCAGCCACAAACACCTCCAAATCAAGTGTGTCCATGTATTGGTTTTGATGATCCTCGCCTTCTCTGTATCTGAGAGTTCGGTTGTGATCATTACCATAGAGACTGTCTACAATGCGCTGCGATGCCATTCAAACAAGGGGCAACTTTCCGTTGCCATTCAACGCACTGCGGTGCCGTTCAAACAAGGGGCAACTTTCCATTGCCATGCAGCTCTCTTCGAGCAAGGGGCAATTTTCCTCCAGATCCGAGGTTGTGCGTCTCAAAAGTAGGTTTCATGCTTGTTGAGCATTGGCCGTTTGCAAAAATAGTTTTTGAGAATTTTTACTGAGGTTGACTAATTCTCTCGAAAATTATTCCATTTTTCTAAAACTAGACCATTTCTTGGACCTAAAAAGGGAAAATTTTCAGTGCTCATAACCTGACTTGCATGATTTTAAATCAGAAAATCGAATAAGCATGTTAATCTAACTCTCATATTGATCAAAACTGTTTTAGTAGAAAACCAAAACAAAAAATGGTCAAAATGATGAAATAGGGGCACAGTTGAGTCAGGTTTTCTGTCCTTTCCCCTTTATCAATGCACTTGCCGAAAGGACACCGTATTCACCAGAAACGGGCACCACTGAAGCTAACCGCAAAAGGGCTGAAAGCTCTATCACCCTCCAAGCAACGAGTATCAAGTCAAGTGCGAAGCACGAATTGGAATGGATCAAGATGATCCACTTCTTATCTGGACAGATCTAACCACGTCCAAACTCCCTAGCAGAGCATCGTCAACTGATGTCAGCTGCAGATTTGCTACACACCTAGTTGTAGTGCAACCCCTCCATGGGAGAGTTCACTGTTGTAAGCAGAAGAAAAAGAATCTAGCAGAATGCTAGGGGCATGAGCCCGCAACTTCCTGTTCATCCATCAATCACCCAGGGGAGGGATGAAAAATGAGAGATTGAAGAATAAAGAGATGTGTGATGAGAGAAAAAGTGAGAAAAGGGCTTTTTCAGAAAAATAGAGATTGAGTGCCAGAGTGATGTGAGAATCACAAATGAGAAAGGATGGGAATAATACCCGGTGAAACAGGCTCCCTGTGCACGTCTGAGTGTCGTGTCTTTTGTTTTATCTCGATTCTTGTTTTGAGTCGTTTCGAGTGTTTCTCGATATGTTTAGGTTGTTTACCTTTTGTTTTCCTTTGTTGAGTCGTGGTGCGCTGTGTTCGGTCGTAGGCTCAATACCTGGTTAAGAACTCCTTTCTCAATTTCAAAAATAAATCGTTTTGTGCTCAGAGTGCTGTGTCATTCTCTACATTTGTGCAAAACAAGATTCCTTCTTTCATAAATTGCAGGGTCCACCCCCGATAAGTGTGAACAGTAAAACAAGGACCTATCTGAAGCTATGTGGGTTCCAGACTGCAAAGCAAAGAGAAAAAAGGAAAATTTGGAGCATCTTAGTATGTTTCAACTTCAGTGAATTCTGAGATTGTATTCTAGATGTACCTCTTCAGACCTTGTCAGTGTTCTGAAGAATGAGCGTGCCTCTATTCCAAGTGTAAGCCTGCTTCAAGTCAGAATGACAATTAAAGCAGCAGCAGATGTTATCTCTCTCTAATATGAACAGGGTGTGCCCGTTTTTGAGCTGAATATATTGTGACCCCTCCGAAAGGTAAATCGGAGGTCGCGGTTGAATTTGGTCTCGTTAAGGCTTGTATTCCCTTATTCGGCATTTTGTTTCAAATATGCGTGGTCACGCACGTTCCATTTGCATTGTGATGCACATTCCAATTGCATTGTTATGCACCCACTTCACTAGCATTGTTATGCTCATTACTTGCATTGTTATGCACCTTGTCACTTGCAATTGTCATTCTTTCTCCTCGCGCGTGCGACGGGTTAGACCTCCTCTGGTTTAGAGCATTTGGAATACGTTCCAATGCTTATCCCTTTTCCGAAACACCGGGATACGTCCCTATGTTTTTCTCCTTCCGGAACAACGGGATACGTCCCTATGTTTCACATTCCTTGCGAAACACTGGGATATGTCCCTATGTTTCTTCGTCTTTTCCGAAACACCGGGATACGTCCCTATGTTTCTCTCTCTTGGTTAAAAGCGTTCGGAATACGTTCCAATGCTCACACCATTCTGAAACACCGGGATACGTCCCTACGTTTCTCTGTTCCTTTCAAAACACCGGGATACGTCTCTATGTTTCTCTCTCTTTCTGAAACACCGGGATACGTCCCTATGTTTCTTCTCCTTTTTTTGAAACAACGGGATATGTCCCTATGTTTCTCTTTCTTTCCAAAACACCGGGATACGTCCCTATGTTTCTCTCTCTTTCTGAAACACCGGGATACGTCCCTATGTTTCTTCTCCTTTTTTTGAAACACCGGGATATGTCCCTATGTTTCTCTTTCTTTCCGAAACACCGGGATACGTCCCTATGTTTCTCTCTCTTTCTGAAACACCGGGATACGTCCCTATGTTTCTTCTCCTTTTTTTGAAACACCGGGATATGTCCCTATGTTTCTCTTTCTTTCCGAAACACCAGGATACGTCCCTACGTTTCTCTCTTTTTCCTAAACACTGGGATACATCCCTATATTTCTTCTCCTTGCGAAACACCGGGATATGTCCCTATGTTCCTTCCACCATTTCGAAACACCGGGATACGTCATTTTGTTTCTCCCTCTTTGGTTAAGAGCATTTGGAATACGTCCCTATGTTTCCTTGCATGATCATAAGTTATGCTCGGCTTTGTGCATTGTCTTGCATTTTGCCCTTGCCTTCGAGCGCATATCTTTATCTGTAGCTTGTATGCTTTGTCTAAGTCTTCGGCCCTGTCAAAAATGGGTCGTCTCTGGGCTTTGACAATCACTCCTGTCATTGTTATGACTTTCGAGTTCTGTCAAAGAGGGGCAACTGTAGACACCCCATTTTTTACTGTCCTCAAGACTTGGACGTCACCGTTTGAACACCCGGTGATCATCTATGTTTGTGTTCGTCTCGAGTTCCCGGAGGTCTCGGCTACGTGCCTTGCCTCAGGATCTCCCGACTCGATTGTTTTGTGTTTGGTTTTGCACCAAACACTTGTGTTTTGCTTTTAAGGGGCAGGGAATGGCTTGTGAGACATCCCCACACATCACCGGCCATGGCTAGAGGCCACCGGCCAGTGTTTTGTTGCCATCGGCCATATATTTGGCCGGTCGGCACTCTGTTTGGTCGGTCGGCCATCTTTATTTGGCCGATTGACTCTTTTTCTGGCCGAGACCTCTTCTTGAGGGGTTTGAACCTTTTGAACCCCCTGTTTTAGCTTCTTGAGGAAGCTTGACCCTTTTGAACCCTTGGTTCTAGCTTCTTGAGGAAGCTTGAACCTTTTGAACTCTTGGTTTAGCTTCTCCAAGAAGCTTGAACCTTTTGAACCCTTAATTTTAGCTTCTTGAGGAAGCTTGAACCTTTTGAACCCTTGGTTTAGCTTCTTGAGGAAGCTTGAACCTTTTGAACCCTTGGTCTTTAGCTTCCTGAAGAAGCTTGAACCTTTTGAACCCTTGGTTTAGCTTCTCTAAGAAGCTTGAACCTTTTGCACCTTGGTTTAGCTTATCCTAGAAGCTTGAACCTTTTGCACCTTTGCCTAGCTTCTCCAAGAAGCTTGAACCCTTCTAAGCTTCCAAGAGAAGCTTGCACCTCTTAAACCTTTTGCCTAGCTTCTCCAAGAAGCTTGGCCTTCTTGGCCCTTTTGCTCCAAGCTTCTAAGAGAAGCTTGACCCCCTTGACCCTTTTTGCTTAGCTTCTCTTAGAAGCTTCAAGCCTCCATCTTCTCTATTAGAGAAGAGCTTCTCTTCTATTGCAAGGGTTCCAAGAATTGGTCTAAGGGATACAAGAGTTGTATCTCTCTATATCTCTACATCCAAGCTCCATAAGTGTTGGTTCTTGGCCCCTTTGCACACCAATTCTCAACCACACCTCTCCATCATCCATCTAAGCTTCTTGGAGGCCATTTTCAGAGGCTAAGGAACTGGTTTTTGGGACCAAAGGCTGCTGTCCCCGTTGGTCTACAAGGGTGAGCATGTAACCCTCTTTTATTCCCCGTTTTTGCACACACTTTTAGCATGTCTTGCTTGCTGATTTGAGCTTTGTGTATAACATAAAAAAGTTCTGTTTTTTTGTGTTTAAGATACTTCATTAAGGTCACTTTTGTGTTTGGGGTCGTTTACCCCCTCCTAGGCCTTGTTTGGCCTCATTTTTGTGTGTTTTTGGTGAGCTTCGGGACCACCTTGTTTGGGCCTCCTCACCACTGAAATCTTGAGGGATTTCAGTGGTGAGGATGGTGGTTTAAGGTCCTAAGAAGGAGAGGGCCACCCCCTCTCCTTGTTGTCTTCCAAAAGTGCCATTTTAGCTTCATGTGTGAGCACCATTTTTAAGTGCATGTTGGCCATGTCTTAAGTGTTATTTGGTAATATTTTGCCATGTATTACCTCTTTTTTTACTTGGTTTAGACACACCATGCATGCTTAGCATACTTGTCTTGTAATGCCACGAAATTGCCTTAACATGCTTTGTGTTTTGAGCCTTGTTTCTAGCATGATTTTGGCTTAGCTTTGTGAAGCTTTTATGCATATTTTGGCATGATTTAGGTCTGATTTTGGTTATTTGGGTCATCCATGGCTTGCTTTGTATAGCTACCATGCAATCTAGCTTGTATGCCTTGAGTGTTGGCTCCTCTACCATGCTCTATTTGCATCATTTCAGTGGTTTGGCACCATTGGTTATGATATTTCAGTCCTTTCTCCATGCTCGTATGCTTGCATTTGATGCCCCTTTAATGCTTTATAAAGTTGGTGTTTCATGCTCCATGTTTAGACATTTGTGTATGCTTCCATGTGTAGGTCATTTAGATGCCATCTAAGTGATGTTTTGGGGCTTACTTTGACATGATTTGGGACTGTTTTGATTCACTTTGATCATTTGCTTCATGTGTCATATGATCATGGTTTAAGTCCTTGGGCTAATTCCAAGCTTCTATGCATGCTTTGCTTGTTTTGCTTACTTGGTTTGGCACCATCTATGACATGATTTCAGAGCTTTCCATGCATGCTATTCGTCCATGATTATCCTCTTTTAAGTGTGCTTAAAAGATGCTCTTTAATGCTTAAGTGTTGGGCCATGTTTGCATGCATTGTTTGTGTGTGTATTTGCCTCCATTCCATAGCATTTTGGCTTCCTATTTAGACATGGCCGAGGCTTGTCCATATTGGTCTAAGACCACCTTTCGCATGTTGTTCAAATGTGGTCACATTGCTTCATGCCTTGCATGCTTGCTTGCCTAGGTTGTTATATACCTTGTATGTTTGCTTGCATTGACATATTGCATCCTTAGCTCACATGCCTAGGTTGCATTGCATTGTGCATTCATTGCCTTGCCTCTTGAATTGAGTATGATAGAGGTTGGGTTTCTTTGTGCCTGTTTGCATTGCATTTCATTTGAAATCAAAACGCATACTTGGTTTCTTGGGCCATCACGCATTGAAATGCGCGATTGGTGGTCCGAGAATCAAGGACCATGCCCCTTTGAGTCATAAATATGATAAGGGATGTGGTGGTGCATACATTTGCTTGAAATGCATTGCCATGCCTTGTTTTGCCCTCTGCTGCTATCAAAACAGGATTCTGCAGGAAGATTTGGCCGGCCGGCCATCTGCAGTGCCGACCAGCCATCCATCAGTGGCCGATGGCTTCACAAGTAGCCGGTGATCATCTCCTTTGGCCGGTGGCCATTCCTCTTGGCCGGTAGTGTTCCCCAATGTCCATGGAGCATACCTTGGAAATTGTGCAATTTTCAGAGGAGCAAAGCAGGGAAAACATAGGCAACTTGCGCATGGCAGTGGATTTCCGGGCGAAGCCAATCTGAGCATGCGTGCATCCCTCTTCCCGAGGCCCTTTACTGCTTTCAGTAGCTTAATTGATTTATTAATTAGTTAAGTGGACTGTAATTATTTAATTAGCTTGTAGGTTAATTAAATTGTATATTCTTTCGGTCCCTCCGAGCGAGGGCGAATTTGTAATAAGTGTGGGTGCGTGTGTGCATGTCTTCCAATCCCCACTTCTTTCTCCCTTTTACTTACTTGCTTTCGATGGTTAGTATTAGGGCATATTTAATTTAGCATACCTTATGATGTGCATGCGTGCATCCATACATTTGTCTTACATACATCGGGCTCGGCACATCATGCTAACTGCACTTGTATTTCAATTCCAAGTTGAGTACTTGTTAGTTGCAGCATTTCACATGCCATCTTTAGTGTAGCCGAGCCTATTCTAGTTGCATCCTGTATGTGTTACATTAGCCATCTTAACGTGAACTAGGATCATGCATATGATTACTAACTAGTTTCTGTTTTGGTTTGGAGTACTCGGTAAGCATTTATGTTTTAGCATCCTCGCACGAGTGTGAGTGTTGCCATGATAGCATGATTACTATGAGGCTAGCTGCTTATGTGTTATAATTACTTGAATGCCTGTGGGTGGAGGTTGAGTTGTTTAAATTGGGACAATGCATTGAACGTGAGTTTTAAGCCCACCCGAGGGTGGCAAAACCTGCATTTTAGCCTACTTACGAGTAGCAAACCATTTTCAAAAACAAACATGAAATGTTTTTCCAATTTAGGCGATTTGGTCTATACTTGTTTGCTGTGCGCATAACATAGTAAATCTAGGCTAATAACCGGAATAAGAACACATAACGTTTTCAAAAATGGATATCATGGTTAGTAGAGGCCGGTTTTCGGACCGGGCGAGAGGGGGTGCTCATAGCTGACCTTCCCCAATCGTACCCAAGTTCCCGAGCCGAGGCAACTTGGTGATGACGGACACGTGGCCTTTGGCACCGAGTCAGGGTTTCCTAAATTCCCCCATTAAAATATTTAGGTGGCGACTCTGTATCTGGCAAAGCAGTCCATGTTTGGCACTTCTTTTCAAAAATCTGTTTCTCAAAATGATTTGTCGGATTTGTACTCTTTGGTTCAGATTAAGAACCGTGACAAAATTCGAGTCCGAACGTAACCCCGAGCGAGGTCCCCTCGTGGGCTTGTTACACCATGTTTGTCCATAAGTTCCAGGAATTTTATGGCCAACCATTCTGTATCAACAGAGATTATTGATTGAACTGACTTGGTACTCGCAAAAGTTATGTTTTACTGGGTTTTAGTAACTAGATTCCTATTTCATGTTGCCTTTGGTTTGGAGAGCATTATAAGGACTCCATTGTAACTATATTGTAGTGGTCTTATAGTCTTTGATATATCTGTGTCAAAGATACATAATGTTGATGATTGGTTATGATTCAACAAACATATCGAATAAGGCTACTGAATGAGAAAAAATGAAGGATAAAAATGTAGCCGTAGATTTGGTAGCCGAGCTATCCTATGTAGAGTGGCTATAAAGATGGCTTCCATCAATTCTGTTGGTGGCCTGTTGGTGACTTGTTGCTGACATTGATCCTCTCAGTTTCTGTATAAATACGAGATAAGTTTAGTGTTCAAATGTGGCAATCAGAAGAGAGTGAAATTAGAGTGTATGCAATAGAATGAGTGTGAGTGTGAGTGTGTAGTGAGAGTGTTATCTCTTTCTTCTCCATTGTTGTAATTTTTTCTAAATATAATGAAATTCACTACCCGTTGTAGACACCCCATTTTGACCACCCTTAAGACTTGGACGCTTCATTCCGAATACTCTATAATGAAAAGTTACACTGTGCAATCTTTTGAATCTTCATCAAAAGAGTTCATATTCTAGCTCTAGTCTTTAACCTTACACCTCATTTTGGCCAAAAAACCTTGTACCTCCCTCCAATCTACACTGGCCATGCAGCAGTAGCCAAGTAAGCAGTTTTTAGACCTGACTGTGGGTTATTTGGCCCGGCTGTAGGTATTTGGACTCGGCCTGGTCTCACTAGCGATAGACAGTGTATTTGGCGAGATTTCGTTAGTTGTTCTTTTTTAAAGATATTTTCAACCAAAACATCTCAAATTCTATAAATAGACCCTCTTTCATCAGAATTTAGAGTTGGAAAAAAATATCAAAAGACTTTGAGGTTGTTAGGAGCTTAGAGCATACCATTTCCTTGCAAAAGTTTTCTTAACCTCCATATCACCTTTAGCTATACATACAAAATACATACACCATTAGAGCTTATTCTTGAAGCTTTTTGCTAAAGTTTCAAACCATATTTCAGATACTTGAGGGAGTTGGGATTGAAGTTTGATAACTAAGAAGTTATTCCTTTTTTCAAGAGGTAGAACTTTGCATTCTTTTCATCTATTTCTCTTTTACTCTTTTCCTCTCTTTTTCTTGTTTTGTATATTGTTTTTGAGTTGTGTTTGGGGTTGAAATATATGATTAAGATTAAAAAAAGTGGAGGGGTGGGCTTGATTACTAATTGTGGGCTGTTTAGTATGTTAATTAATTATGCTTTGAATATTATAGTTGCACAGTTGTAATAGCGTAATATTCCTCGATCGTTTGGTGTGTTTAGGACATAGCCGTCAATCCGTTTGAGTTGATAGTTTTTCTTTTGTTTTTATAGCTTTTCTTAATAGCATAATAGTCCTCGCGAGTTTGTTGTGTTTAAGATATAACTGTCAATCCATTTGAGTTGATCCTTTTATTTTTGCTCTTATAGCTTTCCGTATGTTTATCAAAATCTTGTGTTCATGGAGGTTTAGAGTTTAGCCACCCCGCCACAAGTTTGATTAACTAATTGTAAATCTTTTACTTCCATGATATTGTTGCTTACCTTGAAGCTAGGTGATAGCTTTTGTGCTAAAAGTGTTGAAAAACTCTCTTCTCGATCATTTTTGGAACATGGAAATGGATGTCTCATCCTTATTCCATGAATAAAAGAGGAGCTGTCAACAACTTTGACGAGTTGTGTGTTTAAACTTTGATAGTTAGCTTGTTTTTTGAGTTGTTCTATTTGTTTTCTTTTAGTTTTGATTTTGTTCTCTTCAAAGCAAAATAAGAGCTTTTTCAAGCAAAACAAGAGCTCTTTCATTGAAAGTATTAAAGACTCTCTTTTAGTTTCACTTTGAAGCATGGAAATGGATATTAATCCATGTTCCATGAGTAGAGAGAGGAGTCTCTAATTCCTTTCTTCAATGATGCAACCTCTTGTTTCCAAGGCTTTTACCTAAAATGATTTTTAATTACCTATTTTCTCTAATTCGAGTACTCATTTACTCTTATTTACTATGAGATGTAGTAGGTTTGAGCCATTTCTTCATTTGATATTTTTAGCTTTAATTCTCATTATTTGTTAGTTTTTTTTTTTCTTATTTTGTCGCCTCTATGATCATCGCATGTTGTCTTGTGATGTTTGATGGTCCGTAAAGCAAGTCTACCTCTCCCTTGAGTATCTTCATGATATGGAGTAGAAAGGACAAACATCTTTTGAAAATATTCTGTCTACACTGTTATTACCTCACTGCACAGAATATGTTTTTTTGGTTGAAATTGAAGCACGACTGTTTTTTATTGGACATGGCCGGGCCACATTGTGGAACAGCCGGGCCTCAAAGTGGACAAATAGTGTATTGCTGTTGGCAAAATAGAGCAGTGGCTGAGGGTAAAATAGAGCAGTTCTCCCAAAGGCAGATAGAGCAGTTTTCGGAGGATGTTCTCATTTTCGCACGTGTGATCCTTGTCTTTTTTTTTCTTTTTTCTTTTTTGTCTTATTTATTTATTTATTTATTATGATGCTATAATATTTGCAAATGTAATAATTAGGTAATTATTCATTCGGTGATATAATAATTAGTTGATTAGGACATTCAAACCCTCTTATAAGAGGGAAAATTTGTAGCACTTGATGTATATCTTCCAACCCCCATGTCTTTCTCCCTTCTATTTACATGCTTATCACCGCTATTTATAGCATCATGTTTTTCTTTATCATTTACATGCCTCACATCCATTTTTACATGCATTAAGGTTCAACTCATCATACTTGATGTTGTTATCATTTCCTACTTGATTATGTGCACTACCTCATGCTTTAAGTTACTTCCATGTCATATTAGTAGCCGAATCTAGTAACTGCATTTTGTATGTGTTGCATTAGTCATGTGCATTTTTAGGATCATGCATTTTTCTAATTATCTTCTTTTCTTTGGCTTGCCGTGGATAAGTACTAGGTGAGCATTTTTTATTTGGCATAACATTTGTGTGTGTTTGTATTACTATGTTGAGCATATTATCATGAGGCTATTTGCTTATTTAAAATATATTTATGAATGTCTGTGGATGGAGACTATTTTGCTTAAATTGGAATGACTTTGATTGTTGTACATATGAGCTCATTTTTCCTTTGAGTTGCACATATTTAAAAACTATTTCCAAAAAAAAAAAAAAATGAAATCAAAGCATTCCAAAGTGACGCGGTCTATACTTGTTTGTCTCACATAGTAATGTTAGCATATTAATAAATTAGAATATGAGCATATAATGTCTATAAAATTCACATCATGATTTAGTAGAGGCCCATATTTGATCGGGTGAGTGGGATGCTCAATTCATGACCTTTCCCTCTCATACCTAAGTTCCCAAACCGAGACAACTTTTGTTATGACAGACAAGTGGCCTTTGGCACGAATCACGGGTTTTTTTAATTCTCTCAAAAATATTAGGTGGCAACTCTGAAATCTGGCAATGCAGTCTATTTTTGGCATCTCTTGCAATTAGTGGATTTTTCTGGGATTTGCTAGATTTGGACTCTCATTTTCTTTTGTTTCACATTGCACTCATGAAACTAGATTCAAAACCATGGGAGTCCGAACTGTAGGGAATCGTATCGAGGAGACTAAACCCTTCCGAGGAGCGTGAAAAACCAGCTACACCCGTGGACGTAGGCGCATTGCCGAACCACGTAAACCTTGTTATTTCTTGTGTGATTGTGTATTTGGTATTTGTTTTTGGCCCCTAGGCACAACACACATTGTATTGGATCAATAGAGAAAGTTTATGAAACTAAGTGTGAGATGTTTATAATTCCTCTATTCAAATTTTAGTGAAACTGCAATGACTCTATAACTGTTGCCTTTGATTTATGGTGAACCATGGTCACTTGTGTTTGATCTTTTTCACTGTTCTGGGTTCATTGTTTGCAAGTGTATTTTTACTCAAGTCTAAGAGATTAGTGTTTAATCACTATCAACATAAACTTCAATGAGATATGTCTAAAGGAACGAGATCAAGAGGTTCATTACCTCATAAACACGACAACACAAAACAGATCTAATCTAGAGAACAACCACTCGAAAGTTAGCCAACTGAACAAATACACATAAAAACATGACAACTGAAGATTGGAAATCAAAACATTTTTTTTTTCTCCCTCCATAGGATATGATCTTAGGGGGGTTAATAAGTTAGATTACATTGAACAGACTGTAGTCGCTCCATCAACTCGAACCTTGAACCCTGAATCTCTGATCTTCTCACTGTTCCAAGGGATAACTACATGAATCGGGGGCTAATTGTCGTGTCCAAAATCAAAACATTTGATGTCACCTTGTTTTGACAAGTTTAAGATTGCAAAACTTTCCTTTGAACTTCTTTTCATTTTCAGTTGTTAAAGAACTAATATAATACCCGTGCTATGCACGAACAAATTTCCATATATATGTAAATTTTTGTCACTATATTTAAACTCTAATGAAGGAAACCTCTTGCAGTGGGATGCTCTTCTTCTTCTTCTTCTTCTTCTTCTTCTTCTTCTTCTTCTTTCTTCTTAAATCAATATTATATTAAACAAAATTATAAGTTATTATTATTTAGATTGTGTTTGAACCTAAGATTTAAGTAAGAGTTTATTGAGAGAAAAAAAAATGTAAGCAAAATGTAAACAAAGGGAAATTGAGTTTCATTCATATTTTTTCACTGTTTCCTTTTTCTCCATAAATTTCTTCACAAAACTTATATTCAAACACAATTTTGAGTATAAACAATCTCAATGAACATCAAATATTAGTAAATGAATTATATATTAAGAAATCATATTTATATATTAAGAACTTTAAGTCTCATAATTTATTTACAATGACATGGTAAGAAAATTTGGTCTTATATAATAAAATTACACACAAATCAAAATTTAACACATAAGTATGTCATTGCAGGTATTATTATAAAATTTATTTTGTGTGTCTCAATCTTTTTCCCTTATGTATTTCATCAATAATTAACAAATATATTTGAAGACTTAAAACAATCAATATTTGACACTAACATCACCTATATTAATAATTTGTTGTTACATTTCAAAAGTTATAGTTTTTTTTAGACTAATTAATGTTCAGTGTATATATCAACATGGGAAAACAATCTAATTATTGTGAATTTATTTGTATGGATAGATTGTATAAACAATATTGAAACGATATACATATGTTTCCATATGAGAGAGCTTGTATTTAAAAATAAGAACAAATTACATTAATGGTCACCTTAATTTGCCTCTTGTATCGATTTGGTCTCTATAATTTTATTTGTATCGATTTTGACCTTAAATTTTTCATGTTATGTCAATTTAGTCCAATTGGTGATGCTCTTTTAGAAATTGGACCGAAACCAATGACCAAAATAGTTTGTTCACTATTCCTAAAGTGATTGAGAGATTAGTGTTCAATTTAAAATGGTATATTTCCTTTTGAATTGACTATTTTACCCTTGATTTTCATTAAAAGTCTTAACACATGTTATTAATTGGATTAAATTGAGACACTATAGAAAATTGGAAGGTGAAATTGATACTATTAGAACTACATGGACTAAATTAACACAAGAAGTAAATTGTAGGAATTACAAATATACGTTGCTTTAAAAATAATAAATAAAAGAAAAAGAAAAAGAAAAAGAAAAAGAAAAATAGAGTAACAAAACAATTAAACTAATGGAATATTGATACATCGACCTTGAGAACAATGCAAGGCACTCTTAACTTATGAAATATTAGCTCAGTTGATTATTTTTGTATACTCATAGTCGGAAGTGTAGGGGTGATTATTTCATGTCAAAGATGAAGATTGGTTATTTCTTCTCCACTATGAAGATTATTTAATTATTTCTTTCTTTTCATTTTGGACTATTTCTTATATTAGTTGTTGGGATTTGTGTGCTTGACAGTTGTTAGGTTTTCAAATGTGTTATTGGATAATTGTCTAATTTAATATATTTATTTCATATTTGTAATTAATCACCTATGCAATAGCCAAATCACAATGAACAATGTAGGATGTCCTCTCTTGTGAAAGACTTGTAATTATATTATCAATTTACATATATTAAAAAAATAATAACAACAATATGAATAACAAAAACAAGTCCTACATACATAGAAAATTACACAAACATCTATAAAAAGAAAAAAAAATTGCAATCAACTTCCAAAACAAAGATAACTATACACTTATATCTTTATTATCAATTTAGTGAAGAAAAAAAAAGTACAAAGTTAAAAAAAAAAAAAAGTACAAAGTTAAAAAAAAAAAAAAGAAAAAGAAAAAGATAAAGAAAGAGAAAGGCACACATAAACAAAATCTAAAAAGAGAAAAAAAAAAAAAAAGCCTTAAAATAAGTTTGTACTATTGGATAAGAGAGTAAGACTAACCTTTGCACCATTACATTTAGAGAGAGTTGGCCCTAAAATAATTAAATATAGAAAAAATGAATAACACGGAAACAAAAATTTACGGAAAAAATATATAAAATAAATAAAAAATTGAACTAATAGCAAAGAGAGAGAGAGAGAGAGAGAGAGAGAGAGAGACTAACATTTGCACTGTTACATGGAGAAAGCCAATGGTGGAGTTTGGATTTTGATTCATGGGGGGCGCTATTAATCATTAGCGATATCAATTAAAAAAACTTAACCAAATTCAATTTTTATATTTGGTAATTGAACGATCAAAAATCAATGTGATGTCAAAATTATGTGTCTTAAATTAACCGGTGCTTTTTTTATTTGCTATTTTAGTTGATGATAATCAAAATTTAAAATGTAATAATGTGTATATGAAAAAAAAGAGAAAAAAAAAGAAGAAGGTAGATGTGGAGAAAAACAATTGAGAAATGAGAGAGAAAAAAATAATTATAAGAGAATATTTTGATAAAATTAAACATTTATAATGGTCACTTATAAGGAATTTATTAAAAAGAAAAATGATATATAAACATTTCGAAACTTATTTGAAAATTAAAAGGGAGTTAAATGAAAACTTTTTGTAATTAGAAGTAAAAGTGTAATTTTTGAAAAAAGAGGAAGGGGGGGCACGTGCCCCCGACCCGATGTAGCTTCGTCCCTGGACAAAACTGGCCAACTTGAGAAAAATATTGAGTATGGGGTACATCTTAGAGTTTTCAAAGTTTTAAGTTTTTTATTATTTTTATTGTTTTAATCAGTATTATTTTTAGAAAGGGTGAGGTGGGTTACTATATTGTTTTGAATTTTGAAATTCAACATTATTAGTTGAATTGTTTTGATCAATATTAATTTTAGAAAGGGTGAAAGTGATTTATCATATTGATTTGAATTTTGAAATTTGAATTCATAGATAATTAGAATCTTTTTTATTTTTTTAGTTTAATTAACTAACCAATAGATTTTTTTTTAAATTATAAAAATTAAGAAATTTAGTTTGAGAACTTGGAACACTAACATCTTTTTTCATTAGAAATCTTATTTTTTGTAATATATAGTTTAGATATTTCCAAAATAGTATATACTCATATTTTCCTATTTCCATACCCGGTTCTTTTGTTCATCACTTGAGGTTAGATTACTTGATTAGTATTATATCATAAACAATAAGTAGACTAAATTTGTAATGTTAGCACATCAATATCACTGTTAGATAGATATTATTATTGTTTTATATTTATCTATCTGTATTATAGATGTATCTCATCTCATTTTCTATACTTATCTCTAATGTATCTTTATCTTATTTTCTATACTTATCTCTGATGTATCTCAGCCTATATATACAGGTTTCTTGTATTTCATTATTCAATTCAATATATAGAGTGTTCTCTTTTCTCTTTTCTCTCTACTTTCATAACATAGTATCAGAGCTTAGGGTTGTCTCCTAGTCTCATTTTCTTCTTCATCACATTTTTCTGGCAAATTGCTTATGTCCCCTGCTGGTGTTGGTTTCTGTTGGTTTTTTTGTATCTAGTCCATAAACGTTTGGACTATACCAATCTCTTCGTCTCTTCAAGATGAAGCCAATGCCACCAGATTCGACTTCATCGGACTCTACACGCACTATCACGCGCCTCCCAAAAAACGGCGCGTCGGTTGCATCGCTTCCACTCTCACTATGCGTTTGCACGCGTCGTCTCAGCCGACTTCCCTCGACTTCGGCCCTTCAACTTCTGCCTCAGTAGATTTGCTATCGGCTTCCACCTCAGCCGATTCTCTCTCGACTTGTCCTTCGGCTTCCGCCTCAGCCACGTGCCTTATTTCATCGGCTTCCGCCCGGCTTCACTCAGCCTCATGCCTTATTTCATCAGCCGTTGACGTCAGCCTTACTCAGTCGCTGACGTCAACCCTACTCCACCACTAACTAGCTGTTGACATCATCACAGCCATAGTGCTAACGTCAGCCCTATATGTTCCTAAGGTTTTTTAGCCTTCTGAATCTGTTGGTGACCTCCGTTTTGGCAAATTTAAATCTGTTATGGATCATACTGAGAACATTCAATCTATTTCTGTTATACTTGATGGGACCAATATGTTAGTTGGGCTCGAGCTCTCTCTGGCTTCATCAAAGGGAAACGACTTTGGGGGATCATTACTGGTGCTCTTCCCAAACCCAACAAGAAGGAGGATGAGACTGACTCTGCATTCGATGACCGTCTTGATGAATGGAAAAGTAAGAATTATCAAATTATCACATGGTTCCGGGCTACCTCAGTTTCTTCCATCAGCCTTCAGTTTGGACGCTTTCAGGATGATGATTCCTTTGCCTTTCCTGCCAAAGCAATTTGGGATTTCTTGAAGGAACGTTATGAGACTACTAGACATGCTCATAAATATCAACTATTGTAGACTCTTCATCATATACGCCAAGCACCCGGTCAGTCTCTCAATGATTTCTTATCCCAGATGTCGTCTGTTTGGGATCAACTCGCTCTTTCTGAACCTTCATGGGCCCATTCTAAGGATGCATAGCTATTCATTACTTATCGGAATCATCAGCGACTATTACAGTTTCTTATTGCTCTTCATAGCACTTTTGAGCTCGTGCATGCTTCTTTGCTCCATCGTTTGCCCTTGTCCACTTTAGAGTAAGCCATTGCTGAGCTCCTATCAGAGGAGACTTGGATTCTCAAATCTCAACACATGGATTCTATTCTTGTTACGCCATCATCTCAGAGTTCCTCATCTTCATAGCCAATCATATGCAGTTATTGTCGCAACCGAGGCCTGCCAGCTAATCATTCTCTTGTTCACTGCCAGGTTCGCGCATGTTTAACTTGTCACAAGACTGCTCCAGGCCATCTCCAAAGCAATTGTCCACGAGCTCTCTCTACTACTTTATCCAAGAAAGCGGCTTCTCATTCTAGGTATCAGTCCAAATCTGGCTACGGTTCTTACTCTGCTGCTATTGCCTCTAAGGGTTCTTCTGCTATTTCCTTTTCTATGGATGATGTTGAATCCATTATCTATCAGGTGCTCACCAAATCTGGTACTCCTCCCTCTACTACTCTTTTAGTAACCTCAGGTAACTCTTTATGGTATTTTGATTCCGCATGCTGTAATTACATGACTTCTGACTCTACTCTATTTTCCTCTTTATCATCATCATCATCTGTTCTCACTATATACACTGCTAATGGTTCTCATATGCCTGTTAGTCACATTGGCCAAATCTCTACTTCCACTATGTATCTTTCTGATGCTTATCATATTCCTGCTTTTTAATTGAACCTTATTTCAGTTGGTCAGTTATGTGAACTTGGTCTAACCATTACCTTTTATACTAATGGTTGTTTGGTGCAGGACCCTCAGACGAGACAGATCCTTGGGATAGGCCGTAAGCATGGACGTCTGTTCGAGCTTATTCATTTTCGCAGTCCACACAAATCATCTACTGCTGCATCTACTATGTTTTCTTTTCATCTTTGGCATTGTCACTTAGGACATGTCTCTTTTAGTCATTTGAAAACTTTAGTTTCTAGTGGTCAGTTAGGTCATGTCAGTCTTGAAGATGTCGATTGTTTATCTTGTCAAACTGCTAAATAACCTGCCTTACCTTTTAATAAAAGTAATTCTATTTCTACTGCTCCTTTTGATCTTGTGCATTCAGATATTTGGGGACCTTCCCCTACACCGACCATGGGGGGTCTAGATATTTTGTGATTTTTGTTGATGATTTTTCTCGCTATACTTGGCTTTTTCTTCTCAAAAATGTTTTTGAACTCAAAAAGATTTACTATGATTTCTCTGCTATAGTCCGCACTCAGTTTTCTCATACTATTAAGCCTTTTCATTCTGATAATGCTAATGAGTACTTGGATTTTGATTTTCTTCCTTTTTCTTTGGGCTCATGGAACCCTATCTCATCGATCTTGTGCAGGCACCTCCCACAAAATGGACGAGCCGAAAGAAAGTACCGTCATATTCTAGATACTACCCGGGCTCTTCTTATCTCTTATTCTTGTCCTGAACAATTTTGGGGGGAAGCTGCCCTTATTGCCATCCACACCATCAATCATGTTCCTACACCTGTCATAGTTAACACTTTTCCTTACGAGCGCTTGTATGGTTCTCTTCCTGACTATACCACTCTTAAAGTTTTTGGTTCTGCTTGCTTTTGTTCTACTTCAGCCTCATGATCGACTTTGTTATTTTCTGGGGTGTGGTATAGAACATAAAGGGTATCGTTGTTGGGATCCTATCTCCAAGCGTCATCATATTTCCCATCATGTGGGCTTCTGGGAACACAAAATGTTCTCCACTCTTTCCAAGTTTCACCTCCCACAGTCCCCTCATTCACCGGTCTTTACTGATATTTCTATAGACCTATTTTCTAATTAATTTGATACAGATTTTAGCCCCATGCTTTTACAGCCGCTTATGCCTATCGTCCATCCTGAGGATCTTGTGTCTGCTGACGGCCCTACGCCTTCTTGAACTCATGTGGGGGTTCCTCCATCTCTACCTCCCATTGAGGTTCCTCCCCTCCCTTCGTGAGCGTCATTCTACACAGGTAAAACAACATTCTATTCTTTTCTGTGATTGTATTGTTGGTTCCACTGCCTTTTGCTCTCATGAACCTACTTCTTATCGAGAAATTTCTTCTCACCCTCTTTGGCAACAAGCTATGATTGATGAACTACAGGCTTTCGATCAAACTCATACATGGGATGTGGTTGATCTTTCTCCTAGAAAGCATATTGTTAGTTGCAAATGGGTTTACATGATCAAAACTCATTTTGATGGTTCCATTGAGCGTTATAATGCTCACCTTGTTGCCCGAGGATTTACTCAAGAATATGGGATTGACTATGAGGAAACATTTGCTCCTGTTGCTCGTCTTACTTCAGTTCGCAGCTTACTTGCCGTTGCTGCTGCTTGCCACTGGAGTCTTTATTAGATGGATGTCAAGAATGCCTTTCTTAATGGTGATCTTATTGAGGAAGTTTATATGCAACCACCTCCTGGTTCTTCTGTTGGTAAGACTGGCACGAGCCAAGAGATCAGAAGTATACTTGGCCTG